>JAQHUG010000162.1:1429683-1551233 GCA_028555095.1 Dicrostonyx torquatus
ACTAACCCATTATAAAAGTTTGTAAGTCACCACGTGGTGACATACCGGAAGGGTCTAACCTGCATCCATCTGCAGCGGCGGCTCGTGGCTTCTGCTCCCTCCTTCTTCTCCTCCCAGAACTTCCGTTCTGTGTACTCCGCCCACCTAAGGGTTGTCCTAACTATAAGCCAGGCAGCTCTTTATTTAGCCAATCAAGGCACAGAAATACAGGTGGACCCTCCCACATTTCCTCTGCCCAAACCACTATAATGGCTTCCCAACTCTGCTATTAACTCTAAACTTGTGCAGCAGTACTCATGACCTGCAGTTCCACAAGGCTCAGTTTATCTGTGTCATACTGTATGATGTTTAGATATGCTCAGCTCATTCTTGCCTCAAGGTTTTTAGACTTGAGGTTAACTCTGCCTAATTTCCATATGCCTCTCTCCCAGTTTCTCTCCAGATTGATCTTACCAAATGGATATTTCCTAAATGACTTCATTTAAAACAGTACTCAGCATCTAGCAATATCCCCAAAAATTCTTTCTATTTCATATTATTTTCCACATTTGACATAAAACATAAAGCATAAAAAATATGCCTATTCCTAAAATGTAATATCATTGACTACAAAAGCCCTTGTCTGTTTTGCAGAATATAAATCTCTAGCTGGAACCCAGCACATATTCTTGATTTAATAAAGTCTGACAAGCAAACATCTACTTCCAATGAACTCCTATGGAAAATTAGAAAAGAAACAAAAAAGAAACTCACCTGTACTTGAACACATTAGACAGTCATCAAGACAGTGAAGAATTACAAAGCCAGATCCAGACAAGGAAGTTCAAATAATAGGTAAGCCCTGAACAGAGACTATTTTTCCCCCTTTGAGACAAATGCCCAATATGGGGCTGGGGAAACAGTAGCTAAGAACTTGAAAGATTTTATTATACCATGAAAAAGATATACAAAAACAAGGATATACAGATCTTAAATTACAGGCCTCTGACAATACACCTGATTTTTTGGATGTGATCATGAAAATACACTTTTGGCAAACTGACGAAGGGAAAAATAAAATGTACCATGCATATAAGACAAAAAGCAGAAAAGACCATATATGGTAGGAGTCCATGTAGGAAATAGGAATCTATGGATTAGGGGGTACCAGATGACAGTAGGATGGAGAATTGAGATGTGCAAGTGTTCCTTTCGAAGTAGAAAATATCTAGAATAAAATAATTGTATTATACTAAAGATAATAAAGCCACTATATTGTATACATATAAATGTATAATTATCCAGAGAGTTGGAATTTTATATCAATTAAAATAGAAAAGAATTATTTAAAAAGGCTCTTGATACATAAACAACAACTTCAAATTATCTTGATCCCTGAGTAGATTATGGTAATCTCAGACAGCAAGGGTCTCAAGCCTAAGTAACTAACTTAGGCAAAAGCAGTCTCTGGAAGAGAGTGAGCCAGAAGCTTAAAATTACCTCTACAGTTTTAGCTACTGTATTTAGATGTCAATCAAACTAGCTATGTGAAATGATAAGAAATGGTACTAAAAAGCAGGTGTCTAGATAATACAATAGATACATAGATAAAATTAGTGAAAGGCTAGGAAGATATTTTATGTTGATCATTACTAATATGTTCAAGGAACAAGAAACAAGATTGAGGATTTTGGAAATAAGAGGAAGCTTATAAAATGCACTGTCTACAATTTAGAAAACGAAAGTTAATATATCAATGCAGAACAGGTTGTGTTGGGAGCATAACATGAAGGTCCTTGTGCCCATTGATCTCCAGAGGAACCAGGAATGTTAACCACACAGCATTGTCTTTCCAATGGGAAAGATGAAACACAGGAAGCTGAGAACTGGAAGTGATTAGTACCTCATGATCTGTGTTATCTGTTAGGCCAGGCCATATCAAGCTCCCACAACCAGGTGGTTAGTAATCTAATGACCCTTATAGCCAGAGGCTCCCCAAACCAAGACTAGAGGTGGCTAATAGCCCAAATGATCTCTACGCTATCCATAAGACACAGACCAGGCCACACACCCTTTGGCCCTAGAGCTAGTGCAGGTATCCTATCTCTAGAACCCATCTTCCTGGAAGAAATGACATGTACCCTGAGTTGAGTTTTATTGTAATTATGCTTCTTTGTGCACCAGGGATTGTATTGTACCAGGAAACTTTTTCCAAACCATACTGGCCTTAAATAATTAGGAATAAACTGCCTGTTATTAAACTCCTCGAAGTATGATCCAAGTTGATAAAGTCAATTTGCACCGAGTTTCCACTCTCAAATTTTTATGCGGTTGACTTCCCTGCCTGAATACCTGCAGAGACCCTGTCAAGACTGAATAGCAGATTATATAACTGAAGAATGAGTGAAATGTATACAGAATGAAATGGAGATAATAACAAATAAGAAAGAATGGAAATGAAATAAAAGTAACAGGACAGCTTGTTCTGTGACAAACTTTTCCTAGAGAGATACAACAAACATGTTTATTCATCCCACATAGGCAACCCATGACAGATCACTGTACAGATACCATCAAAGAACAATTTGGTAAATCAATGAGCTTTATTGGGGTTACTTACAGGAGCAGAAATAATTCATAGACAGCTGTATTACCAAAACCCACACCAGCATGGATAATGCTCACAAAGTTGAGAACCTGGAGCACAACTCATAGCCTAAAGGCAGTTAAAGGAGTAGGAGAATATCCTTTCCTAGTACCTCAATTGGTGTAAACTGCTTCCAGGCATCTTGGCTGGTTTTTGCTTTTTCCAGGCAGCTGGTCTGGTCTCAGAGTTTTCTTTAGAGCTCAGCTTGTCTGAGTCTTCTTAGCAAACTGGTTCTTCTGAGATTCTTCTTTGTACCTTTTCTCCAATGATACTCTTTTGCTGATCAGCTTTCTTCCATTTGAGAGCATCTTAAAACTTTTACTGCTTATTTTGGCAGGAAGGGGACCTAGTGAACACAGTTAATTTCAGAAACTTTCTACTTGAATTGTTTGCCTTCCTGCTTAAGGAGCTTCCCTGCAGGGTGGAATGTTTCAATCTGAAAGGAAACTTTCCTATGTAAAGATCATATTTCCAAAAGAGCAGAGAAGAAAAATGAAGGAAAACAATTGTTTTAAAATAACTGGTTAAAAACACTTTGAAAAACTAATTAAGCTATAGATTCTAGAATCACTTCCATTCTATCATTAATTTCACCAATATAAAGAAAATTATAGCCACACATATGGTTGCCAATTTAAAAAAAGACAGACATGGTTACATATCACTTCAATCCCAGCATTTGGTCTGTGAGGGAGGGGTGGCTGAAACAGGAAGATAGCAAGTAACAAGTACAGAGCATGCCCAAACTACAAATAAAGACTATCTCTGGGGAATGGGGGGAAGGGACATGAATAATCACTTTCAAAAGAAGCAATGAGAAGTATATCATCTACAAAAAAAGGCAGCATATTGTTTCACAACTGAAAAAAACAGCAGTCACCTTCTTTTAACAGTGAGTAAAGAAAGTAACACCTTACTCTGTAGTCGCTATCCAGAAATAAAAATGAATTGAAAGAAATTTTTTAGCAGAATTCTAATGACAATATGGCATATTTAGGGCTGGTGAAGCAGCTCAATACCTGGCATAAATGAGACACTGGATATAATTCCTAGTCTTGTAAATACAAGAAATTGATATATATATAAATATGTGTGTATACAATAACTGTATATGAATTCTAAAACTCTATGTGTAATATATAACATATTACCAAATAATAAACCAAAGGCTCAACTATATGTATATAAGAAATGAAGAAGACATATCTTGAACATGAGGGAAATGCATGTAACACATACTATTTCTTGTCACCTACAAGAACTGCTTTCCAAATGGGACAGAGGCTTCTAAGGGTTCTAGCAAATCAAATTCACTAAACAAAAACATTCGTCAAGGGTAAATGGTATACCAGTCTAGTTACCCAGAACAGTATTCCCTTTAATATCCTTCTGATCACAGAAACCTATGTCAAACAGTTTGAAATGTGAAAAGACTTAAATGCAACCTACATGATCTATATTAAAAGATTAAGCATCTTGAAAGTCTAAACCAAACCCAAATCCAAATTAAGGCAGTCAGTGGCTGAAAATGTCAATGTGTAACGCACCTTAACCATAGGAGGAGATACAATTACAAAGCTGATAAAATTCAACCCACATAAATTACCTCCACGTGGATGAATGAAATATAACTTCAATTTAATGAGCTCTTCATTCTTTCAACATTAAAAGAAATCTGTACTTTTTAGAAAACTCTAAACTGCTTATAGGGAATGGATTGCTCTGTGCCTATCTCTTACTTCAATTTTTTTTTATTAGCACAACATGTGTCTCTTGCAGAATGCATACACCTTAGCATTTTTCTTCCCACAATACAATCTCAGTCACTTAATGTTAAACAGTTAAATAAAAGCCAGCACAATTTATTTTTAATTACTAACATAGCAAAACATTTTTTACTAACTTTTGTCTGTTTGTTTTTTAATCTTTTTCTGTAACTAGCTTTTCTCTATTATTTTTGGACTGAGTTTGTTCATTCCTAGTTAAATGTATTAGAAAAGACTGTTTTCAGTGCATATGTTCCCTGACTTTTCATTTATGACTTTTTCACCTGATGGTAATATGAAAATAACACGTCTTTGGTAGAAATCATACTCATAATTTGGCATTTTGATCTTGTCCCCAGCTGATGTATGTTGCAAACTATTCTCCCAATGATGGCCAGCCTTAACTCCGAGTCAGTCATTGATCGCAAGAATAAAAAGTAGGTATCAGTCTACAGCATGCTATCATATTAAAATGTGTAGTAGGTGGATTGAATATGCTTTTTACTTAAAACATTTTCAGTATATGAGAGTTCATGGTAAGTGGGGAAACATTTAAATTCCTAGTCTTCAGAATGTATGGGAATTTTGATAACCTATGGTATATTTAATGTTCATTAATGTCATAAAGCACACTAAAATAACATTTCAGTCCCCAAAGTAAAGGTTTACCGTTTGATGTAAATTAAATCAACACTTCTAATCATTTTTCATGAATATAAGGCATCTGACATAAGGAATAGTAAAGCCTCCAATTACCAATGTCTCATTCTTACATAAACTGCTATTTCTTCTTTTGAAGAGTTGACTGCTCTTTCTTCTTTTTAAGAGTTGACTTGATTTACAAGGTACAAGAATAATTCTCATATTTTCAGTGTGGATTATAATTTTCAATATTATATTGCCGTTTTTTATGTTTTGTAATCTAAAGTCCATCTTGTTCAATACCAACCCCTTACCTCTTATCACTTGACTTACATTTCCTATGACTGTTTTTATTATGATCTTAAGTCACTGCATACCCAGTACACACATGTGCCACACAACATGCAGATTTGCAACTTGAAATTTCTAACAGATGAAATTAGCCCATTTTTATTAATATTAGTAATACACCCTCCCAGTTAATTCTAGACGTTTCAAAATAACATCTCCAAAGGAATATTAGGCTCCCGTTCATTTATTATCCGTAGTTTTTTTGTTTGTTTCTTATGGAACTCAAAAAGATTTTTATTTTTGTGAAAACCCCTTTATTCTAATACTTTCAATCCTCTCCCTTGGTATTTCTAAGCATGCAACTCTGAGCACTGTTACAGTTGGGTTATAGCTCCAATTCCTGGCCTCTGCCCTCCCAAGACACCATTTTAAGACAACATCATCATTCATTCTCAAGTATCACTTCAATAATTGAGCCTACACCCCTTTCCCTTTTCTTTCCATTTTGTCAGAACACATATTGTTGTCTTAAAAGTTAATCTTAGATTTCGGTTTAGTATGTTCAGTGTTCACCACTAATCTTTAAACTGCAGATGACTAAATCTTTCTCTTTTTTTAATTGGAAATATGTAGAAGATTCCTTACAAAAGACTCAAGTACTAAGTCCTCTGACTTCTTTCGTGCTTTTTTTTCTAATTACCCCCACCCCAGTGCCATGTTTAATTTAATTTAATCATTTATCATTCAATCATTTTATCATTATTAATACTTCTGGTATAGTCTGCATATGAAATAGTCTTGGTTCCCAATTCAATATTCAAATCAATTTTTAAAAGCAAGCCTTTTGGGAAGTGATTGCATCATGAGTGCTCAATTCAATGTACTGTGGGAAAGTGGAGCAAACTGAGAAAGATATGCCTGGTTGAAGGTAAGCTGTTGGCCAAAGGCCTTTCCCCTCTTCCTTACTGTTTCTCTCCCTCTCTCTTCCTTAACCCTCTTCACCTTTATGGCTGCCATGGACAAAAATCATACTTTTTCTTGGCCATGACTTTCTGCCATGTCACCAGTCTAAAAGCAATGACACAGTCTAAAACCTCTGATACCATGAGCCAAAATAAACGTTTCTTGACTTAATTTGTTCATTCCAGGTATTTTGTCATAATAAAATACTAACTCATATATATTTGCTATAAAATTTTTATAGCCAAAAAAGCATCTAATATGAAAAGGCATTTTTATTTAAAAGCATCTATAAAGCTCAAATTCCCTCTTGATCTTGACACTTCCTCATCTCAGTGTTCCCTCTTGCATTTTCTAAAGAATGCATTAATTACACATTTAATTTTTTATCTTTATCTTACAATGTTTCTGGCATGCAATAAATTGGCATAGCCATATCTGACGAGAATGGCAAGTCATAAAGCCAGCACAGTTGCTTGATAAAGATCGCAAAGCTGAGCCGCTTGATGGCCTCTGTGCCACCTTTGCTTTTCATCTCTACCTGCTGCACAATTGGGAGACTTTTAATATTTGTAAAATTTAGGGATATTAGATTGATGGGAAATTTCTTATGAATCATTTATGCCTTCTCCCAGTAATACTGCTTCTAAGCTTCCCAAAGACAGTCCTGAACGTACCACTCCTCCCACTTTGTGGGAGATATCTTTATCTGCTTGAAGGTTTTCCTTACACGTTGGAGGTTATGACACACATAAAAATGCCAGAGGTCTCTTCATGAGGCTATGAGACATTCTTGAAACATCTGTCCCTGTACATGCACAGGAACAAGATATTCAAAACAAAGTAAACTCAAAAAGGTCAACAAATTTTGGTGGGCTAGAGGAGTTGGCCACAGATAAGAATGTAAGGCTCTTCCTGCTATACACTCAGGCAATTGCATGGCATATACAGCAACAGAGTTAGATTAGCTGAAGCTACCTCTGCCCTATATAGAGATTTAAACTGATGAGCAAAGAATGATACAAAAGATGACAAATGAATAAGAGGTCCAGACCTCCCTTTCTTACAAAAGTTAGTACATGCACAGCAAATGTGGTGTCCTATGACGAAGGAACAACAGAATGCCAGGATTGGACATATATACTAATTCCAAAAAATATATATAAAATACGAACATTGTATTATGCCAGAATTTTAAAAATAACTGCAGCAGCTTTGGTTTGAGAGTTAATAATACACTGCTTGGGACATGGCACTATGCTCAAGTTGGCTTGAAGATTTTGTCTAGTGTTCTTGTAGCCACAAAAGTTACCAGCCTGAGAAGAGACTGTCACAGGCATCTAGATTCTTAAAAATTGGGCTATGGGGTTAATGAGTAACAATCATATCTCTGTGTATACTCTATCAATACTCGAGGGAAGCCTAGCAGCGGTGGCACACGCCTTTAATATCAGCACTCAGGAGGCAGATACAGGCAGATCTCTGTGAGTTTGAGGTCAGCCTGGTCTACAAGAACTAGTTCCAGGAGAGCCTACAAAATCTTCAGAGAAACCCTGTCTCGGAAAACCACACACACACACACACACACACACACACACACACACACACACACGAAAAAAGGGGGGGGGGGAACCTCGAGGGAAAATGATTGGAAATGATAAATCTGTTCTGTTATAGTTTATTAATGATGACTAAAAGATGAGCAAGGGGAAGTGAAACATGTGGCCAAAACAAAAATGATATTATCTATATTTTGGAACAACATGAATGTATTCCTGCTAATTAAATTCTGTAAAAATAAAAAAGCACTCTGGCTGCTAGTCAGTCAGGCTGCAAGATTCTCTCGAACACCATGGTCTGATTCACCTCCTTCCCTTGCCAACTCCTTATATCCTCTGCTGGTACCTGTCCCGCCACCAGGGATGGCTCCAGTCAGAGTAGGACAAGTCATATCAAGATGCACTTCCTCTCTGTCCATCTCTCCTAAAATGAAACTCAGAAGTATCCTGTGTCTGATTTCTCCCATCGCTGGTCTTACATTCATCCATCTTCAGACCCTACCCTCACTTGGAGTTGAACTCTGGAAGTAAATGCTAAGTTGTGGGTAGTAGTATTAGCCGCTTCTATTTGGTTTTTTGTTTGTTTGTTTGTTTGCTTTTTTGTTTTTTTTTTCCTAGAAGCCTTAATATCAGTAAGCAACCTTCCTCCAACCTAAGCTTATTTTTGTTCTCCTTTACCTCCCAGGTAAAAATCTGTTAAGTGTATTTAAGCTTAACAGCATATTTTATTACTATCTTGGCGCATCATTACATTTCTGGGTGCACCGTAGCCCATTATTTTTTCTTGATTCACTGCATTTCTTGCTAGAGTACATCTGTTCGTAATTTATTCGACAATGATTTCTCGACATGATATTTTCTGAGTCCTTGTGTATGCAAAATTTATATTGTGTTCTAAAACATTAATTTGTCTGAAACGATATTACTAGATTCAGATATAGTCCCCCCAACCCTTTAAAAATATCATTGCAGTGTTCCAAATCCAATATTGCTGCAGATAATTTGCTGGTATTTTTAGATAGATAGATAGATGGATGGATGGATGGATGGATGGATGGATGATAGATAGATAGAATTACAGGCTGAATCACATGTGCAGGCACCAGAAATTGGTTTACATTACCTTACTATGAAAGTGAGTTTTTTAAAGGTTAAGAATCTGCTGTGCCAATGCAGCCCAGGCTACTTCCCACTTACTTTCTCTTCTATGAGGTTCAGTGTGGTTGGGTTTATGTTGAGGTCTTTCATCCACTTGGACTTGAGTTTTGTACATGGGGATAGATATGGGTCTATTTGCATTTTTCTAAATGCCAATATCGTTATGTCAGTGCCATTTGTTGAAAATGCCTTCTTTTTTTCATTTATAATTTTAGCTTCTTTGTCAAAAATCAGGTGTGTGGATATATAAAAGGGTCTTTGATTTAATTCCATTGATCCACATGTCTGTTTTTATGCCAATACCAAGCTGTTTTTATTAATATAGCTCTATAGTAGAGCTCAAAGTCAGGGATGGTGATACTTCCAGAAGTTCATTTATTGTACAGATTTTTTAAGCTATCCTGGGTTTTTTATTTTTCCCTATGAACTTGTGTACTATTCTTTTGAGATCTATGAAGAACTGTGCTGGGATTTATTTATATGGGGGGTCTCACTGAATCTGCAATATTGCCACTTTTACTATATTAAACCCACATATCCAAGAGCAAATGAGATCTTTCCATTTTCTTATATCTTCAATTTCTTTCTTCAAAAACTTAAAAGTTCTTGTCATATAGATCTTTCACTTATTTTCTTAGAGTTACCCCCAAGATATTTTATGTTATTTGTGGCTATTGTAAAGGGTGATGTTTCTCTTATTTCTTTCTCAACTTATTTATCATTTGTATATAAAAGGACTACTGATTTTTTGAGCTGATCCTGTATCCTGCCACATTAATTAAGGTGCTTATCAACTGTAGGAGTTCCCTGGTAGAATTTTTGGGATCAATTACAGCACAGACACTGAGATCATCAATTAATAAATGAGACCTCCTGAAACTGAAAAGCTTCTGTAAGGATAAGGATACTGTCAATAAGACAAATGGCAGGCTACAGAATAGTGAAAAGATCTTCACCAGCCCTACATCAAACAAAGCAAAGGGCTGATCTCCAAAATATATAAAGAACTCAAAAACTAGACACCAAAATACCAAACAATTAAATTAAAACATAGGTAACAAATAATTAAATTGAAACATAGGTAACAGAATTCTCAACAAAAGAATCTCAAATAGCCAAAGTACACCTAAAGAATTGTTCAACATCCTTAGCCATCAGGGAAATGCATCTTACACCAGTAAGAATGGCTAAGGTCAAAAACACAAGCAACAATTTATGTTGGAGAGGATGTCAAGCAAGGGGAACACTCCTCCACTGCTGGTAGAAATACAAACAGCCATTTTGGATATCAGTATGTCGGTTTCTCAGAAAATTGGGAATCAATCTACATCAAGACCCAGCATTACCACTTGGATCTTGCTCAATAATAATCATACCACAAGAACACTTGGTCAACTATGATCATAGCAGCATTATTCATAATAGCCAGAACCTAGATGCCCCTCACCTGAAGAATGGGTAAAGAAAACGTGGTATGTTTACACATGGAGCATTACTCAGTTGTAAAAAAAAAAAAACAAAATAAAATAAAAAACAATGATATCATGAAATTTGTAGGCAAAAGGATGGAACTAGAAAAAAATTATTCTGAGTAAGGTAACAGATTCAGAAAGACAAATAAGGTATGTACTCACTCATAAGTGGATATTCGGAGTGAAGTACAGGATAAACAACCTACAATCTACAGCCCCAAATAGGCTAAATAAGAATGAGGGTCCAAAAGATGAATGGATTTCCCTGTGAAGGGGAAATAGAAGAGATCTCCTGAGTAAACTGAGGGCAGGGGCCAGGGTAGGGTGATGGGAACCTGAGAAAGTGAGTTGGGCAGGCTAGGTGTAGAAGGACATTTGGGGTCTGGATGGAAGGCTAGGGAGAAACCTGGTGCCAGGGAAATTCCCAGGAATCTACAAGGATGACCCCAGCTAAGACCCTAGCAATAGTGGAGAGGGTACCTGAACTGGCCATCTTCTGTGATCAGACTGGTGACTAATTGTCATCAGAGCCTTTATACAGTAACTGATGGAAGCAGATATAGAGATCCACAGTCAATCACTGGACTGAGCTCTGGGAGTCCTCCTGAAGAAAGGGGGAGAGATTGTATTGAGCCAGGTGGGTCAAGGTCATGATGAGGGAATCCACAGAGACAGCTGACCTGAGCTCGTGGAAGGATATGAACTCTGAACCAACAGTTAGGGAGCCTGCATGGGACTAGCCTAGGACCTCTACATGTGTGTGACAGTTGTGTAGCTTGGTCTATTTTTAAGGCTCCTAGCAGTGAGGTTAGCTGGCTTTTGGGAACCTGTTCTCCAAACTGAATTACCTCACTCAGCCTTTATACAAGGGTAGCAGCTCAGTTCTACCTCAATTTGATGTGCCATACTATGTTCAAGTCCATGAGGGCCTGTCCCTTTCTGAATGGGGATAGAGGAGGAATGAGTGGATTGGGAGAAGGGTAGATGGGAATTCAGGGAGAGGGAAGAGGAGGAGAAGAGGGAGGGAAAATTATGATCAGTATGTAAAATAAAGAAAAAAAATGTTTTAAAAAAAGAGTTAATGGTGCACGCCTTTAATCCCAGCACTCAGAAGGCAGAGGCAGGCGGATCTCTGTGAGTTCGAGACCAGCCTGGTCTACAAGAGCTAATTCCAGGAGAGGCTCCAAAGCTACAGAGAAACTCTGTCTCGAAACAAACGAACAAACAAACAAACAAACAAAAAGAGTTAAAAATCTGGACTTTTAGACAGATTGCCTAGGTTAAGAATTTACCTAGTAGAAGAAGAGCTGTCTTAAAAGACTTCTAACAATACGACAAAGTAATAAACCTGGGCCAGTACTAGTTTTTTGTGTATTCCTGACCACTGGGGCAGTATACCCCTTGTCCTTGAAGATTTACAAATATTCAAATGAAATCTGTCAGACGCTGCCTTCAGTTTTAATTATCTACTAATATAGTTATCAGGTAAGTCATGATAAAAAAGGCCCTGTTATTTCTGGTACTAATCTTAGTCATAATAATCTAATATATGTTTTATTGCTTCTATATGGCTTGATATCTTGAGTAACATCCTCTCTTCCAGATTCCCTTCAAATAACAACCTTCCAATCTACAAGCACCAATTCCTCATGCCCACTTCAGCTCATGCAAAGTTGAAACCTAATAACTAGGGTAAGAAGGGCCCACATTCTTGTTCAGGCTGGAAATTTTGAAAAACATAACTTAGGACTTTAGCCAACCTTACCATTAAAGAATCTCAGAGGAGGAAACTAAGGCAAGATAGAAAGACAACGGAAAATGTGGGGACTTGGAAAGAGAAAGAAACTTCTCACCAGTTTAAAAGCAAAATTCCAACACAATCAACATTTTCTGGAATGCTGACAATATATACATAGTATTCCTTCTATAGAGGGATATTTTATTTTAACATAGAAATAAACCAGGCTTAAAACCTGAATGTATTATGTAATCGCTAAGGTAAGATATCATGCCTTTCCTCAGACATTTTCTGGGAATCTCAAACATGATCATTAATAGTGTTTAATGTAAAAATATCTTACCTTTCTGAATTCCTGTGACCTTATCAACTCTAAGCCTGTCAAGTACCTTACAGGAGCCCTGCAATCTCATTTAGGTTTCCTAGCAACAGTTAGAAAATAATAGCTTCAAAATCCTCCAAAATCATGTTGGCAAGATGGTTCTGTGGGTAAAAGCACTTGTTCCAAGCCTGCCAACCTGAGTTTGATCTCTAGACACAACATAGTAGAAGGAAACAACCCCAATTCCTGAAAGCTATCTTCTGACCTCCACCCACATACATGAACACACATATATACATAAATGTAAGTGTATAAACACACACAATTACACTTCATTTTTAATAAAAAATCTGACACGACTATTAAAAAATGAAATAAGATTCTCACAAAGAAGCCTACATCCATGCTTTTGCTGTATTTCTCATCCTTTCATCAGTAAATCTTTCTTTCCCATAACTTTTTTTGCTTAAAATCTGTATTAAGATATTAAACCCAAACAAAAAGTACATATTATGAGTGGCAATTTTGAGAATTATAAATATTATTTATAATTATGTCTGCTTTTTATTATCCCACTTGTTCACAAAAAACTGTATTTATGGAAGTTCTGAAAATAATGCAAAGTTATTCATATTAATAATATATAAGGGGGCTGGATAGATGGCTCAGAGGTTAAGAGCACTGGCTGCTCTTCCAGAGGCCCTGAGTTCAATTCCCAGCAACCACATGGTGGCTCACAACCATCTGTAATGAGATCTGGCACCCTCCTCTGGCGTGTGGGCACACATGGAGGCAGAATGTTGTATACATAATAAATAAATCTTAAAAAAAATTAAAAAAATAATATATAATACTGGAGAGCATTACTTTATAAAAATCAATCAAGATGGAAATAGAAAACACTATCCTGAGTGAGATAAAGAACCCAGACCCAAAAAGATGAATATGGTATGTACTCACTCATTAGTGGTCTCTAGTCATAAACAAAGGACATTGAGCCTATAGTTTGTGATCCTAGAGAAGCCAAATAATAAGGTGAACCCAAAGAAAAACATATATAGATCCTCCTGGAAATTGGAAGCAGACAGGACTGCCAGGCAAAAGTTGGGAGTATGGGGGTGGCGGGGGAAGGGGAGGGAGAGAAAAAAGGGAGAAGGGAAGGATGGGGGAGAGCTTGGGGGAGTGGGATGGTTGAGATGGAGAAAGGGCGGATATAGGAGCAGTGAAGAAGATATCTTAATTAAGGGAGCCATTTTAGGGTTGGCAAGAGACTTGGCTCTGGAGGGGTTTCCAGGTGTCCACAGGGATGTCCCCAGCTAGGTACTTGGGCAGCAGAGGAGAGGGTGCCTGAACTGGCCTTATCCCATAGTCAGAATGATGACTATCTTGAATATCACCATAGAACCTTCATCAAGCAACAGATGGAGATAGAGACAGAGACCCACACTGGAGCACTGGACTGAGCTAACAAGGTCCAGTTGAAGAGCAGAAGGAGGGAGAACTTGAGCAAGGAACTCAGGACCACGAGGGGTTGGTCCACCCGCTGAGACAATGTGCCTGATCTAATGGGAGCTCACCAAAGCCAACTGGACTGGAACTGAACAAGCATGTGATCAAACTTGACTCTCTGAATGTGGCTGACAGTGGGGGCTGACTGAGAAACCACTGATAATGGCACTGGGATTTGTTTCTACTACATGCACTGGCTTTTTGGGATCCTAGTTTGTTTGGATGCACACCTTCCCAGGCCTGGATGGAGGGGGGAGAGCCTTGAACTTCCCACAGGGCAGGGTAACCTGCCCTCTCTTAGGACTGGAGGGGAGGGGGGGAAGGTGAGTGGGGGAGCAGGAAGGAAATGGGAGGAGGGGAGGAAGTGGAAATTTTGAATGGTATTATTTATAAAGCAATAAAAAAAAGAAAAAATCAAGATCAATCATGATATATAAGCTCTGGGTAATTACAATATCATATATTCTAAATATTGCAAAGTTATTGATGTTAATAATATGTAATATTGGAGAGCATGATTTTATAAAAATATCAACCAAGATAAATCATGAAATATAAGATTTGGGTAATTACAATACCACATATTATAAGAATAATCTGGTTCTATAACATAATGTACATTCTGTCTGCTATAATGGCATGAAAATAAAAATTGTTGGGCTAAATAAAACCTGGTAAGTCTGGTGTAGGAGTGGATATTTATCTCCTAGGTAAATTTATCCATGATGTTCATAGGAAAGATATACCACAAAAGAAAACCTTAAGCCAAACATCAAAAATCATGAAAAAAATCCTATATGCCAATAGGCAAAGGCAATAAAATAGTATCAGGCAAGAACTTCAAATTACATATGCAACAGATCTGGAAGTGAAAAAGCAAAACACTGATCAAAGGCAATATGAAAAAAAAAAGTCTAAAAGCGAAATATCTGAAAAGGTCTTTTGAGTATGGTGAGGTACAGAACACTTGGAGGCGCCAACCTTGTCAACATTCAAAGTATCTGGAATGATTCTAGTTCACTCACCAATCAACATACTTATTAAGAAAAACATCTAAAATAAGCATCTCCTGCTTGACAGTCGGTATATTTGTCTTTTCTCATTCCTTTGTTCAAGTGAAAAACTGATTAGTGTAAACCTTTCACAAGACTGGAATTTAATGCAGGCATTCCTTTGAATTATTTCATATAAGCCAACAACCTTCATTTCTTCACTTATTCCACACAGAACCTATATTTTATCTACTCATTCCTTTAGTAGCATATATTAAATCATACAAAGTAACCAGTTTTATTATGACATTCCCAGGTACACCCACCCCTTGTGCCACACTTATTAGCTTCTACTCTAATTTCATGTTCTTTCCCCCTGCTAAAGTTCATATATGAAGTAAATATGCAATTCCTGTTTTTGTGTCACTGGCTTATTTTATTTAACAGGATGGTCTCCAGGACTATTCCTTTTTCATTCTTTATGGCTGAATAAAACTCTACTGTGCAAATACCATGCGCTGTCTCTACTTATCCACTGATGAGCACGCAGGCTGATTTCATAACTGGCTACTACACAAGTGTTCAGGCGTATCTACAGTGAGATGACTTTAATATTCAGATATATACACGAAAGTGGTATTACGTACTTCTATTGTTAATTCACTGAGGAATCTTCATATTCACTCCACAGTTGGTAAATTAATTTACATTTTCCAATAATAGCAAATAAAGGTTTCTTTTTCATCCACATTCCTGATAACATTTACTATCTTTTATTTTCTTAATGAAAGCTAAAAGTTCATATGAGATAAAAGTTCAGTGACTCTTATTTGCAATTCCCTCATGATTAAAGATGGAACACAGCTTTTCATATAGTTATTGGCCATTTATACTCACTCATTTGGCTAAACATAGTCATATTTTCTTGTATTTATTGGGAATTTATACTTCTTCAATGGAAAAGTACTTGGTTGTGTTTTGGTTTGATTTGCCCATTCTTGATTGGATTATTTGTTCTTTTGATGTTTGATTGTTATTTTTATACACACACATCATACTAATCACCTGCCAGATGAACAGCTAGTAAACATTTCCACCATTCTGTTCAATGTTTTCTTATTTTGTTAACTGGTTGCTTCTCTGTGCATAGAATTTTTATTGAATGCAATCCTACTTGTCAGTTTTTGCTACTATTTCCTGGGTTACTGGAGTACTCTTCGGAAAGTCTTGTATACACCTTAAACAAGTTTCTGATGTTACATTAATATCATTCACCTATTTTAGGTTTATTTCTATACAAAATGAACAACAGAGATCAGGTTTCAGGTTTCAGCCTTCAAAATGTGGATATCCAGTTGCTTTGACAACACTTGTTAAAGAAGTTTTTTCTTTTCAATCTATGTTTCTGGCATCTCTATCAAGAATCTGGTAACTGTAGCTGGATGGGGCTTATATTAGGGTTCTTCTGCAGTGTTTTGGACTGGTATCATACTGCTTTTATCACTATGCTGCAAAGAATAGTCTAAAGTTTTGTGATACTTCTAGCATTGAACTGAAATCTAAGGAGTTCAACTGTGATTGGCTATTCAGGCTGTTTTATGTTTCCATATGACTATCAAGACAGTTTTTTACATTTCTGTGAAGAACATCACTAAAATTTTGTTAAGCAATTGTATTGAATCCAAAGACCACTTCTGCACTATCATTTCAACTGTAATAATTCTGCTGACCCATGAACATAAAATCCGTTCACTATAGTGCCTTCCATAATTTCTTCCTTTACTGAATTAAAATATTTCTTGAATGGGTTCTTTATTTTTATTTGGTTTGGTTTGCTTTTAAGGCTACTCATATGAATCATTTGCCTTCTTTTTTAATAATAAGTTTGTTATTGGTATATTAAAAACTACTTGCAACTGTGCCATGAAATATAACTATTAATCCATCATATTGGTTAAGCATATGAAATCCTGAACAAACTGGAATTGCTCACACACAGAAGTACAAAATGTTTTAATCTCTTAAGAAGAAAGTATGACAATTTCTATGACCCAATAATTACCTTTGTGCATATGACCTGAAATGTTTTTTAAATCTTATAATAACTTGTAGATGAATATTTAAGGAATTTTCATTTATCACAGCCAAAATATGGAAACTATGACTGTTTAAGGCTTGGCTAAGAATAAAATCTGATAGGACTGTTTTCTCTTTTCTCCTAATGGACCTATCAGTACCATGAGCATTTAACATGCATCCAATTTTTTAGAAATATATACTTCAACTAAAAAAGTAAGTAAAAGCTATTTAAATACTTGTCCTTTATGTTGGAATGCTTTTCTTTTATGATTAAAAATATTTATTATTAACTTTCTGTGATCACTAGCAGAAATAAACAAAACTTTGTTTTCCTTAGCACCAACACCAAAAAACTTAAGTTTTTCAATACCTTCATTTCTGCATATCCTCATAAGTATTTCTCTTTACTCACTATTCTCTGGTTATAAGAAAGTGAGCAGCATTTAAAATAATCCCACCTTATCTCAATTGAAATATCCACTTCTGCCCCCCTGCAATGTTGGTTAGAAGCCTTCTAAATGTTTGCTCTGTGACTACTGGAATCTCTTGTCTACTAAGATATAAACATTAATAAGAAAAATTGATAAAGCAGGATTATTCACTCTATTGTAAAAACTCCAGGCAAGAATAGAAAATCACTACTACTCCATCCACTAAGCACACAAAGGCGGCAGATATGAAAGGGAGCCCAAACACTACAAATGCTTTGACCTCCATTAACAGGAAGTGTAATGCTATTTATCAAATTTCTAATCTCTACCAGTTATCAGCATATGAAACTTAACTAATCACAATCCCATTTAAGTCATAGGAATTAAGTCTTAATTCTCTGAAAACAGGGGTAGGACTCAAAAATGACAGATGGTAAACAGCATTCTAGCAGCAATATTTTTGGAGAAAATCACAAAGTGATGAAAATCTTTTTTGTTTGTTTATTTTTTGAGATAGTATTTCTCTTTGTAATAATCCTGGCTTTCCTGGAACTTGCTTTGTAGACCAGGCTGGCCTCGAACTCACTAAGATCCGCCTGCTTCTGTTTCCCAAATGCTGGGATTAAACGTGTGCACCACCACCGCAATTAAAATCTTGATCATGCAGCATAACAGAACCAACCAATTATGCTTCCATATATAACTTTCAAGATTTCTGAATGAAAGGCACAAAAAGGTGTTGTGGAATTATTTAACTATATAAGGATGTGTTACATTTGTTTGTGCTACATTTGTTTAATTATGCAAAGATGTTTTGTATTTTTTCACCTGGCCTGCCTAAGACACCTGATCAGTCTAATAAAAAGCTGAATGGCCAATAGCTGGGCAGGAGAGGGATAAGAGGAACTGGTAGACAGAAAATAAATAGGAGGAGGAATCAAGAGGAAGAGAGATAAAGAAAAGGAGAAAGAATAGGACATGTCTGAGGCCAGAAGCAAAGCCGCAGCCAGCCAGCCAGACACAAGAAGCAATGAAAGATGTACAAAGGGAAAGAAAGCCCTGAAGCAAATCTTAGATGAAGAGAAACAGGTTAATTTAAGTTAAAGAAAAAAAGCCAAAAATGAGCATAAGCCAAGGCCAAGCATTCTTAACTAATAATAAGTCTACACATCATGATTTGGGAACTGGTTGGTGACCCAAAAGGAAAACCCTGGTAAAAGAGGAGTTAATGAAAAGAGAGAACTAGGGTTTTTCCCCATTAAAGGGGGGGCACATGTGTTGAAATTTTCTGTAATCACTCACTAAGTACCTTTAAAGAAAATTTCTGAAGGTAATGAGGGATATACTTTCTCTAATACTTATCACCCATGTTGTAAGTTATTTTAATATTTACTCAACTGTGGACATGCAATAACATGGAACATCCAGGTAATATGAAATCTAGTCATGCAACAACAGCGGCCATTTCTGATTGAATCTAATACTTGCTCCACGGAAGGAAATGTATATGTGTATACCATAAACCTAGTCAAATACCTACAGCTATGAAATCACAAGCCTTAGCAGGGAAGCCATTACTATTGTTTTGCTAAATGATCATGATATGACCACCAAATTGCCTTTAAAATAGCTATGCTTGTGCCCACAGATTAGTGCTGCTGTCATCAAATAAAGTTTTCATCAAAAAAAAGCATTTTTTTTGCAATGGTCCGTGATGATTAGACTCATAACTGACCTAAAAGAACTAAAAATAAATGAATGATGCTCAGCCATCAGTGGGCTATCTACATCACTCCCTCCAAGGCTCAGAAAATACTACAAAAGGGGCTTAAGGAATTAAGAGCAAGAGGAAGTGTGTTTGTGTGTGGGGGGGTGTAGAATATTGACTTCTGGAAATGACACAGCTGCTACACTTTTGACCTCACAGCCTTTGTAATCTTCATGAACAACAGTGAGCCTGTCAGCACCCTATTTTGGAAGGGGGGGGGCTCATTTTAAGTAAGTGCTCAGTGGGTGGCAGGAATTATTTTTCCAGTGGTAATTTCAGAATTACACTTCAAATTGTAATTCTAAGTATGTCACTTAGGAATTCTATCAATTATTAAGCCTAAGACAACTCCTGAACATGTATTCATTCATACTAATTCCAAGAAATTAAGTTGGAATTGGATGATTTTACAGTAAACAAATTCTCACCCATATTCCTGTAAGTAGCCCTAATAAATCTCATTGAGTAATGCACAAAAACACATGCACACACCCGCACATGAGCACAGACACACAAAATTGATACAAGTAGAAGGAGGTGCTATCTGGGGAGGAAAGGGAATAGTGCTAGTAGGAGGGAATATGTATGAACATGACTGAAATACATTACGTACATGTGTAAAAATGTCAGGATGAGACTCATTATTCATAATAATAGCATATATAATGTATAAAATACTATTTAACATCAACAAAAATCTTAAGAGAAATAGAAGGCATGGCTCAAATGTAACATTTGAAAAGCATCTGCCTACAGATAAGTCTAGCTTGATTCCCTACTATAAGTGAACTTGTATTAAAACACAGTCACACACATTCATTGGTATATTAGTAATATCCCCTACATATGATTTAAAATGTGTATTTATTCATTGTACGCTGTTCCTGACACAGAGCTTCAAAAATGCTTGAATTTCCAGAATGGAAGCAGCTTATGCTATTCACTAACACACTAAAAGACTCAATTAGACCTAGTCCGTACAGACAGCATGACTCAAAGTAAGTCCTTAGATAGTATCACCGAAGGGATTGTTACATCAAAAAGATCAAGCAAAAAAGACCAAGCAGATGAGTGGAACCTGAGTTCAATTTGTGTGACTCCTCAATAAAGACTCATGAACACACTAATGTGCATGACCAGAGAGGGTACACAAACTATGCAGCCCACTCCCTTTCAATAATTTGCCTTGTACAGCTCTTCCATATACCTGTCCCCAGAGTGTATCATTTAAAATAAAATTGTAATTCTAAGTATGGCACTTAGGAATTCTATTAATTATTAAGCCTGAGGGAACCCCTGAACATGTAGTCATCGAGGCAGGAGTACACAGTAAGTCTTGAAGTGTAAGTCCTTCAACATATGGAATGCATAACAATTCTAAGTAATTAGCTGGATTTGGAGAATTTTGTCCGTAACTTTCAATGTTCTACACTAAATTCAGTATCAGTCCCACAGTGAATTCTAGGATACCAACTTGGTGTCATTTGTAAGACTGCCTGTACACTACCACTGCAGTGTTGAATAGTTGCAATAAATGAAATGTGGCACACAAGGTCCTCAAAGTTAGTATCTCTATAGAAAACTTGCTGCTTGCAGAGTCAAAAGTCTCCTATTCCATGTACTTTTTGCCTACATGTCAAATCTGATGCCTAATATATTTGCACATTTGCATATGTGTAGATATAGAATCATTCGTCTATTTCCCCTAGCATATTTTTGTTTAGTGGATTTTAGTGCATGATCCACCCTCATCACCACCTCCAGCCCAAACCTTAATTCCTCCATGCAGCAGTACTAGAGAGGTGAAGCCCTTTGGGAATGTTTTGTCTCACAGAAATGGAACCCTTAAGAATGTGTTAAGGCCTTTCTCTGCTCATGTGAATTTAGCTCTTATGGAATGCATTAATCATCAATAGAGCATTGTTGTACAGGATTTTCTCTCTTGCACATATGCCCTCCTGTTTCTCTACTTTGCACAAAAAGAAAAAGCATGAGACCTTCACCAGGAGCCACCCAATCTTGAACTTTCCAATATCTACAGCTTTGAGCCAAAATACACATCTACTCTATATAATAACCTCAACTATTTTGTTATAATAACAAAAAATTGGCTAAAGTCACGACTTAAGATCACAAGCTATATAATAAATCATATGTTTAGCCTCAATTTATTAACATGGCTGACAGAAGCTTAATAATCCAAACAACATGTTTCTTAAGTCATGTTTCTATTCCAATGCTTCTTACCTTTTCACTGACTACTTTAAGTAGACATGTTATGTTTTAAAAATGCTATTTAAATATCTGATGATTAGCATATTAAAATCTGCAGAGACCACAACTGTCACCTAAACCAACTTCATTTACAGTCAGGCAAAACAAAATAAGATCTAGAATCCTGCAATGACTTACCCAATGAATTAATAGCAGACTAGAATACAGATACAAATCTAAATCTATCCTCATACTACTAAGGATAGAAAACCTTTCAAAAATTACAAATCAAAAGGAAAATATTGTAAGTAAATCTAAAGATTTGATTTAATGTCACTCAAAAAATATTCTAAATGCATCATGCTACTTGGAGTGCCAAGCAATGAGAAAAACTCAATAAAATAAGTTATCATACTATCACCTTCATCAAGAAAGTCTTAGGAGGTAGGGTGGAGTGAAACAAAATGAAATGAAATGTATGCCCTGGCAATGCTGAAGCATGCACGGGCAGCCCACATACTCACAGCGGTTCTGTTGAACCTATCCATGTTGAGTTTCATGATAAGTCGATGAGGACGACTGACCAGGTCTCTTCCTCAAGAGGGCACCAGATCTCATTACAGAAGACTGTGAGCCACCACATGGTTGCTGGGAGTTAAACTCAGGACCTTTAGAAGAGCAGGCAGTGCTCTTAACTGGAAAGCCTTCTCTCCAGCCCAGTAGGGTGGAATACCCCATACAAATGCAATATGATTAGGCACACAGTTGATTTGAATTAAACACAATCTTCCCATCTCCCTTAGGACAATGAACACCTCTTAAGTATTCAAACCTCATGAGAACCATATTTTGAATACCACTGCACTAAGTATGCATTTTGTATAGAAACTATCAAAAATTATCTTTAATATGAGAAATGTAGATTTATACATCTGTAAAGAAACTCTTAAAAATTATCTTTAATATGAGAGATGTACAGTTTCCACTTGAGAAAGAAAAAAGAAAGTAACACCCTTCCTTTACTGTTTTCTAATGAATGAAAGATATGTATGAATGTATGTATGCATGTACACACCCAACACACACATTCATCATACACATGATAGATGATAGATCTACAAAGAGAGTGAGAAAAATAAAGGCTTAAAAAGGTTAAAAAAAAAAAAAGGTACAATATTTGGCTTAAGGCAAAGTAAAGACAGAGCCAAGATTTGAATTCAGATTAGTCAGAACCATGAAAGCCAAGCTATTTATAGAAAACCAAGACACAAAAATAATTTGATTCAATATAGTATTTATATAGTGATTTATAAATCTAAATACAGAGAGCCAGATACTAGTTTTCAAGGAGCTAAAAGAATTAAATACAAGATCTAGCCAGAAAAAGCACTTGCTTAATTTCAGAGAATTCAACATAAAATAATATCCCTCTAGAAAAGAATCCAGAGCAGAGAAAGAGAAAGAGAACTGAGACCTAAATTGGTCTATTGGATATTGGGATTTACTAAGAGACAAAACCCTTGCAAAAAGACAGTAAACTGAGTACGCTTTATCTGAAAAACCTGGAACCAGAAATGAGTCAGATTTGGGAGAAGTTTTCTTTGAGTAGTTTTCAGTTTGTTTCGTTGTTTGCTCTTGTTATCTTGTTATCTTTACAAAGATTAAGGAGTTGAACATCCCTGATCCAAAACATATTTTCTCAAAAACATCTATTTCAAAACATAGATTAAGAATGTTCAATGTGTATTTGAACAGACTATATTAATGCAAATTTCCTTCTCTAGAATGCCTTTACTCTGCTAAGGCCACTCAGTAAAGTCCAATTAATCCTCCCAAACCAACTGCAAAGAATTCCTCCATCTTCAAATCTGTTCTTACTCTTCCAAGTGGCTAATAACTCTCTAGAAATCTGCAGCACCTAATACATACATTCAAACAAGTTAACAAGCAAAGAGAAATGGCAGAACCAAGAGCTGAATTCTGAATTCAAACTAGTTACACCAAAAATCCCTAACATGATTTAGTATTTTTTAATGTACACATCAGTCTCAGTGGAATTGATGCACTTAAGACAACTGATATCTTTCCATTCCCTGTACCCTCAAGTTTGGTTATCCCTAGTTTCCCATCAAATGCCAAGAAATAGCATTTATTTAAGTTAATTGAGGGAATTAAATCTTTGGAGAGAAATAGACTTGGATCTAAGATAAATATATATGGTTTATATGCTTTTTAGAAGAAGATGGTGAAAGGAGAGAACTAACTCCTGTAGGCTACCCTCTGACCTCCACAGATACACTATGGCAGGTGCCCAGCAATCTAGATGCTTTCAATGTTCTATCTTCACAACCTTGCTTCATTCAAACTACAGTGGCTTAATACAAATAAGTGTTTGCAAATTCTTTTCAAAGCAGACCACACCTGCATGGAAACAATTCCTATTATGTATTTATAATATTCTTTGGAAGATGAAAAGCACTCTCAAGTGTGAAGAAACAAAGCATGCACACACACACACACACACACACACACACACCTTGTACTGGGCCAGAGTGATCAATTGAAAAAAGATACACTGTGTGAATAGAACTAAAGTACATGGGCACCCCAAGGAGATACAAGCACACTCAACTCTAGAAATTAAGAGTAGACGTTTAAGACAACTAAAGTATGTAGAACCTATGAGAAACAATTAATTGCCACTAGAAAGAGACAAGGCATATCATGACTTGTCATATACATCATGCTACTGACATTGGAGCTTACTAGCTAAGAAAAAACACTGAATAATTCCACAGCTGGGTATATAAACAGATTCCTGAAGGCCTGAAGAATCAAAACTTTAATTTATTTAAACCAAATAACTAATTCTTGTGTTAGGTAGATACTAAAGTTGCCACAAATCTATTTCCATACCTTAATCTCAATGAACTACACAGCTAGAATTTGAGACAGCAGTAAATCAAATTCTTAAGAAGTCTTGATTCTTTTTTAATTTAAAAACAGTATGGCAATATGGGAAGTCCATCTGTATATGTGTTGTTTTTATTGGTTGATGAATAATTTATTGGTTGATGATTAAGCTGTTTCAGCCAATGGCTTAGCCAAGTAGAGCCAGGCAAAAAATCCACAAATATAGAGATAGAATAGGCAGACTCAAAGAGATGCCATGTAGTGTAGCAAGAGGGGCAGCTGCTGTTCCCAGCACCTGAGAGCACCACTGACCCTTTTGTTCTTTCCCGCCCAGCTCTCAGCCGCCAGCTAGCTTATGCCCGAAATAACCACATGACAATTATATCAATTTAGATACTGCCTTGCCCATTATCTCTAGCCTTTGCTTGGCTAACTCTTACATCTTAAACTAACCCATTATAAAAGTCTGTATGTCACCACGAGGTGGTGACTTATCGGAAGATTCTAACCTCCATCCATCTTGGGCTGGAGGATCATGGCATCTCTGGCAGTGCCTTCTTTCTCACCACCTTCTGTTCTGTCTACTCTGCCCACCTAAGGGCTGACCTATCCTACAGACCAAGGCATCTTCTTTATTCAACCAATGAGAGGAACCCAAAATACAGAAGAACCCTCCTACACCATTTCCCCTTTTTGGAACTGTGAAACTCAGAGGCACAAGCAGCCCTGCCATGCTAGCCATGCAATGTGCATGGCTCGGAGGCACAAGCGGCTCTGCCATGTTGGACTGGGCAGAGGAAGCAGGCAGCACCTGTATTTGATCTGAAATTATCACGGCTTAGATTCTTAAGAGCTTAGCATTTTAAAACCGCAAAGCAAAACTGCTCCTGTACATTAAAAAATTACAGACTTACAATAGGACGGATTCAGATGTAAAAGACCTATAAATTGGTCACGGTGTTGGATGGATGTACGTAGGCTTGGTAGAGAGAAGAAAAAGAATATAGACAATAAAGTTAATGCCTTAAAATAAACTTAATGCCTCAAAAAAAAAAATAAAAGGTAAAGTCTTTAAAGAGACAGACTACATATAGTTACAGATTAAAAAATAAATAAGTAAATAAGCCACGTAAAGATGGAAATTTTACAGAATGTCTGGATCATGTATTTTATTGTGTTTTCTTTAAATTTTTTGATTGTGAAGGAGCTAAGTACAAAGAGATATCTCATTATATGGACTGCCAAGCTAAACCAGCATGGTTATTTTAAAGGTATTATGACTTCCAAATATGGGTTTAAGGATATGATGCTTCGGAGAGGTTCTTCTTTTGTTTTCATAGAGGATGAGAACCTGTGGACTTATCCTATACCAATCTGGTATGATACACCACACCATCCTGAAAGGTTGCTGTGAACACCTTCAGAAAATTACTTCACTCAACTGTCAACTGAGATGTACCTGCCACACAGGTTATACCATGAAATACCTAATTAACAGCGCCCCCATACAGCAGGAAGCAGTTTGGAGAGAAATGACTGTGCCCATATTCCTAAATATTGTTTATAAATGATCTTTTTTACATTTAAAGAGGAAGAGGATATAGATATGAACAATTTGCATTGACACAAATTTTGCTTTGTGATATAAGTTTAAGATCAATCTTGCTATATGTATTTCTGATCTTGATTAAGGTATTATGATTATGTAGTTCATTAAAAATGTAATGTATAATTAGGAAATATAGGTTGTTAATGGATAATCATCTATAATAGTCAAGTTTATAGTCATGTTAGTTAGATTTTCTAGATATGCATAAATATATTTCAGTTAGATAGGCATTCTTCATATCTTTCAAAGATGACAGAATATGGCATTTAATGTTTTAATAACTTAGAACTTTTCATGACAATGAGACACGTCTGCTCCTGGCAGCACAGCTACTTCAAGAGAAAGATGGGCATCAAAGAGGCTCCTTATGGAGTTTGCTAGCCATTTGGGCAAGAAACTGCTCTTGCCTGCACTGCTTAAATGGACACAAAGAATCCACAGAAAGAGGACTGCTGAACTTGCCTAAAGGTAAGATGATCCTTCAGGGTTCCTGATTCATGAAGAGTCTGCGAGACATTCTGCAGGACACAAAAGAAAGTGACTGAACTGTCTTTGAAATTTCCTGCTTCATGAAAATGTCTGCTGGATGCTATGGGCCTATAGGCTGAAGATGGATGCCCCAACAGTACAAAAGAACTTTGGGTGACTGTACAGGCAGCAAGATGTCTCTGTCATTTCTAGAGTTTTGTAAGTTGCTTACTTCTTGTTTACTTAAATAATATTACATCCTTCTGGAGTCTTTGATGGAGTTGAAGAATGGATAGTTGTAGTTATAGTTTTCTTTAATTATGATAAAAGATAAAATAGATATAAATATTGTAACTGTAATTCTTGCTTGATAACTGTTTTGTTATATGTAATTTTACTATGGTAAAATGAAAGCCTTTTTTGTTTAAACAGAAAAAGGGGGAATGGTGTAGGAGGGTTCTTCTATATTTTGTGTTACTTTCATTGGTTAATAAAGAAAGCTGCCTGGGCCTTTTGATAGGGCAGGATTTAAATAGGTAGGAAAAAGAGAACAGTATGCTGGGAAGAAGACTGGGTCAGGGAGAGAGCCACCATGAAGCCTCCAGGGTCAGACATGCTGAATCTTCCCGGTAAGCCCACTACCTCGTGGTGACTTACAAACTATAAAGAATGGGTTGAAATAAGATGTGAGAGTTAGCCAAGAAGAGGCTAATGATAATGGGCCAAGCAGTAACTTAAATGAATCCAGTTTGTGTGTAATTTGTGTATTCCGGGTATAGCCATGCGGACGTGTGGCCGGGAGCAGGGCGGAACACAGCCCGCTGCTCCCGCCAATTACAACAATGTAGCTGCCGAAAGAAAAAGACACCAGAACATTACCGGGAAGCCACACCTACGTAGCGTTACATGGAGTAATAGAAATGGGTTAATTTAAAATGTAAGAGCTAACTAAGAATACGTCTGAAGCATTAGCCAATGTTGTAATTAATATAGTTTCTATGTGATTATTTGGGTCTGGGAAGCTGGGAAACAAAAGCACAGTCTCAGTCTACAGTATGGGGCTGGAGAGTTGACTCAAAAATTAAGAGTACCTGCTGCTCTTGCAGAGGACCGAGATTCAATTCACAGCACCCACAAAGAGGACACAAAGAGGATAATCTTCTGTAACTCTAGTTCCAATGGGAATCTGGTGCGGGAGAATTGTCTGTATTCTGTCAATCATGTTTTAAATAAACGCTGATTGACCAGGCAGGAAGTATAGGTGGGAAAACCAGACAGGAAGTAGAGGTGGTGCAAGGAGAACAGGAGAATTTGGGAAGCAGGAAGCTTCCCTGGCATTCCTGTGCAGATCTCCAAGGAGGCAATATGTAAGCTGCCCGACTGAGAAAAGGTACTGGCCATGTGGCTGACAATGGGTTAATATAAGTTGGGAGCTGGTAGGAAGACTGAGCTAATGGGCCAATCAGTGTATAACTTAATGTAGACTCTCTGTGTGATTTTCTTTGGGGCTTGCCAGCTGTGGGGTACTGGGCAGGACAGAAACCCCAACGAGCCAGCCCTCATGTTACAGGAATCAATACCCTCTTTTGACCTCAGTAGGCACCAGGCAGACATACATTGTTCATAAAAGCAGGCAAAACAAACATACACAAAAATAACAAAATAGATACATTGGTTTTCAATCTTAAAGCAGTAAACATAGCAAATGCTGCCTTCTGTATAAAGCATTAAAAGGGGGAAGGGATACGTGTTCTCATTTCATCCTTAGTTTTCAAAATAGCCCAACTTCAGGCTATCCTAAAATTTAATACCTACAGAGCATTTAGCACAATCATTATTAATAAGAGCTTAACAGAAACTAGTTATTAGTGTTAGTATTAGTGTTAGTTTTAGTATTAGTATTGCTATCACAAAAAAGGAAGTCTTCATTTTCTGGGATATTACAGCATATTTTTAAAAAGATAGAATAAAGCTGAATTTAAAAAAAAATCAAAACTGTACTCAAGGTGATACCAGTGAATAATATCTTTGGGTACACAGATAAACACATTCAAGAACAAATATATGAGGAAGAAAAGAGGAAAAAAACAGAAAAATGGAAAAGGATTGAGGATGCAGACTAAAACATTCTTAAATGTCAGTAAAGCTTCTCTATCAAAGATCTTGCACTCTTAACATCATCATCTGTCTTTCGGGTAAGGCCAGGTGTATGGGCAGGACTACATTATCTCAACTATCCCATCAAGTACTGACTCTCAGAACCTAAGACCATCACTGAATTTGAAGACAAGACCTTTAGAGAGACCACTAAGATCCAATGACGAACCAGATGAGTAAATTCTAATTATATGGCAGAGATTAAGACACAGACCACAAAAGAAAGATACACAAATATTTGCAGGCCAAGAGGCATTCAGAAGAGCCCAGCCATGCAAATACCTCAGTCTTGGACCCACAGCTAGCAGAACTAGAAGAAAATTAATATCTATCATTTAAACCACCGCATTAGTGGTATGTTGTGGCAGCCCTAGCAAAATAATGCATCAGCTAAATACAAGATACTCAGGTTAATACAACCAAAAGTATAACTGCGGCACTAGAAATTCAAAACCCTGAAATTTAAAATTAGAGCTGCCTAATTAAGACTCTTAGTTTCTCTGTTCCTTAGATCTCCACATTTGAAAATCCAGAGTTTGAAATTTTATGAAACAGTAGCTTTCTAACATTCCACAGTTTCAGAGGCCTTCTTCAAATACAGTGCCCCAAGAACTAATACTAAAGTATCAATATAGATAGGAGATAATCTAATACAAAGTAAGTTTATTTTTGACAGCCAAAATAATCTTCACAAAATATTATGTTTTCCAGATAAAATTAGAATTTTTTCTTGACTTAGTTTTGATAACATAAATATATGGACACCTATGAAAGTAGGTATACCGGAAAAAAGCAGAGTTTTTTATTGTTTCATTTAGAAACACATTCTAGCAAACAGTATAAACAATGTATGTTCGAAATAACAGTACTTTCATCTCACTGTAAAGGGAACTGCTTCACTTAATTCTAGCAATTGTCTCCTATCAACTCTGCAGCAGCATTTACAATTTGCCCAGCATAGTATCTGCTGACAATAAAACGCATTTTAATTTGTTGCCATATTGATTTCCATGAATTATTTAGGCAATTTTTACCAGAGCAAGGAGAACAAGCTTTTCCCCTGTGACATGTGGGTTTTAAATCGTGCTATCAAATCAATGCCATTAGTTAGGATGAAGTTTACAGACACAAACCAGGAAAGCCCAAAATATGAAAGGCTTGAACAACACAAAAATGTTGTAGACATGTGTATACTTACGCATGCTGGCAAACAGAGAAATACAACATTTTAGAATATCTGTTTCTATATTAAGAATAGATCATTTATTTTCAAAATCTTAAAAACTTCAATAACTTTCTCTCCAAACAAATAATATCCAATAACAATATAACACGTCACAGATACAACCCAATACATCTATTTAAATTTCTATCAACCTTTAAAGAAAAAAATAAAAGAAAACAGGTGAAATTAAATATTTATTTAGTAAATCCCAACAACTAAAATATCATTTCAACATGAAATTAGTATTGAATATCTTACTTTTTGTATCTAATCTTCAAAGTCCCCATCCTCTCAAAGACTTAAAAAATAAAAGAAAAAGAAAAAAAAACTCCTTCTGAAGACTTCCTCCTTCATTATGGCCTGCTATGATGCATCTACAACCTGCATCCCAAAGAACCATATACCCAGGATAGCTTAAAATATTATGAGATTGGGGAGGGAGGTAATTGTTTTAACTTGATTGTAGGATTCTTGAGCATGAACTTTGTCGATGACAACATCATATCACAACGTAAAAGGGTTGGACACGCTTATTTGTGTTTATTTCTATAAAATAATTTACATATTTAATAGCCTATATCTATCAACCTACAGCATTATAAACTCTAGGCCAGATATTTTGATGTGATAATATACTTACAATTTCTACCAATACACATAGTAAGTATTCAATATGTACTTGTGTAAACATATGTATATATATATATATATATATATATATATATACACACACACATACACACACACTCAAGTCTTACTGAAAATGAATAGACATACTCAGAACCAAAAATCTGTTATTAAAATGAGGGAGGGATGAGGGTCACAGAAAAGTAAGTGGGAATGTAAGAACTGGATAATCTGTAAAATAGAAACCCACCTCAAAAAACTAAACACACACTGGAAAATTATGTAACTCAATTATAACTTACCTGTCTATAATATTTTCCTGTGCACTGATAATAAAGAAAAGCTTATATAAGAATTCTGACATTTTTTCAAAACAAGATACACTTATGGAATCCCTCTTTAACAACTAATACCATGCCACAAGTACAATAAGTTTTTATTCCCATAAACTCTTTCATTCTTCTACATAGACAGATATTAACATTGTAAAGTGTATAAATCATTATCATATGGATTCCAGCCCCATTAATGTTTACTCTGAAATCAAAACCTCATATTTTCTAAGCAGGTCATTTTCAATCTATTTCAGAGTTTGGCAGCATAATTTTCAGTGTATTGAGTTCAGTTGTCATTCTGAATGACAGTTTGTCATACAGTATCTAAAATACATTAATTTATCTTATAGAGTGAACATCAGTAATAAGGGTAAGCATTATTTCTAGTATACATGTAATTTTTCTTTTAATGAAAAACTCAACAAACTTGACTAAATGCTACTTATTTCCTCAACATATCCTCTATCCATGTATTTATAAGCAATCTCACTACGAAAAAATTTTACAACTCCTCAATCCTGGAAAATACCAACACTTAAAAACAAGTGGTAGCATGCCTTTAACCCCAGCACTCCAGAGGCAGAAGCAGATGTGAGCTCAAGGCCAGCCCGGTCTATGGAGCTAATTCCAGGATAGCCAGGGCTACACAGAGAAACTCTGTTTTAAGAAACAAAACAAAAAGTACAAATAAAGGCAGGCATGGTAGGGCATACCTTTAATCTCAGCACTCCAGAAGTAGATGCAGGCAGATCTCTGCGAATGCAAAGTCAGCCTTACAACAATGGCAAGTTTCAGGACTGTCAGGACTACAAAATGTGCCAAAATAACAATAATAATGAGGTAATAATCACTGGACAAATAAATATATTGCCTTATAATTCATATCTGCATTATTATATATAGTTTTCTGACATGATTTCCAAACTATTTTTCTATAATATATACTCAATTTTATAAATTAACTGAAAATTTTTAATTTGAAGAAAGATAGAAAAAATATATCCTTGAAAAAAGAATGCGAAAAAAAAAGATTTTCTTATAGAAAAAAAGAGTAGTTGACAAAATAATATTCTCACCAAAACACCTAAGGAAAAATTAAACTCACATTGTTGCAATTCAGAAATTATAAATAATTTTTTAAGTTCTCAGTTCATTTACTCCTTTCTCTGCTTTTCTTTTTGCTCATTTTACACAAATGTTCAAGGTTCTAGCTCCTATTTTCACAATCAACGAAGGGGCAGGTACTAACAACAACAACCAAAAGCTTAACTTCAAACCTTAATATTTCAAACAAAACTGTACCTTCAACATGGCTATCTCTTCAAAACCTGACCTACTGCTTCATTAAGTTGGAATTTAGCAAGGGCTTACTATGAACCATGCCTATCATCAGTACATGGCTCAGTAGGGACCTCTTCCCATTACCACTCCCTCCAACCAAAACATGAGAGATGGCCCAGTGGTTAGGATTACCAGCTGCTCTTCTAGAGGACGTGGGTTCAACTCCTAGCAACCACATGGCAGGTCACAATTGCCTGTAACTTCAGTTTCAGGGGTTCCAATACCCTCACACAGACATAGGTGTAGGCAAAATACCAATACACACGAAATAAAAATAAATCATTAAAAAAAAAAACTTGAAATGTTCAATCTGCCACCTACCTCTTACTAATGAGCATCCTCTAATTCATTTTAAGTAGAAATCTTTTCTGCTCCAAAGGTAAAGAAAGGGTGACTCTATGATAGTTACGGTCTATATCTTATAAAACTATATAAAAGATATATTTGTTTCTCCAAGTATCCAAATATAAAGAAAGCTTACCAATGGAATTAGCTACAGACCAATGGTGGAAAGAAAGGACAGGCTTCTAAAAGTTGTCCACTCATCTCCATATCCATGACACCGCACACACACAAATTTTAAAATGTACTTTTTAAAAGAATGATCTATCTTCAGTAATTGTGATGTAAAAATGAGTACAAATGTGTACAGATCATGCTCTTTAGAAGCTCGTAAGATAAGCTTAAAAAATTTAAAGACAAATGGGTTTGTTGTTGTTATTGTTTAATTTTAAAGTGTAAATTCCTGACTATAAATACATGAACAGCCTCTGAAGTACCCGGTGAATGGCAGGGCTTTCACTTCAGATGAATGATGAGTTGAACAATCAAGGACGAACTAAAATCACCATGTGTAACAACCTGTAAAAAATTAACTGCTGTAACCACTAAAGGTTTTAGATGACAAGACAAAAATAATATGAGAATGTTTCTGGTCTTCCCTCTGTGACTACTCAGGAGAATTCTGGCTTCGTTGCTCAGTCTTCACAAGCCCCACCCTTTGGGACTACCCTGCCACTCTAATTATTTTAGGCTTTGTAAAACAAAGAAATTTTATGAATAATATCAGGCTGGGGCTGGTATGGGTTTTATGGAGAAGTGTCAAGATAATACAATTTTTAAAAATCTACATTATGGAAAAAATGAGGGAAAATATCTTTTAAAGAAATATGACTATGGTCCATGTTATCTACTACACATAATATTTTAGAAATAAATAAACAAAAAAGTATCAGCAATTGATACAAATACTTTTCCTTACTGACTTGCCCATTTCTGTCTCTATTAGAACACTGATTAGATCATGATTGTCAGGCATAACAACCACAAATACAGATGCAATATCTTATCTGTACTGGCAATAGAGACAGGTTGGGTTCAAAACCTCTGACTCACTGAAGATGTTATTATAAAGGAAATAAGTCAAACACAAAATAACAAACATTATGTCTTTCCAGTTATATGAGATAGCCATAATCACTGAAAGAGAAAGTAGAATGTGGCTTCCAGAGGTTGCGGACATAAAGTGTTTTAATTTTTATCTATTCATTTTAATCTTCTCAGGATTATGGCATACTCAAAATTATAGTCTTTATTTTTCCAGCGTATCATTCCTTTATTTTTATACATCATTTACTCAGCACTAATTGAATGCTTGTTAAGTGCAAGAGGACATAATTATACTGAAAGAATATAACAAAATATACCTCTTAACAGCCAGTGCAAAAAAGGAGGAGCACGAGAAGGAAGAGAAGAAGGAAAGAGTGGACGGGAAAAATGTACATCCCCTGTGAGGATTAATTTATATGTTAACTAGACTGAACCATGGGATGCCCAGACATATACTTAGTGTGTCTGTTAAGTATATTTTCGGAGGAGATTAACATGTCCATCAATAGATTGAGCAAAGCACATTGTCCTCCCTCATATGGGTCAGTTAAAGCCTAAATGTGACCAAATGCTGTCGCTCTCACTAGTCAACTCCAAAGTATCTGAATGAGGATATGGGGTCCTACGAGCACCTATTCTCTGATCTTTACATAGAATAAACACCATCATCTTAGTTGGTTCTCAAGTCTTTAAATTTAAACAAGTATGCCATCAGCTCTTCTGACTTCAAGTTCACTGAAAATGTAGTTTAGGACTTCATCTCTTTAAGTATGTAAACTGCTTTTGCAGTAAATTTCTTAGTTAACAAACATAAACTATCTTCCTGGTTGGGGTCTGTTGGTCAGAGATAACCTACAGAAATAGAGTTCCTGAATAACATAATAAATTGGGCCCTAAGAAATTTTGCCACCTCCTATGAACAAGTTTGGCAAGACACACAGAAAAGAAAAATAAACTAAAATAAAAGCTAATGGATAATACTAGGATGACAAAATATGATTTCTTAAAAAAAAACTGTAGTTATTAATAAGGGCCCCTGTGCAGGCTGCGCTGTTTGTTTGTAGAGTTGTTCTATTCTTACCCCTTTGTTTCTGGGGAACAGTTACTAGACCAAGAAAAAACTCACAAATCACACATCCAGTAAATGGTGATCATTCTCCAAATGAAGTCTCTATAAAGTTTCCGTTATAGTTCTGCAATTTTACTTTTTTATTGCAACTTGTCTTTCTGTCCTTCTATTACCTGTGCTGAACTTTGAGTTACTGGAGAGCACAGATTACAAATTGTTTTTTATATAACCAATGAAAGTCTTGACTTCACCACTAGAACACTAGCTTGGATTATTCATTAAATTATTTAACTATCATTTTTAGGATTCTCATCAGATTTGATTTAAAAAGCTTACTTCTTAATCCAATTAAAAAATGGGATACAAATCTAAACTGAGAATTCTCAACAAAAGAATCCCAAATGGCAGAGAAACACTTAAGGAAATAGGTGTTCAACATCCTTAACCATCAGGGAAATGCAAATCAAAACAACTGATTCCATCTTACACCTGTCAGAATAGCTAAGATCAGAAACACAAGTGGCAGCTTATGCTGGAGAGGATGTAGAGCAAGGGGAACACTTATTCATTGCTGCTGGGAGTGTAAGCTTGTACATCACTTTGGAAGTCAGTGTGGCAATTTCTCAGAAAACTGGGAATCAATCTACCACAAAACCAGGAATACCACTCTTGGGCTAAACCTAAAGGATGAATCATACCAAAAGGACACTTGCTCAGCTACATTCATAGCAGTTTGATTTGTAATAGCCAGAACCTGAAAACAACCTCTATGTCCCTCAACTGAGGTATGGATAAAGAAAATGTTGTACATTTCAGCTATTAAAAACAAGGACACCAAGAAATTTGAAGGCAAAAGAATGTGGAACTAGAAAAAAATCATCCTGAGTGAGGTAAGCCAGACCCAGAAAGACCAAGAGGTTATGTACTCACTCATAAGTGGACATCAGCTGTAAAATAAAAGATAATTGTGCTACATAATCCACAAACTCAGAGAGACTAGGTAACAAGGAGAGTTCATGGTGGGACACCCAGATCTCCCTAGAACAGGGAAATAGAAAAAATTTTGTGAATGAACTGAGGGCAGGTGAGGATGTTCAAAGAGGGAGAGAGTGCTGAGGGGGACTCCTGGTGAGGGCATTTCAGGATTGGGTGGAATATCCTGGTACAGAGGAGTTTCCTAGAAGTCTACAGTTTAGGCCCCAGCTTAGACTCTTAGCAATAATGAACTGAACTGGCCATCTCCTGTGACCAGATTGGTGCCTGGTCCAATCGTCATCAGAGAGGTGCCACTCAGCAACTAATGGAGGCAGATGAAGAGACTCACAGCCAAACAGTCGGCTGAGTTCAGGAAATCCTGCTGAGGCTACAGAGGAGGAAGAGAAGGAGAAGAAAGGAGTGTAGAAGTCAGAACTCACAGAATCAACTAACCTGGGTTCATAGAGACAGAGATTCAACCTACAACCAGGAAGTCTGCATGAGACTGACCTGGGCACTCTGCATATAAGTTATGTCAGGGAGCCTCAAAAGGTTTGTATGTTCCAGGGTAGGGGCATCTAGATTAGAAACATTAGGCAGACAGAACAGAGATACAAAGGAAATAGAGTCAGGAGGGCAAGCCATTGAATACTGAATTTGCCTGCCCATTTATTTTTCATATGCTTATATCCCCCAATCCAAAAGGAGGGGAAAAGGCAAAAGACATCTTTAACATGATACAAAGAACAAACAGAGCAATTACCTCTTCAATACCTGAAAGCATGGAAGAATCAAGTAATACATCCTGAGCTAAGTATCCTGTTGTTTAGGCAGGGCGCACAGCAAGCACACCTTAGATCAACCATCCTGTAGGCAGTTACTCCTTGGGTCAAGTCTCCTGTCATAACCTTGAAGAAGCAAGAATAGGCCTGAACTCTCCGGCCTTTGGTCAAGGTGGAACAGATCCACAACCTTGGGCTCCTATGTTGTTTCAGTTGTGTAGCTTGGTCCTCTTGTGGGACTCCTACCAGTGGGAACAGGGGCTGTCTCCTGAATATTTACTGGCATCTGAGAACCTATTCCTCATACTGGGTCACCTTGTCCAGCCTTAATAGATAGGAAAGTGCTTAGTCTTACTGCAACTTGAAATACCATGTTTTATTTACATCACGGGAGACTTGCCCTCTCCTCGATGGAGACAGAAGAGGATTGGGGGATTTGGAGGAGGGAGCAGAAGAGAGGGAGTAGGGTAAGATGAGGGGAAGGCTGCTGCCAGGGTGTAAAATAAACAGATGAATTTTTTAAAAATGTAATTTAGCCTGCAAAAATAAATGATAAAGAAAATAAATAAAAATGGCAAGAAAGTCCATCTGTCAAAAAATAAAAAGCTTGATTCTACTTGAAAGTTATAAACCAGAGAGTCACTAATAAAGTAAAGGGAACTATAGCCATCAAGATACACAGAAAAGAATGGTGGACTGGGTAAGGTCAAGGAACTGTGAAAGACTTAGGATTTCAACCAACATTCTCATCTAATCAAGTTATACAGCAGTCAGACCTTATCAGACCATAAGTAAGGCACCATGGCTCCTTACCTATCTTCAATGTTCAGATAACTTTCTTTTAAATTCATATTCATATATGAATAATGCATATATGAACCTAGATACCACTAGTATCCTTTACTTGTAAAAGTAAACACAGAAATGCTAAAGCAGATGGCCAGTAAAGAAATCAAAAGAATCAGCAAGTACAGCATTCCCATGAGAACATGACCAAAACAAGCTGATTTATGAGATTATATCAAAAGTGAAAAAAATACTCAGAAATAAGAAGGTAGCTGTGTACCACAAAATGCCAGATTCTGTGTTAAGTATTCAAAATAGCAAGCTGAGAGAGATAATAAATACAATGATCCTCAAGCGATTATATAATTCTCCAGGTCGTTCAACTAGTAAACAAACAATTAGAATGGTCAAGTATTGAATTTGAGGTATAAACAAAACATACGAGAGAGCAGAATGGGAGGAGCACGTTTTAAGGGAATACCAGAGAAGGTCTGCTTAAATAGGTAATAATTAAGACCTGAGTCTTAAACATGAGTAGGACTGTTTTAGGCAAAAGGAAGAATATAAGACTTGAACAATATTGATAATTTCACAGGTAATATGCAACTTGATTTAACTCTTAAAAATAGAAGATATTCTTACATTAATTCATATTCCTTAAAAAATAAATTCTAGAACTCATTCTCATTCACAAGAGAATTTAACTCAGAAAGGCAAAGAGCTTTTTGATGCCTTTATATCTCAGGTGATAATGATTGAACTAAGACTAAAGAGTCAATAATACTGCTGGCACACTGCCAATATCATTATAAACAACAGCAAACTTGGAAATGGAGAATCTAGTTCTGAAGGCCATACCTGAAGCAAGCAACTATGCAACCTCAGACAAGCCCCCTTAACCTAAGCCAGACTCTGTAAGTGACAATAATAATAAACCTCCACTTAACTCCAAGAACTGGCAAAGGGTACTAAGTGTAACAAGGCCAACCAATGAATGCCAATTACTCTTCCAAAAGTGAAAGCTTGGCATTATAACAGAAATGCTTATACATCAACTTTAAGCACAAGTTATTTCCCTCAGCAAAGGAAAACACTTATGAAAAGGAGACACATCTAAACATTTACAATCTCATAAAAATCCTGTATCAATATTTGCTCTACATTAGCAAATTAAGAGAGAAATCATAATAATTAGAAGTTACATTATCTACTTCATTAAAGTAAGTAGGGCAGTTCAATGTGCATTCAAGCACATGTATGTAATGCATCTTATACTACCTCTAATATTCAACAAGAATGGCTCCAAGCCTACATATTCTCTGTATGGTTTCAATCTATACCACTAATTTTTGGTTCCAAATACTATCCAAATGATCCAATTTGCCTAGTAAAAAGGTAAAAACATAAAAAAGTAAAAAGTCACTTACAATACTGTGTAATAAATCATTTTCAAATTCAAAAATAGCTCACAATACAATTTTTACTAAGTAACTTCTGTGTGTAAATCCATCCAATTGTACTGCATACATTTTTTTCTCCCTTCAGCTTGCCTTGAGTCACCAATGGGAAGCATTCCCACTCAATGTCATTTCCTCGCACAATGGTACTTTTGAGATCTCTGGGTACCATATTTATTTAGTAATGAGAAAGAAACCTTATTTTAGAATCTAAGGCTCTAAGTCTAACAAAGCTATTCAGTACCAAATAATTGTCTAACTTGTCTAATTGCTTCCCATTCTTGCAGTCTTACTTTCTGAATCTAGCTGTAAAAGACAGTATCCTCAAAAGAAACAGTAGTCTAAGAATTAGACTATGCAGTTCAATTTAAAAAATGCACTGGATATTGTCAGTCATTGAGACTGTCACTGAAATTATTTTCTAAAACTAAGTAATCATGAAATGGTATTTAATCCTATAACTTGCCCCTTATGCTTGTTACCCAAGTAGTTTTCTAAATATTTAATCAAATATTCCCAAAGGAAGGTATTATTTTCCTGGGATCATCATTCATGCCCTACTGTATATCCATGTAAGACTCGGCCATGTGAAGGAAGAAATAGATGCAGCAGGTTCCAGGTAAAGAAACATGTGTTACCTCATGCCTATTCCTTTCCTAGTTTCTACCCTCCTCAAAGCTGGAAATTCGAAAAGATAGGAAAAGAGGAAGGGAAGTAAGGAGGGAGAGAGAGTACCACAGGCATCATTTGAAATGAGAGTAAGATTCAGGAGTACATGATGGGGGTACCTGAGATCTTTTTGATAGGTTCCCAGGCTCAGGTATTTTGCATTTGTTTTAGTTACGTTACTGTTTTTTTTTTCAGACTAAGAAAATGAATAACAATAAGTAGTAAATATTACCTATGCCCTAAGATCTTTGCATGTAATAATTACATTTAATATGCACAACAATCTAATCAGGCAGATAACCCACATTAGAGAGACATAACAGAAAAAAACAGACAAATCATTACTGTAAACTGTTTAATAATTATAACATGGCTCTAAAATTATTTAACTTTTTCCAACTACCGAATAGATTGTTGTTAAATGCTTTATAACACTGAACTACATTTACTTTCTAACCTGTTCAAGGGTAAATATTCCTAAGCTAAAGAAGCCAAGGGCTAGAGATTTAGTTCAGTTGGTACAGTGTTTGCTTAGCATGTATAAGGCTCTTATTTCAGTTTCCAGTACCATTTAAACAGGTGTGGTAAAGCACATCTGCCAGTACTAAGAAGGTGCAGGCAGGCAGAACAGAAACTTACGGTCATCCTGCTACACAGTAAACTCTAGGCCAGCCATTCCCAAAAACAATCAAAAAACTAAGAATTAAGCACAGGAAGCTCCTTCAAATTCTTGATAAGTATTGCTAAGATTACATTCATACAATTACAGCATTTTTATGCTCAGCAACAGTATTTAAGAATGTTTTCGCATTCCCTAACAAATAATAATCATTTTGTTCATGCTACTACCTCGTGTTCTTGTTTAGTGACAATGAATATTGATAGTAATTAATGAAGTTTATTTCTCCCTTTTTGAAACATACCAAGTCCTTTGCAAAATCCATACTTCTATTGTTTGTCCTGTAATATATAATACCCTAAGGGATTTTTTTCAATTTGTAATTTAAAGTATTAGGAGTCTTTGACATGCAATTGTTAGAAAAAGGACTCAAGCACAAGCAAAGTAGGAAATGAGTTATCTTAACACACTGAAACATCTGAACATATGACCAACAGACTTGAGATGTTCCAAAGATGCTCTCTGCAAGTCACCTCGGTGCAAATATCATTGTGTTACTCCTTTCACTGTGGCAGACTGCCAGTCAACTTTACATTTACATTCTAGCATTTTAACAACTCACTAAAAATTCCTGCAACAGAATAAATATGTTATCAAACTATTTAAAAAATACAGCTACATTTTACAAACAGTATCTGTTTCTGATAAACCAGTTGTTGTCAGTATGGTCCAAGGAAACACCAAACTATAAAAATGAGAAAACGTAATTCCTCAAATGAATGTCAGAAATCTTAAACTGTTAACAGCAAAAAATGCCAAATGCTGAGCAGTCAAAGTCCAAAGAAATCTATAACACTCGGGTCATATTATTCACATAGAATAGACAGACATAGACACATAGGTAGGTACACAGGCAAGCAGACAGGTGGAAGGACAGACAGACAGATGGACGGATGGACAGATAGACAGATAACAGAACTTTTCTTGAGACAGGGTTGCTCTGTGTAGCCTTGGCTCTCATGGAACTTGACCTTGAATTCATAGAGATCCACCTGCCTCTGCCTCCCAAGTGCTGGGATTAAAGGGCATGCACCACCACCGCCTGTAGATAATAGAACTTTTTAATATCAATACTTTTACTGTTTTTATCTGAAACAGAAAATGTATTCACCACCTTACCATCATTCAGATGAAAATAAATTTTAAAAAACATAATGCCAAGTTAGTGCACCCAGTCTAATTTTTAGTTTTATAAGCATTATTCTTGTTCACCTCAAATCATGCATGCTTCTTAGTAACTCCAAAAGCTGACAATATATAGCAACATAAGAAATTCATAATTCAAATATCCTTCATACAATTAATACGAAATAGTTAAACACACACACATGCAAACCATGATTACTGTCACTTAACCAAACATACTGTAAAGTAAAACATAGCCCCTAATTCTAAGTGTATCCATAAACAGAATCACCATAATTCCACATCCTGGCAAATGGAATTATTCAAGAAGCTAATTTTGGAAGAACCTATTCATTCTCTCACTTTTCTGTTACCTTCCCTAGGATATTTTCCACCTAGCAGGTCTACTGCTCAGGCATCCCACTTCTTTGAGATGTCTCAGGCTTAGAATGAGAACTTCCCAAAAAAAAAAAAACAAAAAAAAAACCCACCACTGTGGGCAGTTCAAACAATCCTGAATGATAAAAGAACTACCAGAGATATCACTACACCTGACTTCAATTGTACTACAGCGCTTTAGTAATAAAAAAGCATGGTCTTGGCATAAAAACAAACACATTGATCAATGGAACAGAACTGAAGACCCCAGCATAAATCCACGTACCTATGGACATCTGATTTTTGATTTTTATAAAGAGGCCAGAAATAAACGCTAGAAAAAAGAACATCTTCAACAAATAGTGCTGGTCAAACTAGATGGCTATATAAGAATGCAAATAGATCCATACTTAATCATCCTTAAAAAACTCATGTCCAAATGGATCAAAGACTTTATCATAAAACCAGATATACTGAACCTGATAGAAGAGAAAGTGGGAAATAGCATTAAACTCAGTGGCACAGGAAAAGAATTTCTAAACAGAACACCACTAGCACAGGCACTAAGATCAACAATTAATAAATGAGACCTCATGAAACAGAAAAGCTTCTCTAAGGCAACATACCTTGTTATTTGGAAAAAGCAGCAGCCTACAGAATGGGAAAAGATTTTTATCAACTCCACATTCAATAAAAGGCTAATATCCAAAATATATAAAGAACTCAAAAACTAGACATCAAGAAAACAAATAACCCAACTGGAAAATGGGGTACAAAAAATTTCTCAATAGAGAAAACTTAAATGACTGAGAAACACTATATTCAACATTCTTAGCCACCAGAGAAGTTATCAAAACTACTTTGAGATTTCAGCTTATACTTGTCAGAATGGTTAAGATCCATAACACAAGTGACAGACAGCTCATGCTGGCAAGGATGTGGAACAGGGGGAACACGATCCATTTCTGGTAAGAGTGCAAACATGTGCAGCCACAATAAAAATCAGTGCAGTGGTTCCTTAGGAAGATGGGAATCAATCTACCTCAAGATCCTGCATATGCTCAAAGGACACTTCATCCTACCACAAAACACTTGTTTAATCATGTTCCTTGCTGCTCCAATTCACTAGAAAATGGAAACAACCTAGGTGTCCCTCAACAGAAAAATGAATAAAGAAAATGTGGTACATATCCACAATGAAGTATTATTTTCAGGTAAATAGACGAAACTAGAAAAAAAATCATCCCAAGTTAAGTATCCAAAACCAAGAAAGAGAGATAGGGTATGTATTTGCTTATATAGAGACATTATCTGTGAAGTCAATGATAACCAAGCTACAATCCATAGAACCACAGAGGTTAGATATAGAGTAAGGAACTAGGGCAAATAGATATATATTTTTAGGAAAGGAAAATACAGTTATAAATGTATGACTGTGGCTAGAAGGGGAGGATCAAGTGGGGGGAGGGAAGAAGAGGACAACGGAGGGAATACAAGAAGAGACAACTAAAATTAAGGGCCATTTGAGGAGTAATATGAAAACCAAATACAATAGACTATTCATATATATATATATATATGTCTACACTATATGTGTGTATACGATATATATGAATATATGATATATATCATTGGCAATATATATATGCAATCTAAATAATATTGCCAAATAATGCAGAGGGAGAAGACAGAGCCCCAGCTGGTCATCTCTTGTCACCAAATGAAGCTTCCAGTACAGGGTTACATCTAATTGAGTTGCTAGTCAATGGAGTTCCTTGGGAATCCCCCAAAACACACTCTGTTGCCAAGACTGCAAGTTGCTCTCCACAAACTTGACATCAAGACCCTACGGCTAAAGGCAACACCTACACAAATCCTTGAACATGGAGAAATGGGGTTCATGCCTACATTGAGTTTTTACCCTACATGCTAGCTAGCATCTTGATACAACAGGAAATTTTCTGTAGGCTACCAAAACACCAACCCAGCCACAAAACCTTTGAATGGACAATGGTATCCTCACTGTAAGATATGCTAGAGTGATGGTGGCACAAAGCTTGTGAGAGTAACCAGCCAGTATCTGAATTGCCATAAGGCCCACTCCGCAGGACGGGACCCACACTAGACACTTCATAGATGACCAAGAACCTGGCACTAGATATCCCAGGGACCTAGGGGAAAACTACATATTAATGCTCTTTTAAAAAAAAAAGTAGCAATAAAATAACTCCTAATGACATTCTGCTGTACTCATAAACCAGGACCTTGCACGGCCAGCATCAGAGAAGCTTCCTCCTGCAGCAGATGGGAACAAATGCAGAGACCCACAGCCAGACATTAAGCAGAGTTAAAGAGCTTAGAGCACTCACCCATAAAAGGACTGTCTCCATCAAACCCCTCCCCTCAGAGTTCAGGGAACCCTGAAGAAGAGGAGGCAGAGTGTGAGTGCCAGAAGGGACAGAGGACACCTACAAAACAAGGCCTTCCAAATCAACATGAGCAAAGCACATATGAACTCACAGAGACTGAGGCAGCATGCACAAGGCCTGCATGGGTCTGCACCAGGTTCTCTGTGTTTCTATTACAGCTAACAGTTTAGTGGGTTTTGTGGGATTCCTGAGTGTGGGAATAAGTGGGTCTCTGTTTCTTGTGCCTTCTCTTGGGATCACTTCCTTCTGTTTGTTTTGTTCAATGCCAATGTGTTAATTTTTGTTTTACCGTATCATATTTTATTTTATTATTATCCTTTAGAATCCTGTTTGTTTTCTAATAAGGGACATAAAGGAAATGGATCGGAATGGAAGGGAGATGGGGAGGAACTGGGAGAAGTAGAGGGAGGGGAACCATAATCAGGATTATTACATGAGAAAAAAGTCTATTTTCAATAAAAGGAAAGCAAGTATAATCAATAGAATATAACCCATTCAGCTTCTGGATATTGTATCTAAATTAAAAGAGTTGAAGATAGAATATTTTCTTCAATTGCTCTTTCCTGTATGAATGGCCAATTATTTCTGCTCCATCAGTCATCCTGGACTGATTTCCACTGTTTCATCAGATACAATTTAGCTACTACTATGACATTAAAGTTTGCTTTTATGTGCAGCTGTGTTCTAGCAGAAACATGAATAATAAAGACTTGACTGGCAAAAAATAAAAATTAAAAAAAAGAAAGAATAAGAACATGGACTTTTGATCAGGCTGAGTATTTTCTGGAAGTACAGTTTCCCTAAAACCTTACTGAACTTTCAGTTATGTATTTCAGTCAAGAGCTTGAATTAGTAACCAAAACAATAGGTCTTGCCAAGATACAGGATATCAATTTAGGTTCAGCTTTTAAGTTGTAGTCTTACAGAACTAAGTCCTGTCTCCACCCTCCTCTTAAGATCTTCCCTGCAGCACAATAAGCAAACACTAAGGCTGAGGTGGCACAGCTCTCTACCACCCTGGCTGCACCCTAGTTTAAAGCTCTGTAGACTGGATTCACTTTGGCGTGTGTCTGGAAGCTGAGAGTACACTGGATGAGGTACCTGGATGGAAAATTTTTCATTTAAACTTCTGTCTTTCTTATCAATTTAGCATAAGGTAAAAATGGCCTTCTGTCCTACAGAGTTCTTGATATTTTGTTACTCTTCCATCTTTAATGCAGTTACTGCAGAAGAGACCTCTCTCACTTGGAAAAAACAAAACCAAACCATTTTTTTTCCTTTCAGGCATGCAAGTTTAGACCAAAGTAAGCTGTTCTAGTGTTAGACATTATAAGGGAGTCCCAAAGAGTTTCCAAGAAGACTCTATCATCCCTAAATTCCAGCCCAAATAGTTGCGTGGCAAGGTAACACAGTGACAATTTAAACAGCTGCTTTATAACCATCAAAAAAATAGTTGCCAAGGAAGGCAATGCTCTCACTGCCTCACACTCCACCTCAGCTTGCAAACTCTGTATCTTAACATGTCTCATTTCAAATACTAATTCTGTACTAGCAGAGGAATTCTTTCCATTCACAACTGATAAAAATCCAACTTCAATTGATTCAAAACTAATAACGATAACATATCTTAAAAGAACATTTAAAATGTTCTAGTTTTATTTTGTTGCTGCTATACACCAAGACCAAAAACAACTTAGGGAAGGAAAAAGTTTATTTCATTTTACAATTCATCCTTGAGGGAATTCAGAGCAGAAACTCAAGCAGAATTATGAAGCAAAGATCATGAGGGATGTTACTTGCTAGCTTGCTTGAAGGCCTATGCTTAGGAGCTCAGAGCCTTCTTGTTGTAATTAAGGGAGAGGGGTGTGCGTGTTGTGTTCCCCAGCCGCCTGGCTCCCAAGCCCCAAGCCCCCAGCCCCCAGCCCCCAGCCGCTGGCCCGCTCAGCGGCTGGCCGCCTGCACCCGAAATAACCACGTGAGGATGGTATTCATTTAAACTCTGCCTGGCTTATTATCACTAGCCTTTTCCCAGCTAGCCCTCACCTCATAAACTAACCCATTATAAAAGTCTGTAAGTCACCACGTGGCGACGTACCGGAAAGGTCTAACCTGCATCCATCTGCGAAGGTGGCTCGTGGCGTCTGGCTCACTTCCTTCTTTCTTCCCAGAACTTCCGTTCTGTCTACTCCGCCCACCTAAGGGCTGACCTGTCTATAAGCCAGGCAGCTCTTTAGTCAACCAATAAGAGTAATACAAAATACAGGAGAACACTCCCACATCACTTTCTAACCAGGGAAAGATGCCACCCACAGTGGGTGGGGCTCTCCTACATCAAATAAGACAATAATCCCCATAACTATGCCCAATCTGATCTAGGTAATTCCTCCATCAAGGTCATTCTCTCAAGATGACTCTAGACTGTGTCAAGTTGACAATTAAAAATAACTAAGACAAATAGTCAATCATGACAGGCATAAGGGCACTGATATTGAATCAAGAAGACATTTAGCTCTCTTCAATTCATACTTGGTCAAATTTGAAGGCAGAAACTATAGCCATATGCTAAAGAATCTACCTGTTCAGTGTCTTAACTAGGAGGGTTGAAAAAGTCCTGGCACCAACTATATGACTAACTTTGGAGAATGTTCAACCTAAACCAATCACAAAAAATCTTTGGGTAACTGTCCAGACATCAAGATGTCTCTGTCAATTCTAGAGTTTTAAAAGTTGTTTATAATACACTTTCAGTTTATGTAGGTAATATTATATCCTTCTAAAGTCTTTGATAGAGTTAAAAATAAACAGTTATAGTTATAGTTTTTTCTTTGTTATAATAAAAATAAAATAGATATAAAATTATAATTAATAATTCTTACTTAATAACTGTCTTGTTATATGTAATTTTACTATGTTAAAGTTAAAGCCTTTCTTTTTGTTTAAACAGAAAAGGGGAAATGGTGTAGGAGTTCCTTCTGTTTGTATGTTGCTTTCATTGGGTAATGAATAAAAAAACTGCCTTGGCCTAGTTGATAGGACAGAACTAAATGTTGGGAAGAAGGGCAGCGTGGCAGATCTCTTGCCTGAGTTGGATGCTGGTTAGAATCTTGCCGATAAGCCACAGTCATGTGGCAATACAATGATTAATGGAAATGGGTTAAATTAAGATGTAAAAATTAGCCAATAAAAAGTTAGAGCTAATGGCCAAGCAGTGTTTTAATTAGTACAGTTTCTGTGTGGTTATTTCAGGTATAAGTTAGCCAGGCGGCCAGGAAAAACAAAAGGGCCCGCTTGTACAACATATATATTTAATAAATTCAATTTAAATGTATTTGATTTATGAAATTCTATCAGTAAAATATAAATTATTCTGATTACCAATATGCAAATGAACAGACTCTCAAGGAAGAAGGGTTATAATCATAGTTTAGTAATAGATAATAGATAAATAAATACCCCCCTCACAAAACTACCATGATCCATATACCAAGAGGAATTTACTCATGAAACAAATCTATAAGACTATAGTTTCATTCTACAATTATATTTAAAAATTATACTACCTAAAGATTTTTAAACTGTTGTAATTATTTTATTAAATATTAATTCTCTTTTAGCTTTCCTAAAAAACTATGCTTTTTACAAAAGAAACTTCTGTGCTACAAGCAAAGATAAGACATGAGATGTACATAGTATTTCCTGGAAGGAAGTAGAAACTTTCTATAAATACCTGTCAAGTATGTTTACAATGGAAACAATAGACTTGAGTGGGCCTGCTTTACAAGAGAAAGCTAACCAATAAAACCTCTTCAACATAAATTCTCTTATGATGCCACATAAAAAAATTCCTCCTGAAGCCAACTTCCTGACTAGTTTCTGTCACTGGTAGAGCCACAAGGCAAATCCTTGACACTCGCTATGTAACATTTTCAACCTAATTCAGTTGGTTTCCTGAAAGCTCTGTTCCATATTTGGATGTTTTAAATCATCTACCACACCATGATACACAAGACAAGCACCTACAATGACATCATTCACTTTATCTGTTACTCTGTCATTCTTTCCTACAAACCCTGGGTAGGGGAAATGCCCACTGCCTTGGATAAAAAGAAAAATTCCAAGCAGAGCTATAGTGAAGTCCTGTATTGTACTACATACTCAGACTTTACTTTGCAAATGTTTTTCAGGAAAGGCAAATGTGAAACAGCACCTGAAGACCAAACACTAGTTTTCTCATATTTTCTCATTGTACAAAAAGAATGAATGAACAGGAACAAACAGAAATACTTGGTCAAAGGTGACTGACTATGCCAAGCACACTGTAGAAATGCAAGGTCTCCTTAGTTCCCTTCCTTCCCTGTCACTGGCCAATGGAAGCAATGTTTCAAGGTGTACACCTTACAATGTTCTTTCACATTTAACTTAAGATCCAAAGTAAAAGAAATTCATTTTAGAAATATTAGACGCTTAAAAGCTTCCAACTTCTAAAACGTCACTCAGTATTCCAAATGAATTTTACTAGTTGTGCTTACTTACTAAATAAAAATAAGGCTTTGATAATTATTATAATTGTAAATATACTTTTAAGAATCAACTTAAAATTCCACAATTTCAAGTATGACTATTTTGAACTATTAAGGTTCATTAAACTTAAATCTATAATGCAAAAACCTTTATCTCACATGGCTAATTCAGGAACTACAATACAGCCAGCAACATACTAATAAATAGCTCCTTTGTCATCTACTCTTTAAGCTTCCATCTGAAAATAGATTGCACTCTTTAAATGCCTGCAAAGTAAGTTTGCACTTAGTATTTCTATGCAAAGATCAAACTGGTGAATTGAGGTGTATGCAATTTTGGTATCACACTATTTCTAAGGTCTAAGCTAAGACTAAACACCTAAAAAGAAAAAAAAAAAAAAAGATTGCATCTTTTATGGTAGATTTCATTTCCCTGAAGAGTTAAATGTCTTTTCTTACCAAAAAAGAAATACTTCACTTCCTTTTTTAGTCTACTGTGTATCTAATGAACCCATCTGTTAAGAACTGATCCAGCAGGCATGGCTGCTGCAGAGTCCACACTGGTTCCATATTCAAATCAGTTTCCAGCTTGTGGGAGCCCTACTACCTCTTACCAGGTTATAATGCACTAGGTAAGCACACAAATACCATTATCACATCTTCCAAAGTAAAAAATCCTAATCGGCTACAGAAAAATTGAAAAACTTAAAATGTGTATGTTTCTTAAAATGCCCATAAATTGGGTAGCAGGTAATACGTGAATACATTTCTTGAAATTGCATGTCTTCTGAAAAAGGGGGGGGGGTAATGATAAAAGTAATGGCCTATTTGAGGCAAGGTAAAATAAAAAGAAAACCATATTCCCACTAGTGCTTTGAAAAGAACTCGTTATGCCTACGGGATAACAACCTCACTAACTTACGCTGACTTTCGTGGTGATCTGTTTGAAAGGTCCGCAAAAGTAAAAGAGGTGCTTTGTATCCAAGCAGTCATAAATACAGCCAAGTAAAGACAGATAACCTATCTTTGACCTGACACACTAGCAGAAAGGAGAACAAGTGCTTCAACTTTCCTGTGAATCTCAGAGGTTCATAAAGCACAGACATTATCTAATCCGTGTCTCAGGGCACCGCTGCCATAGCTGCAGTGTTCTCTCCATTTTCCAGAACATCAAATAAAAATAATTGCTTCACTGAAAATTCGGACTGCATGAGTGTGGGGGAGAAAAAATCCCCTAGCAAGCATTTTTTTTTTTATTCCTGCGACTTCACACCAAGTACAATGGTCCACTGATTGTTCCTGATTTACACCTCACCTTGCAAAATCCAACCTTACTGAATGTCAAGGGCTAGATGTTGCAGACGAAACTGTCTGAAAAGCTTTGCTGCAGAAAACAAAACAAAACAAAAACAAACAAACAAACAAAAACCCAAACCACTGCATTTACAAAAACGCAAGATCCATGAACCACCCTTAATTATGCTCTATTCAGAATTTTCCTCTCCTTTCTTTCCCTTCCATCAGGAACACCGCTTAGACTCCCTGTAGATAGCGCAAAACATTAAGTCATACACAGTTCTGCAGTAACTCTTGCCGTGAAAGGAGCCAAAACCCAGGCTGCCTTTGAAACCTTTCCCTCCGTTCTTTCTCCACAAGCCACGCTCCAGAAGGCAACCACAGGAACCAACCTGTATGATCGGGTGCCCCTTCCATTTTAACACCTTCTGCGCCCCACACCCCCAAAGGCTAAGGGAACCAGAGCGATGATTACAAAGAAGGGAAGGTCGCCTGGAGACGGGAGTCTCTCCATCACAGCCTCAGAATGTACATACGGACAGATGCAAAAATCTGCATCACCCGTCGCCCTCCCCGCAAAACACAACACCTCAGCTGCTCAAGTTGGAACGAGTGTGCTTCTCGCATTTAGTAGGGAGCGGGAGGTGCGCGGGGGGTGGGGAGAAGGTGGAGTGGGGGTGTCGTGCCCCAGGGGCCGGGCTGTCACCCTCGCCGAGCCACAGCATGGACAATTAAGAGGCTGAGAGGAAAAAGCCCAGAGGACCCAAGGGCCGCCTCACCCTTGCACGCACGGTCCAGGCCCGAATGGACGGTCGTCGGAAGTGCTAGCAAGCGGGTCTGAGTTGGGCATCGCGCGGGTGGCAAGAGGGAGGTGGCGCGGTGGCCGTGGTCGCGCGCGGCCGGGCGGGCGGGTGAGGGACGCGGGGAGGCAGGGCGCGGGCGCCCGGGGGGACCCTTACCAGGTTGAGCACGGTCTCCACGATGTCCCGGTTGCTGACCTCGCCGACCTGTATGAGTCCGATGAGCACGGCGAATTTCATCCGGATGTTGCGGATCGGCACCGAAGGGTTGATCATCCCCGCGGGCAGCACCACCGGGCCGGAGCCCGAGCCGGCCGCCCCCCGCGGCTCCCCCATGGCTCCTCCGCCGCCTCCGCCGCCGCCGGCCCCGACGGCCAGGAGAGCTGCGGGCTGCGCCTCGAGCCCCGGGCCCGGCTTGTCGCTCGCCATCCGCCCCGCTGCTGAGGAGCCGCGCAGCGCCGCCGCGCCGCCTCCGCCGGTTCCGTTATCCCCGCCGCGGCCCCCGCCCCCCGGCCGGCGCCTCGCAGCCCCAGCATCCACCAGCGCCGCGGCGCCGGGGCCCGCTCCCGTCCGCGCCTCAGCCGGGCCCGGCGGCCGTGCGGGGCGCCTCGGCCGATCGCCTCGGGGGGTCGCCGCGGAGGTCTCCTCACGGGTCCTCTCCCAGCCAGCCGCAGCTGTCTCCCCCAGCTCCTCTCCCGGGTCGCCTCCTCGGCGCTCGCCTCTCGGATCTCTCCTCCCAGATCCCCTCAGCGCTCTCCTCACCGAGCTCCACAGCTCGCTGTCACCGGCCCGGCCCCCCGCGGGGATGCTGCCTCGCCTCGCACGGTCCTCCGCCCTCCGCCGGGGGCCGAAGCTCGGGCCGCTGCCACCGGCGCCGCTGTTGTTGTGAAGCCCCGACGCCGCCGCTCACTCCGCCATGTTGCCGCCCCCTGCCTGCGGTAGCGGCCACTGCGCCTGCGCGCAGCGCCCGTGGGGGGGGGGGCGGAGCCCTCGCTGCACCCCCTCTTTCTCCCGGCGCTCCTCCTCCGCATCCCTCACCCCTCGTCCCTCCCCCCGCGCGCCGGGATCGGACAGACAGGTGAGCAGGTGCGCGGGGAGGAGCCCTGAGGGGAAGGACACAGCTTGCGCGGCGTCCTCCTCAGCCTCGCGGCGCGGCGGGCCACGTGCGGGGAGCGGCGGGCCACCTGCCCCGGGCCGCCGTGACCCTCCTCGCCCTCCGTGGGCCCGCGACCCCGCCTCGCGGCTGGGGTCTGGAGACAGGTGCAATGTCGCGCGGCTTCCCCCACCCCATCCCCCGCCACCGGAGAGGCTGACACCTGCGCCTATAGGCGCCACTAAAAATAGAACTTGTCAAACCGGGAGCCTCCCGGGCCGGGCTTGCTCTCGAACTCGCCTCCCAGCCTCGCCGCCCGTGCCTTAGTTGGGTGGGAGCAGAACATCCCGGGCTAGAAATCCCCAGGGATCCCCAGGTATGATGCCAGTTAAGGATGTCTCCCTGTTCCATAGGCGTATGCGGGTCACAAAATTTGTTTGGATTATCAAAATATATAAGGAGCTGTCATGACCAGTCTTAGTCTGTGAGAAATTTTTAATAAAAAACATTAACACGCACATGGTAATATCTCTGATGGCGATGAATTAGAACCAGAAAAGCATGACTGCCGGGTTTTCCCTGGACACCAAGGATATAGTTTCTTTAATATTTCAAGAAGTCTGCCCTTTTCAATAAAGACATATTGCCAGACACCAGAAAGATTAGAAATCCTAAGGTGCATTCAAATCGTTTTGTCCTCTAAACGAAAAAAAAAATCAATATACAAATTCATCATAATATCTTTCATTTTCTTAATCTTCTTTTGTTGACCCTTCAGTCAACTCTCAGGATGCAGGATCTTGTAAACATTTCTGAAGTGCAAGACAAACTTTCTTCATGCCTGTGCTTACTATTAGTGCTTGCACTATATGCAAAAATAACTGAGAGAAGTGATAATTAATATGTCCATTTAAACAAAATTGCAGTAGAATTATAAAATGCTTTCATCATTGAAACTGCTTGAGAAATAAGACTTCATAGTGTGACAATTAAGAAGTCCTCTGACATTTAGAACTACCTGACTCAGGTCATCCAGTTCTATGAGAACTATTTCATTGGCAAATTTAAAATGCTGAATCTCTTTTAAATTATTTAAAACCAGGCTGAAAGGTTTTATGTCAATGTGCACACACACATATAATCATACATATATACCATGTATATATAATCGTATGTATACATATATAAGTAGGTTGTACCTCTTGCTTTAGTCTAGACATCTTGAATGAGAGCTTTGATAGACATTGACAGCCTGAACTTTCCTTTTCCTTTCTCAATGAATAGCTTAATATCCTTTTCACAGCTCTGAATTTTCTGTTTCATGTCTCAAGCAAAGGGTGTGTTCATTTTCTTTTTTGCTTGTTGGGTTTTTTTTTCTTTTTTTTTTTTGTCCATTTTCATTTAGTAGAGATGAGGGAAAAGTAAAGAAAACTATCACTACTCAAAGTCGGAAAAGCTCACTTTTGTATACTTTATTAAATTTCAGAAATTGGTTTAAAGCTTGCTAATTAAAGTGTTCTGCGGCTTGCCAGCTCCTTGCCCTGTAGAAAATGGACAGACTTCTGAATCACTCACTATCTGTGCAATCTACTTAAGCTATGTGATCGTCAGTCTCCTCATTCCTTAAACATGCATGATAATACCTATCCCAGGGAAGAACCCAGTCCTATGAGATTCGTTTAGCAGTAGCTCGCATATAGGAAAATGTGTCTCTGACTCTTTCAGATACAGGAACTATGTGTGTTGAGTGACCTATATCCATAAAGACTAATTGTAACCTATTTAAAATTAAGTTTTCTTAAACAATGGACTCCTCCGCCACATTTTTTAATTCAGTTTCTTTTCCTAAACAGAGAACACAAACATAACACAGAAATTCAACATTTTTACCTAACTTGACCCAGGCTAGTCTTTACCAACCAGCAGATATTTGCATGTCTATTATAAATTTGCAAATCACCAGCTAAAATGGTGAATAGCTAAAATATAAATATTTTATCATCTTAAACATTAAAAACTAATCAGGAAGTCAATCTGTAAAAAAAAATCAAGTTAATGCTATTAAAATAAGTCTTCTGGGATGTAAAACAACACAGATTATTCCAGGTCCCCTGACACACAAATGTGCCCTCAAGTATGACATGTGTGCAGTTGCACCGCCACATGCACGCCTTTCCACCTTTAAGCCAGCAGCAATTGGCCCATCCTTCCTGGTGGTACAGTCCAGCTTGTCGGGGCCTTCTGCATTTTCCTTGCTGCTATCTTGCTACAAAGTTTACACTTGGGTTCCTGGACTCCACCCCACTGTCTCTGGCCCACCCTCCCACGAATAAATCTTCAGTCTGCTTTTAACAAGCAGATAGTGGTCTAGAATGCTTAATTTATTCATCGCTATAAATTCTACATTCATCCACATCATCTGTTCCAGGCATCACCAGTGACTCTTTGTTATAGTATGATTAGAATGTCCATCTGCGAGCCAAGGCCCTCCCTCCACACTTTGGCTCTTTTTGAAGCTTTACCTCATTCAGTTTCTGACAGGAATCTTTTATCTATGACTCCCAACATTTTGGAGTATGCACCACTTGTCTCAATTCTTAAAAATGTTTATCCAACTCCTAGATTCTTACCTAGAGATTTATGTATTTAATATCCATCAGTTGCTTTCTGTTTTTAATTTAATATTAAAATTTTAATTAAATAACTTTTACTTTTTAATTTCATTATTTATGTGCATGTGTGCATTTCTGGCTGTGCACTCACAGGCACACAGGTGTGTAAAGGTCAAGACAACTTTTCTCTCCTCCCACTGTGACATCTAGGGGACGAACAGGACCTCTCTTCCATGACAAACACTTTGACCCTCTGAGCCTTGTCACTAGCCCAAAAGTTTATGTTTAATAAAGCACATGCCTCATATTTAAAGCGTATACACATGGGCACACATGCATATTGTGAGCTGGATTATTAAATACTTCAAACATTCAAGTTCTAATAGCCAGTCCTGTTCATTTGTATCTTATTTAGAAAAGAAGATGGCTGTAGATGTAGGTTTGGATACTGAAGGGAGTGGGTATTAACTGGGTAGGATTAGTGTCCACCTAAAAAGAAAAGTGACAGAGAAACACAGAGAAGAGGAAGTGAGGCAGAAAGAAAGGACACCGTGTGAATACCCAGGTAGACCTTGGAGTTCTGCCGCAGGAGGACAAGGAAGCCTGGACTGCTGACAACCTCCAGAAACAAGGAACTAAGGTCCTGTAGTCCCACCGTCAAAGAGAGATGGCCTGAGGTGACCTTTATTTGACTTCTGGTCTCCAGCCTTGTGAGAGAATCTTTGCAGTTTAAAGCCACTCCTATTGGCATTCCAACTCTAGCTTGTAGTTTGTTACAGCACCCCTGAGAAACTAATACTTACACACAGAACATAAATGTGGTTTTGCTACCTCTGTAAGCAGTACATAATAGAGATAAGAATCTATTGATCACTTTGAATAACTCTGAGGTCCCAAGATTAAAACAATAAAGCTTTAGTCAACCCCAGTTCTTTTTTGCCCAGTTAACTACTGTGTTCTCTTCCCTGAACACTTTATTTAGTCTTTCTGTGCATTAGCCTCATCAACCCCACTGAAATTCCTGTCAGTGCAAATGCTATCTTCATGAATACATTCATGATCCCATCGAGATAAACAAGAAATGCTATACCCAGTTTTAGCTTTCGAAGAGACGTGTTTTCTGGCTCTTCTGGTAACCTAGGTTAACAAATTTTCACTTAAATAATACAAACTGCTTTCATTTTCTCTGTCTTGCTAGCTAGGAGTAAGAAAATCACAGGCCAATACTTGTACTCACATATATAATCCTTTCTCTGAAATGAAAATAACATATCTACGTATTACATTGCAGTATTTTTACAATAACAAACATTGATAGAGGTTCTGTTTCCCACAGTGGCCTCAGGCATGGTATGCATGTGTTAGGGAAAAGTATATTAAGAATGTACACAGATTTTACTTGCTAATTACTGCTCACAGTTAATAATTGTCAGACACTCCTCTCGCGTGTGCCCTGTCCTCTTACATGTGTTCTTTCTAACCCTCATTACAGTGCTTTAAGTAAAATATTATCCCTTTTTTCAATGAAAAACTAATACAAAGTGTGGTTCACTCAGCTACGTGAGTCACACTTGAGGAAGTTACAAATTTAGGATTTGATCTAGTTATGGCTAGCTGAGCTCAGTCTCCCACACATTTCCCAGCGCAATCAAGACCAAAGCCTCTATTTAATGTCTACTAATCTTACCAGATAAAAGACACTGATGAGAGTAGGAAAAGATCCAGTACAACAGAAAAACAACAGTTTTTGTGCATTTTTGGCAAAGCTTCCCACCAAGAGGAGCTCAAATGGGCCTTATAACTCTGTCTTTGTTAGAAGTTCACAAGTAAAGACTGCCTATATAAATCAATGACAATTCTTTCCCGTATGCACAGATCCTGGGTTTCATTGCCAGCCCCTGGAGTCAGAATAGCCCATTAGCATTTTTGCTTCCGAGGGATCATTTTAGTTTGACAAAAATCATGTGGGATAAATAAATTGATTTTAATTATATTGAGATCAATCAGAATTTTGTTTTATAGCCACATTAGTATACCTATACCACTCCTTATACTTGTAAATTAATCTTCTAGTTCTTGTTGAAAAGTATTACTGTTATATTTCTCCAAATAATGATTTAACCCCCTGTCCTGGGCATAGGACTCACACTTTAATTCTAGCACCCAGGAGGTAGAGGCAGGCAAATTTCTATGAGTTTGTGGTAAAACTGGCTGACATAGCAAGACCCAGGCCAGCCAAGACTACATAGCTAAACTTACTCTCAAGAACAAAACAAGTTTTAAAAAAATAAAAGCGAAACAAAACAAACAAAGACCCCACAAATGTGTACCCTCAGTAGAGGGAAAACGAGAAATGCCATGAGGAAATATCCAGGGATCCTTTGAAATGGTGATCATACTATATGAAACTTAGAGAGAAGAGGAAGCACCTATATCAAACTCAGCCCAACTGCTTAGCAATGCATAGAATCAAGCATAGCTGAGTACTGGACCAATGATGTGTAACAACTTACTAACTGACATAAGCAGTTACTGCGTTGTGACAATCTGGATCATCAACTTGAAAGCGTCTAGAATCACCTAGGAGACACACTGCTGGAATTGTCTGTGAGGGCATTTGCCGAGCAGTTTAACTGAGGAGGGAAGATCACCCTTAGTGTCAGTAGCACTATCCCGATGGCCTGAGGTCCTGGACTCCATAAAAAAAGAAGACAGCTAGTGGAATGCCTGCACTTGTCTCTGTCTGCCTCCCGACTGCAAAGGCAGAGTGACCAGGGCCTCAGACTGCTGCAATGTACCTCCCCCATTATGACGGGCTGTACTTCCAAACTATCAGCCAGAATACTCCTTCCTTCCTTGAGCTGCTTTCATCAGGATTTTATCACAGCAGTTATCTGTGAAGTACAAGTAATTAGTGCACACAGAGAGATGATTTAGAACTTATCCTTACTTCTTTTCACTTAACTAGCAGTCTGGACTAGAAAAAGAGAATTGGTATCTGGCTTGTCCTTCCCACCTCAAGAGTTACATTTTGTGGAGCTGCTTAGGAGTTGATGTTTATGTGAGATAAGATTACACCCAGAATTGTACAACTAAAGGAGTTCTCCAGGAACAAAGTGCTTAATTCTACCTACCAATTAGTTGTGTGTTATGTTTATATAGTGGTGTGTATAAAGCCTCTTTTTTTGTTTGATCTAATCTCATGAGAGGTAAATGGAATATCATATGTTGGCCAGAGTTATGTCATCATATTCTTTGTTTATATTAAAACAAGCTCTACCAGATTTTGTTTGTAATTACAACACATAACTAACATGTTTCCAGATGCATTAGCAAAGCCTACGAAGGCAGGAATTTAGCCTCAGACCGCTCACATGGTTATGTCATAAAAGCCAACATTTTCTTTCCCGAAGCATGACATTGTTTTCTTTTTACCATACTTATCATAACTCTAAAGAATCTAAAAAACATGACATAATGACTGAGAAAAGGGGTTCAAAATGAGAACATAAAGATTGAACCTAAATTATGGCAAATTATCCTTGAGCCTATATACCTGATCCAATACTGTGTAGCTACCTCATCTCTATTACTTAAAGAACTTAAAGGGGTAAAGCATATAAAGTTTCACTACGTTTTCCATAGATGTTAAAAATTATGTTCATAAATTGACAGAAAGAGTTGAGAGTTGTTGAGCTTTCAAGTCATATGATTTCCACTTACCTTCTCTTTGCTGCGGGAGCTCTCTCTCTCTCTCTCTCTCTCTCTCTCTCTCTCTCTCTCTCTCTCTCCCCCCTTCAGCCAATGGATTTTAAGATACCAGCCCACTGGGGCGTGGTTTTCATTTTAAAAAGCAGCAGCAGTGCTCCGCTCGCTCTCTTGCTTCCAGCTCCCATTCTAACTGCTAGACTCTGTCTCCTGTTTGTCACCAGAGGACTGTGGTTTGGGACATTAATCTGTAAGTTTTATCCCCTCCAATAAAATACCCCTTTTAATCAAACTGGTGTAGGATTATTTTGCATCATTATCTGGCGCCCTGCTCCCGCTTAATGCAACATCTCTTCATTCATTGACTTCCTCTTTTCAGAGACAAATGCAGCATGCATCTTCCTCAGTGTTTTGGTTTTTAACAAATAGCCCAGCATGCATGCATATATATAAATATATATAAAACATTTGCTTATTTTATAGTAACACTAATGATTTCCATTTCATTCTTGAATCTAAATTTTCATATTTATTAGATGTATTAAACTAAGTTAATAAGATAATTTTGGTTTCTGATAGTCATAGGTAGGAGAAAGGGCATTATGAACTAAGTGTTTTTCTATGAGACTTTATTAAAACAAAAACTCAATAATAATAACAAAATATTTCTTTGTAACTTACTAACTAACCCCCAGGAGTGAACCATCTGCCAAACTGTCTGCAGTGGCTTAAGCCAAGCTTTTATCTTGTAAATTATTTATCTACTATTCACTATCATTAAAATCTTTAGTTACTGCCTTCTCTGTAAACAGACTTAGCACTTAAAGCTCACGCCTGCATAGAGGATTGTCCCTGGTTTCCTTTCTAAAGGGAACTGTGGATTTCATGAAATTATTATTAATTATTATGCCATATCTTTCTTATCCATATAGTTTCCAGTTTTTAAAGTGTGAATTTTCAGCATTTCTGTGTCTCTGCTTTCTTATTCTATTAATCCCTCTGTAGTTTTCCTACCCATGTCTGTGAAATTTCATGGTGTCTTTTGTCATCTCAATACCTCTACTAATTCCTAAATTTAAAGTTTAAAATATCTTATATTGAATCACTATAAGATATATATGAATTTAAAAGTAGTATTAACTACTTTTAAAAATAGTTGTACAGATTTGATCCCATCTCTGGAATTGTGCAAGTAATATATCATCTTTAAATAAGAAAAATGCCAGAGGAATTATAATAACAAAACTATAGAGAATAGAGTTGTTAAGCATGGAAACTTAGAATGTAGCATCTGTAAATACAAAATAGCTAATATAACTGAAACAGTCATCTATGGAGCTTTATGACCACCTGCTTCTCAAGAAGCATTAACCTGATAGTAAATGTAATGATATTAATATTTTTACACAGTAGCAACTGTGCACCTTCCAATACAAGTTCTTTGGAAAATAATCCTAAAAACTGTCAGCTATGAATAGGACAACTTTAAAGAAGCATTGTATGACCAGGCATGGTAACACACACTTTTAATCCTAGTACTTAGGATACATAGAAAGGCAGATATCTGTGAGTATGAGGCCAGGTAAGCCTAGTGTAAATACCAAGTTCTAGGACAGACTGGGCTACAGAGAGAGACCCTGCCTCCAAAACAAAACAAAAGAAATGTTATATGTAGCTAACTATATATACAGTATTTAAAAGATTGTATGCTATTTAAATAATACAAACCATATGTCCTGCTTGATAAACCTAAAAAAAAAATTTAAAGTTCATTTTAAAAAAAATCAAAAGTGCCAAACAGTGCTGACACACGCCTTTAATCCCAGCACGTGGGAAGCAGAGGCAGGTGGATCTCTGTGAGTTAGAGGCAGCCAGGTGTACAGATTGAGTTCCAGGACAGGCTCCAAAGCTACACAGAGAAATCCTGTCTCAAAATTTTAGTGAAATTTATTCTGCAAAAAAACATGATATGCCTAAAGTAAAGACAACAGGCATTCAGTACTCTGCCGATCTATGGAGTACTGCATTAGTGACTTTTCTGTTTCGGTGATTAAACACCATCACCAAAAGCAGTTTATAAATTTAAAGATCATGGTGTCAAGAAAGGCCTGCTGGCATGCAGCCAAAGAAGATCACATGTTTATCTACACGCAGGAAACAGAGACAGAGCTGGAAGTGTGACAAGGCTATCAACTCTGAAGGCCCAACCTCAGCAACATACTTCCCCCGAAGGCTCCTCCTCCTGGAATTCCCATCACAAGTGTATTCTGCCAACCATGGACAGTTCAAAAGTAGAGAGGAAAAAACTGTAACTACACAAAGTCCCCATCCTGATTGAAAAGAGGCACCAGCTGTGAAGAGTGCAGCACCTTGAAGACAGTGAGCTGCTAAAATCTATGTAATACTATTTCAGAGGATGATAGCTCTGACTGTGGCGCTGTAGTCTCTTGTTAGGCCTTTTATGCTTGGCTGGCAACTACATAGAGACTACACCTTTCCAACAAGTCAAGTTTCCAACAATATCCTGAGCTCACTGGCTCTAACATGGCACTGATAAAGTCTATATTGAGGAAAAAGGAGAAAAGTTAAAAGATAGAAACGTGAACAACTCAAAAATCTCAACAATTCAGTATAAATTACTTTCACTACAGGTGTAGCTCAACTATTAAAGAAAAAAACCCAGTTCTTAAAGCAAAGCATTGAGTTCCGATACACATGCATATTAGTAAAGACTGACTTCCTCAGTGTTGCAGCGGAACCATCATTGTGTGGTATCCTTGGATCTGTTCTCCTACCGTGAAATAGGGATGGAGCCAACAATAAACTTAGATACGATCACACTTTGAAAAGTGCAAAGTGACATAGAGAGAGTCATGTTAATTCTGACACTACTAAAGTCAGACAGTGATACCAGTCACCCAGAACTGCAGGCCAGGTAACAATGCAGGGTTGTAGACTCCAAACAGGAAACTGGTTCTGACAAATTGTGGGAACATGGTGTCGGGGCTGTAAAAAGGGAAATTGGCAAATTCAATGTTCAGAGCCAGTGATTGAGAAGCAAAGGCCAAGAATCCCAACTGCTGAGACAAAAATGTTAAGGCAAACCCAGAAAAGAAAGGTGAGGCAGCCAGGACTCCCCAGAGCAAAGCAGAAAGGCAATCTCAGACTGGGCAAACACCTGGAAACATAATAAAATGAACGATAAACAAGAGGCCTAGTTTGACAGCTTCTAAAGGCTGCACCTCATTTCCAGTGCTCTCTGGGAAGAGAAGCCTGAATCTTTGAAGGACTGATGCCCTGGGGCATGTGTTTGAGGTAAGGGAATCTACATAGAGTCAACAAGCTTCTCCTAGAAATATCCTGGCAACACTGGACAGCAAGGCAAAGCTTTGTCAGATGTATACACAAATTTCCCTTGGGTTTTATGCTGTGCTTTGATGGTTAAACAAAATGTTTTGAAAGTAAAGAGACTAAATCAGGTGTTTATGCACTCATTAGACACTCCATATGTATGATTTCAGGTGGAAATTGAAAATATTTTCTTTGCTCTTGTGTCTTATGACCTAAATTTACTAACTTACTCCCTCAAGTTAGTTGACAGATAAACCGAAGCCATGTGCTTGTAAATATTTCATGTAAATGCTTGGTATAACATTCCTGGGCGGGGGGGGACAACAAATTACTCTCATTAGGTAGCTGTTTTATTGTCTATTTCTAAATTCAAGTCTGACTACCAGATGTGCAAGCCAGATGCTAGTAGGATCACCCATGAACCTCGGGCCAGGCTCTCTTAATGACAAAAAAGTGGCATGCTGCTCGGATGTCAGAGCTCAGCATCAAATTGCTTTTTGGTTTTGGTTTTGGTTTCCTGCAAGCACTTTGTACTTCTCTGAAGAACTTTGTTCCCCTCAGTTCGTGAGAAAAGTTATAGGCTATTACGCTAATGGACCATTGGGAATATCTGCCTGTCTATTTCCTAAATTTTGGCCATTTGACAGAGCGTTTCTGGTAATTGAGTTTACAAATGCTTGCTTTCCAAGTTTGTCATTACATTTAGACATCTGTTAAATTTAAATTGGCATAATAACCAAGACGTGTCAATATAAAGATACTGCCATTAAAAATGCCAGAGGTATTGGTTGCTTCAAAATGTTTAGATTTGTTATCAGCATATTAATTAGTAAACAACCAAATGCAACATTGATTTGCAGCACCAAAATTTGTTACTAATGATGAATAGTTATTAATTAATTAATACATGTTTTATTTAAATGTTAGGTTTTTTTCACATGGTCAACCCCATCAAAATAATTACATTTAAAAGGTTAAGATGAGGAAATTCTAGTGCATAGATTTTTCAGTCATTCTTAATGTAGCAACCAATTAACCCGATTTGGCAATTTCTTTGTGCTAATAATCTGACAAGATTAACTCCCTAACTGTTTTAGTCTCTGCCTTACCTCTGCCATTTAGAAACACATATAACATGTAATATAGTTAGTTAACAGATTACTGCTTCATTCTTCAAAGCGTATAAAAAGTCTAAACGAAAACTCACATGAGAACTTTTAATTCACAGGAATCCTATAGCTATGTTCAGGAAGATAGCTGATTATTCTTTAAAGTGTTATTTTGTGTTTATAAGCATTACTGAACTTTGAAGATCTTCAATTCATACTTTACTTTGGTCCCAGGGTGTGAACAGAGAGCCTCACACACGCTACCTGCCAGCCACCTTGAGATTTGTGTGCGTTTTGTACTTTCCTAATATTGAGAAATGCTGGTCCAATCTTACGCTATCTTTAAGTTTAGAATGCACATCCTAGAAATATTTAACTGATCATTAATTTTCCACATATATTGGGTATCTGTGACAAATTTAAGTATCGTTTTATTACATCAACTTTCTATATAACAAGGATAGCAGCAATAAGAAGGGGGAGCATTTACCAAATATTTCCCCTGTGCCTGTGTCTGTCGTTATCATGTTATACTCATTGATACGAGCTAGAAATTAATTTGAAGTTAGACATCTAGCATTAACTCATCTGTATTGTGATGTTCACTGTTAGCAAGGAAGATTACTCTCCCTGGTGCTGAAACTGGCAACAGAAACTTGAAAGTTTCTCTAAGATGTAACCATTGAAACTACTTGCTGAATGAATGTTCATACCTCAGGCAAACTATTAAGGGCTAGCAAGATAGCTCAGTAGGTAAAAGTGCCTGCTACTAAGCCTGATGACCTGAGTTCAATCCCCAGGACCCAAACGATAGAAGGAGATAAATATCTCTCACAACTTGTCCCATCACGTTCACTGGTGCGAGGTTCAACAACACATACACAGGCACAAACACACACAGGTATAAATTAACTATAAATATAATATAATTTAAGGAAAAAGAATATTTTAAAATAAAATACTAAATTTCACACACATTAATATCTTGATGTTCAGTCATTATTAAATATTCTTGTTTTTATTATTAATGCATCTTATTGTTGGAAAGTTGTTTCATAATAACACAACAGTTCAAAAACAGCATATTAAATACCAAGAAATGCATAAGTGTTCAATATGTCTGGCAAGCTGGTGAAAACATTATCACCAGCCAAATAGTTGACTCCGTTCATGTTTAGCAGTATTTATGTAGGTGTGAAAATTAAGGGATTTGTTTTAAAAGTAAATACATGCAATCTTATTCTTTAGTTGCATTGAAACACGCTTGATTACAAGTAGTTAGCTTTTATTTAATGCTTGTAATGACTTAGAATATGAGGAAATTGTTTTGTTTGTTGATCCTGAATTGAGGCCACACCCAGGGACAGCTATGCTTTTCCATAGCCCCTTAAATAGAAGAATTGCAGTGGCTGCTACCAGTTCTTCATAGGTAGATGAATCCAACAGATAATGGCCAATGGTGCCACATGTGCCATGTCATCCATGTACATATTCATGTCAAGACCAGAACTTTCTAGATCTGGTAAGACCCTATCATATTCTGACAGTGTTGTCTATATTCCTTTTCCCATTTGGAGACTTTGGAAGTCAAGGATTCCATGCTGAGATGTGTAACATTTATTCTTACTTGAACTGTGTTCTTAACTAATAAATTCAGAAATCTAATTTAATCTTTGTGTGTGTACTCTCTCTTTTCATGAGTTTGTACCTTACCTGAAAATACATGTTATATAAAGTTCCCCATATGACTGGAGGGTACTTAATTGTGCAGTGTTCACTAGCATGTGTAAGACCCTGGGTTCTGTCTCCAGCAACAAGGTAGCAATAATATTTTAAAGCTACCTCTAAATTATATCCAATAAAACATTAACTGTTTTCTTCTGTAATGAAACTACTTGTTCAGAAATTTATTTTTAACTTTAGAGTTACCAGATTCTGTGATAGCTCTTTCAAGCAGAATTGATCCTGTGTTTTGTGACTGAATGTGTCCATTCCGTGCATCACTACTGTGTGTCAGTACAGTTCAGACCCCATGGGACCTTCCCTGGATTGCCACCTTAATCAGAGAGCCTGTCTCTCTACACAGGTCTCACCTTTCATCTCTTCTTCACACTGACAACAGGAAGATATTTTTAAATGAATAAAATTAACTATATAAAACACACATACATGGTATTTCTCATAATGCCCTTTGTCTTTTACTCACTCTTTCAATAATCTGGAAAGTTTTTCACAACCACCTCTATTTCTGGGATTCCTTCTTGTTTCTGAAGATTCCATTTGCCCCTTTTTCATGAAGGCTTTTTTAGACCCCTGGTCAGGTTAGCATGGTGCTCAAGGCACACAAAGCTCAGAGGGCTCGATGAAGTGGGGAGAGAGTGATTGTAATGCAGGACAAGCCTGATTTGCCTTCCTGGCTCTATTGCATATCAGATTGTGATTTGAAGAAAATCAATCTCCCTAAACGTTAGTTCCTCCTGAGATTAACAGCACCTCTTTCAATGAGTTGTTACCATGATGAAATGAGTTGATTTCATCTGTCACAATAACCAGGACATAATAAGAAACTGTGACTCTTCTCTCCACTCTGCCTCCATCACATCCCTGGATACCTGGGAGATAACTATTCTCAATGCTTGGTAGGCACTAGGGAAATCTATGGAATGAACAAGTGAGTCACGGAAAACATAAGACCTGAGGACACAATTGAAATAATCTTTTCATCCATTCTATATCCAGAAAGAATAACTAAAAAATAGCAGTTGGAGGCAAGAGAGATAACCCAGTGTTCAAAAGCACTTGCTGCTGCCCTAAAGGACCAAAGTTCAGTTCCTGTCACCCATGCTGGGTGACTCACAATCACCTGGAACTCTGGAACTCTGACTGCAGGGGACATGACCCCCCCCCTCTGTTGAGTATGTGTGTCCAAAAAATATTTTGGCTAGCTTTTTAATTTTCTTACATAATATCTAAAATTTTTACCTCTGATTTAACATTATATCTAAATTAGCTCTTTGAACATCCAAAAGTTTAGATATAAAGCAGGTGACTACAGAATGGCTTGACATTAAAAACCATGTGGGCTTTTTTTTAAAACATCATTTGGAGTATCGATCTACCTGCTATCTATCTAATATATTAAAGACAATTTTTGGAGGCTATTGTGTTGCTCAATTTTTTCAAGATGTGATGTGACCTTTGACCTTTGATGGTTCTAGGTACATACAATTAGAAGAAATACACCAGGATGTGGAATTCTTATGAGATATGAGACTAGAAAGAAGGCTACTCAGGTGGAGTATTTTGGAGTATTGTGCGTTAGTACTTCTTATGTAAACTTAGACCTTGCTTTAGACTTCAAACACAGTATGGATGGATTTATAAAACCCATGCCTACCACTAGAAGAAACCGTGGTTGGAAAGATGTCAGACGTCATTCTAAATGTGTCAAGTTGGAGATTTACAAAGTTACAGATGATAGCCATAGTCAAAACAACAACAACAAAAACCAATCAGTTTTCCCAGAAACTAAACTATATATATAGACGTAATCATATGACAAGTTGAGATAGCACTACTTCCACATTCATTGTGTGTAAATTATCTAAGTACTTTAGTGTATGAATTATTTTTATATGATAAAATAAAATGAGTAGCAGATCCATAGAATAGCTATACATATTAATATATAATAAAATATGAATTCTGAAACAAAAAATTATTACTTAACTGTCGTGATTTCTGCACCAAGTCTTCTGTTCTTTTTAAAAATCTATATTATTTTCCCATTATAAATTTAAAAGTAAACCTCAATTTTCCTATAGCCCCCCTTCTTTCTGTCATTTTATTTTTTTTTAACTTTAGAAAAGAATTCATATAAGCCAGGCTGGCCTCAAACTCACTGTGTATCTGAAGCTAGCCTTAAACTCCCAATCTTCCTACTTCTACTTCCCAAATGCTGGGTTTATAGCTATGTGCCACTAGGACAAGTTGCTGTTATTGTTGTTGCTATTGGTTCTTCTCTCTTTTTTTTTTCCTGTATTTCCTGCTCTCTAGTCTTGGGAGCTTCAATATTAAGAGAGTCCCATCTTCACTTTTCTGACATCTGGGACCAAGATAGGATATGAAGTGGTGGACTGGGTGGTGTACACTCCTCTCATGATAGTAGAGTCCTGATCTTCTTCCTCAGATGCTAGAAGTGATAAAAACTGAAGATGGGAAAATATTCACTCAAGAAACTCTTGAGGAACACAAGAAGTCATTAAACTGAGAGAACTGCAAATTGTCTACTGACACAAAGACACAAACCTCACTTCTTAAAGCATTTATGTACTAGAATTATGTCAGTTTCAGATATAATTTGTTTTTCATGAGAGTGGATCATTATGTAAGGAGAATTTACAGCTTAAGGGATTCATTCTGCTAGAAAATGGAGAGACATTAAATTCAATAGAGAGAATTTGTGAAGCATCTTTCCGTGGAGGTATTTCTATGGAAATTACCTATTCTGTCTTAAATGCTGCTTCCCAGAGATGGAAGGAAGAATTAAATAACACTTAAGTTCTTATTCCAACGTTTGGAATCTTTATCAGGATAGTATTTTGAAAGAAAAGTTAAATCAAAAATCTTCCTAGTCTGCTATTTCTTGCCTCTCGTTTCTGTTAAGCTGGACATCCATTAGTCAGTAGGGTACAGGAACAGTGTGTAAGATGATCTTCGGTTGTATTTGCTTATATAGTTTTTCTTTATATTTTCCAACTCACCCAGGTTTAAACTGAATATCAATTAAGACCTATCACACAAGTTTACATATTAGAGTAGAACAGTATGACAAACTGATAGAAGGTTAGGGTCCATGACCATCCATAGCTGGGAACATGGCAGCAGGAAGCTGCCCACGGTGCTGGAGAAAGAGCTGAGAGCTTATTTCTGATTAACAAGCATGAGGAAGAGAGAGGAAGAGAGGGAGAGACAGAGGGACAGAGAGACAGACAGAGTGTTAACTGGGAATGGCATGAACTTTTAAAAAAAATACACTAGTAACACACCTCCTCTAATAAATCAACTCCTCCCAAACAAATCCACTTACTGGGGACCAAACAGAGCAGCCTATGGGGGCTATTCTTATTCAAATTGACATACCTAGTGAGAGATCTTGTCTCAAAACAAAGTAAATAACTCCTAAATAACAACGCCCAAGATTTATTTCTAACCTCCCTGCTCACATTCATGCACACCTACCCAACATACAAACATACACACACACGTACAAACACACAAAATTACTAATCAATGGCCATAAATGCTGTTACTAATTCATTCATTGGTAACAAGAAGCTGAAAATGATTTATTTAATACGTGCTATTTCCCTGCTTTGAGGTTTTCTACATTAATCTCGGTCTGATGAGAATAAAGAAACTTGTGGTAGAATGTGGGTAGTTAGTGGTGTTAAAAGTGAACCAGCGATGGAGATGAGGTGAGGGAATGTTCTATCTTCAGTCATATGAAAGGACTCTAGTGGAGTCATCCAAGTAGAGATGGTGGAGATGCAGAACCATGTCTTCTTGCTCACTGAGTGTCCTCTAGCAGTGTCTGTGAAAACAGAGAACCTGACACTAGTGGGTTAGGTCTTCTCTGGTAACTCATACCTGCATGATAAAGGTGTTAAAGACATCACTTAAGCGTGGTTAGATTTTTTGTTATATAATGTAAAATAACATGTGATTTAATCGAAAGAATAAGAAATTGAAGACAGAAGTAGTTTGTGAATTTAGAAGTTGATAAGCAGTATAGATTATTCTGGGATCACAGAATGAGTGGAGTGAAAATAAGGAATGGTATAATCTGAGGACCAACATAAGCATATGGTATAAGTGCTAAAGTTTATGGTTCATGATGTGGCGCATGGACAAGAAAGGATCAAATGCAAGAAAAAAGTGCAGGTCTCAAAGACAAATACATCAGGAACCCCATAAAGTTGAGGTTTTGGAACAGTCAAACGAAAATGATGGGTCTTGGCTAGAGAAGATATTCTGACATAACCATGGCCATGGATAGAAACCTTAAAGATGAAGTTTTTATAGTAGAGGGGCATCGAATTGAAATAAACAACACTGAGCTAAAAATGTGCCAACACACTTCTAAATTATATGATGTTCCAGTCTTTGGTGAAAGGACTATTTGAATGTTTTTCGAGGGAGAACACTTGCCGTAGAGAAGGATTGATTATTAAATTAATGTAAATGAATGAGTGAATGTTTTAATATAAAGCTTTTAGAAGTTTCAATGGAAACCTTTCAGAGGGAAAAAATCTGGTTAACAAATTAGTATAGAGATGAGTAGATAAGATAAATGACCTGAGTTTCATATGATCAGAAAAAAAAATGACTTTTAAGTTAGTTGCCTACTGTTTGATCTCATCATTCTTAAGGAGATGTAACTAAGGGTCCTTCAAAGAAGTAGTTATAGGACTGACCCCCCCCAAATCCTAGGTTTTGTTTTGTTTGCCCCCAAAGTATATAGTAAGTTTGTTATCAGCATCCCCACTTCCTGAAGTTAATTATTTGGTGGAGGATAGGATCTTGAATTTAAATAACAGCAAAACTGCCTTTGATATTATCATAAGGAATAAAATAAGTTCACTTTGTTGGTAAAATAAAATCTTGTCTAAAAAGAGAACTTACTGTCAATTTTTCAGTTAGCCTCACCGTTCAGAAATACCTTTCCCATATCACTTAGCTGAGCCTTGTCCCATTAGAATCAAGTACTGCCTTCAAGAAACATGCCTGCCAAGGGATTGCTAAAAAAATCAACAAGAAATCCAATGCCAATTTCTCAAGAAAGACATATGAAGTGTGAAGGGACTCTAGGGGTTAGACAACTTCTGAAAGACAACAGCAGAATTAAATGGTACATAGATGACCTGAAGCCCAAGAGACCTTTGAGAAATACAACATAAAAGATGGAGATCAATTTAGAGAATTCCAGAGGAACATAGAAATGGAATACTACAGAAAGAAGCAATTACACTAAAGGAAGTTAGCATTGTTTTGAAAAGAAGACTAAGAAATAATATTTAAGGACTTAACATGCAAATGAATAAATGAACACAATTTGAAGAGGCTTATCCTTTTACCATTAATTCTTTTAAACATCAGTCTTTAATAGCTACCGCTATGCTTGTCAACATCTTTGATGAGTGCTAATTTCAAAGCTATTGTTATTTAAAAATGTTAACCTGTTAGACTTATGTCTATCAGGAGAAAATACTTACAAATTTTTTAATTTAAGTTTATACAATACAATCTATTTTTTGAATATGTGTCAATAACCCCATGTTGATTTTTTTCTAGGATAGAACCTATCTAATTTAAACAATTTCCAATGCATACCATGTGTCAAAACATACAGCTGCAGTTGGTCCTCTAAATCTATAGGATCTGTATCTATGTATTTAACCAACTTTAGATCAAACATTTTGTAATTGCATCTGAATGGAATAGGCCCAGAATCTTTTTTCTGTTCCTTAATTGGTGCAATATAGAAGCCATTTATATCACATTTACTGTTGTAATTAGAGGAGAAGGGTGTGCGGGTTGTGTTCCCCAGCCGCCAGCCACTGGCCCACTCAGCGGCTGGCCGCCTGCACCCAAAATAACCACATGACAAACTGGATTCATTTAAATCGTGCCTGGCCCATGATCTCTAGCCTTTTCTTGGCTAACTCTCACAATTAAACTAACCCATTATAAAAGTCTGTAAGTCACCACGTGGTGACGTACCGGAAAGGTCTAACCTGCATCCATCTGCCACGGTGGCTCGTGGCGTCTGGCTCACTTCCTTTCTTCTCCTCCCAGAACTTCCATTCTGTCTACTCCGCCCATCTAAGGGATGACCTGTCTATAAGCCAGGCAGCTCTTTATTCAACCAATAAGAGTAATACAAAATACAGGAAAACACTCCCACATCAATTTACATTGTATTGGGTATTATAAAAAATGGAGGGATGATTCAAGGAATAAAGAAAGGTCTATCCAATCTGTGCTGTCTTATTGAAGGGCTTGTGCACCTATGCATTTTATTTTTGGAGAACCTACTGTCAACCCCCAACAGATACCGAAGATTGATTTAATTTGTGGTGGTGGAATTCCACGTACTTTAGAGACTTCTTTAATCTCACCCACTGGTAATAAAGTATAGCCCTCTTTTCCTAGACTCTCTAAAGAAAAATAATTACTTATAGTAGAAAATCAACTTAAAGGTAATCCTTTTGTCACAGTAATGGGTTCAGCCTATCAACTCTATAAATGCTAAGGAATCTAACGCAGTTTAAAAGTGGGTTTCACAGTTTGAGTCCAGGCTTAACTAGGCAATTTATAAACTGTGCAATCAGGGTGTTTCAGAATCCCGGACACATCTTTCTTGAGGCAGCAACAGTTGTGTTACATATGGGTTCTTTGGATGTTGTAAGCATTTCCTGCAGTTATAGAAGAGACTCTTAGACCTAAAATGATGGCATACTTGTATTTTGTTCATACTCATGGGCAGCACCAAATAAAATCTTTCACAAAGAGATTCTAGGGAAAGGAAGGGGTGGAGGTGAGACATATAGATATAGAGATAGAGATATCCTAGAAAGAATCTAGACAATCATCTCTGAAGTTAGAACCACAGCAACCCAGTTGTGGAAATAAAAGCCAACAGGATCTTGAGTGCCTGCCCCAGGATTCACTAGAGAGCAAGGTCAGGAGTATGAGGCAAATCATCACATTAGTCTGTGTTCCTCCATGTAAGAATCCTATTTAGAATAAATGCTGACTTCCTCACAAATGTCCAGAGCAATGCCTTCTCTTTCCAGAGGGGATGACCAGCTTAGCTTATTCAGTCAAAAGAGGCTTATGGAGAGCTACTTGTTCTAAGTACTAGAGACCCCTAGGGTAGGAGATAGTGCTCTCATCTTAGAGGGACCAGACAGATAACAAACAATCACATCCAGTGATTATTTGATCAGTGAATTTTTGAAAAATAAGCAAGGAGAAAGAAAAGCTGGCTCTAAAAGCAAGACTAAAGCCCAGCAGGACAGATGTTGAATCCATCCTGAAGCTCCAAGGTGGTATCTTGTACACAGTACATATAGGCTGAGCCCCAGTGTTACTGGGATGGTTCTTGTCCAGTACCCATGACTGTTCTACAGAACTGGACACTACTGTTGCTGGGTTTCCAGCACTGGCATTTCACGTTGTTGATATGGCTGCCTTCCTAAGGTCTGCACTTAAAGGCAAGAACTTAGCAAATTCTTCCTGCAGGAGTTCCAACTATAGCAGGCTTCTGTCCAGACTCATGTGACTTCTGAAATATCAGTGGAATTTGCCATGATCCGAGATATTATTTTGCTAATGTGGATGCCACCAAGGTATACAGCCAGCAAAAACCACGTCTAGGCCCATGTGAATTAAGTCTACAGAGGTCTTGTGGTACTTTGCCAGAACCCTTGGGCATCACTGGGCTCCATAGAGAACCCATTCTTGGGGCTGGAAAGAAGACTTGGTGGTTAAGAGCTCTTGCTACCCTGCCCTGTTTGGTTCTCAGAATTCTCTGCAGAATCCCCTGCAACTCTAGCTCTGGGGCATCTGACACCTGGGTCCTGAGAGTACCCACATAGAGAGACACATAAATAAACAGAAAACAATTATTTTCAAATATTTCAAATATCCTGAGTGCCTTGGAGTTTCACAGAAAAACTCTTCCCCAAATGCTTTGTGGCTGTGAAGGGAGGTGCTGCCTTTGAGAACAGGGAGATGCCCTCAAGGTCTTTTTCCTTGTTGAGATGCAAAGCACAGGCTTGCTTTTATGCTCCTAATCATTTTAGCAAGCACTTTCTCTGAGGCAATCTTCACTTTTTCTTCCTTCTTTCCTGGGCCAGGCTGTGACTTTTCCAAATAAATCCTTCCACTCTGCTTTCTTTTAATTATACATCCTGCCCTTGAATTCTGACATTGTTCCCTAATCCCATTATAACCAAACAGCAGCCTGAATGTCCCACAAGACATCCTACGACATCATCATAACTTCAGCCTTCCTTAAAGTTCTAGGGCATGGATACTGTTCAGGCAGAGTATTTTATGATGTTGGTTGTGACAAGGGGAGCTTTTCTCCCAGTTCCTAACAGTTGCATCTGAGAATGTGTTAGCATGACATTTTGAAGAGCATGTTCTAGCTCTTGCCTAGATTCCTCATTCTCTGAGCTCTCACCAAAATCATCCATAATGTTCTCATTTCAACATTTTATACTATTTCTAGACTGTTCCTCTAAAATTATCCAGCTTCCACCAGTGTACCCAGTTCTGAATCTGCCTCCACAATTTTAGGTATAGTTATGATAGTAATCTCTTCCTTGTCATCATTCCTAACTAACTGTTCATCACTGTAATGAAATCCTGAGGCAGGTTAACATTATAAAGACGGCCTTCTTGCTGACAGAGTCACAAGGTGACACATGGCATTACATGGCAACAGAGAGGGAGGATGCATGTGTGTTTGCGTGCTCTTTTTTAGAAAAATTTCCAGGATTCAGTTATCAGGTCCATCATAAAGACTTGGTCCAACCCTCATCACCCCCCCAACCACACATCTAAACATTATAACTACTTCCATGTTAGTAATGTCTTTCAACATTATTATTATTATTATAAATTATTATTGAATTTCAGCACAGGAAGCCTTTGCAACACTCAAACTGGCTGTCATAGGATATAAACTATTTAGGATCTTCATCTTGTGTAATCTCAGTCAGATTTTTCTCTTTCTCTACTGTTTCCTTCTAGAATTGTCTGATGGATGATAAATGGTCACCTTGGTAAGAATTCTCTCTCTGTGTGTATGTGTATGTGTTTATCTGCTTTGTCTCTGTCTTCTCTGTGTGTGTGTGTGTCTGTACCATACTGACTACTTAGCATTCTCTCTCTCTCTCTCTCTCTCTCTCTCTCTCTCTCTCTCTCTCTCTCCCTCTCCCTCTCCCTCTCTCTCTCTCTCTCTTTGTGTGTGTCTGACTCTATCTCTCTGTGTCTCTGTCTCTGTCCTCTGCCTGTCTCATGTGTGTCTGTACTATACTGACTACTTAGCATTCTGTGTGTGTGTCTGTCTGTCTGTCTCTGACTTGATCTCTTGTTTCTCTTCCTCTGTTTCTTTCATCCGTCTGTTAATCTGTGTGTGTGTGTGTACCACACTGACTACTTAGCATTCTCTCTCTGTCTTCTCTATGTGTGTCTCTATATCACACTGACAACTTAACATATACTCTCTCTGTGTCTGTGTGTTTCTGTCCTCTGTGTGTGTGTGTCTACCTCTGCCTCTGTGCATCTCTCTGTCTTTCTTTCTCTCTGTGTGTGTCTCACTCTCTGTCTCTCTCTCTCTCTCTCTCTCTCTCTCTCTCTCTCTCTGTCTCTCACTCTCTTGCTACAGACATTCAGAAAGTGATGTTCAGGAGGGTATGAAGGCATATATGACAGGTAAGGGTATAGACTGAGTTGGATGGGAAGCTCAGAATAGGCTGCCTCATCTAAACCTGTCTCCAATCCAGACTTCTTAAAAAGGCTGTCCTTGCTTTATCAGGCATTTTCCCAGCCATTCATGGAGTGATAATTTTGCTCTAATTTTGCTATAATTTGTTCTGTGTAGAACTGCTTTTGCAACCTTATGAGAGGGGAAACAGAGTCAGAGGCTGATGATGGAGAACAATGATTTGCAGAATGCTTGTGAAGCAAACAGCGTTCAGAGTAAGTTGATTAACCTGGGGATCTAGGCCTAAACTCCTGAATGTCATGATTTGATGTGTCCTACAGAAGCTCATATTTTGTAAACTTAATCCCCAAATTCATATGTTTGAAGAGGGTAATTAAGGTCATTAGGGTGGTATCTTCATGAAGGAACATTGATATCTTTATAAGAAAAAAAATGAAAGAATACCAAGCTACCATCCTTGCCCTGTCTTACACTGTGATGGCCCCTCCCCTTGATATTCTGGATACCTGACTTTTAGAACTCTGAGAAATAAATCTGTTTTCTTCACAAATTACTTGGCCACTGCTGTATTGTAAAACAGCAGAAAGCAGCCTAAGTTACTATACCCCAGATCCATTTTTATATCAATAAGGTCCTCATATTTCCTAATCCAAAATAATATATGCAAAGCATTACACAAGACTGTGAAGAGAAATAATTTTAATTTACTCTACTGAAGTGTTTGGGTTTGTTTATTAAGCACATAAAGATATCAAAAAAGTATGTTGCTTGCAGCAGACTTTCTTTTGGACCACCAACCAACTCCCAAGTTATGACATGGAGACTTAGTATTAGTTATGAATGTTCAGCCTTATTTATGTTTGTTTCTTGCTAGATTTTATAACTTAACCTGTGTCTCTTCACCTGCATTTTGCCTCGGGGCTTTTTACCTTCCTTTATTTCTGTATACCTTACTTCACCTAGCTGGCTGGTGGCTGACTGCCTGGCTGGCTACAGGGTCTCCCTCTCTTTCTCCCTTGTTCTTTCCTCCTTTCCCTCTCCTCTAGATTCCTCCTATTTATTCACTCAGCCCACCAGTTCCACCTATCCCTCTCCTGTCAGCTTTTCATTAGTCCAATCATGTGCCTTAGGTAGGCAAGGTGAAACAGCAACTTATCTTTACATCATTAATGTATATATTACAAATGCCGCATAAACAAATGCAACATAATGAAATGTAATACACCTTTTCATAGTTAAAGTAATATTTCTCAGCATAAACAAATGTAACACATCTTTGCCTAGTTAAACTAATACTCTACAACAATTGCTATTATTTTGAATGTGACAATCTTCTGCCAGAATATTCCAAAAACTATAAAACTTACAGCATTTAGGTCTCTCCAGTCACACTAAACACTGGTTGCATTATTTAATCACTATGGTAACCAAAGCAAGCACCCCTTCCTTTGTGCCAATGCCTTCTATGTTTGGTACTTCCCTGTGACTGAGAGCCGCTGAAAGAGGTGGAGTCATGAACTACTTGAGGCTTCTTAGCTACTTTGGCAGCTTGGGTATTAGAAACCAAATTATCAAATACAAAAAGGGAAGCAGAGTCCAGTTAAACAATTTTAGGAGGATCAGAAGTCAGTGATAGGAGTTGTAAAAGACTTATAGTCTCAGAGTAAGATGACCCCAAGACAAAGCGGCCTATACCTTTAAGTCCAGCACTTACAAGGCAGAAGCAGGTGGATCTCTATGAGTTTGAGGTCAGTGTGGTCCAAATAGTGAGTTCCAGGACAGGCAGAGTTATATAGTGAGACCCTGTTGGAGGGGGCTGCTTGTTTGTCCCGACCACCCAGAACAGAAATAATCACACAGAAACCATATTATTTAAGTCACTGCTTGGTCCCATTAGCTCTAGTTTCTTATTGGCTAATTCTTACATATTAATTTAACCTATTTCTATTAATCTGTGTATTGCCATGTGACTGTGGCTTACCAGCTAAAGTTCTGGCATCCGTCTCTGGCGGGGATAGATGGCTTCTCTATGACTCTGCCTCCTTTCTCCCAGCATTCAGTTTAGTCTTCCCCCACCTACCTAGTTCTGCCCTATCAACAGGCCCAAAGTAGCTTCTTTATTAACTAATGGTATTCACAGCATAGAGAGGGGAATCCTACATTACCTCCCACTTCTGTTTATATAAAAAGGAAGGTTTTAACTTTAACAAAGTAAAATTACATATAACAAAACAGGTATCAAGCAAAAATTAGAATTACAATGTAGGAGGGTCTGTCTTTATTTCTGTTGCTTTCATTGGTTAAATACTCTGCCTGGCTTGTAAGATAGGTCAGCCCTTAGGTGGGTGGAGTAGACAAAACGGAAGTTCTGGAAGAAAGGAAGTGGGAGAGATGCCATGATGCTCCCGCTGCAGATGGATGCAGGTTAGACTTTTCTGGTAAATCACCACATCGTGGTGACACACAGATTATTAGGAATGGGTTAGTTTATGATGTGAGGGCTAGCCAAGAAGAGGCTGATGATGATGATGGGCCAAGCAGAGTTTAAATGAATATAATTGTCATGTGGTTATTTCAGGCATAAGCAAGCAACCAGCGGCTGAGCAGGTCAGCGGCTGGGGGCTGGGAGCCGGGTGCCGGGAACACAGCCCGCACCTTTTACAACATTACAACATTTATATCTACTTTATCTTATATCACAACTAAGGAAAACTATAAATATAAATTCTTTAACTCCATCAAAGACTCTGGAAGGATATAATATTACTGAAGTAAACAGGAGGTGCATTGTAAGCAAATTCCAAAACTCTAGAATTAACTTAGACATCTGGCTATCTGGATAGTCACCCCAAGTTCTTCTGTATCATTGAGGCATCCAATCTTCAGCTCACAGGCCCATAGTATACAGCATCTTTTCCCTGAAGCAGAAAATTTCAAAGGAAGTTCTGCCTATATTTGCAGTTTGTCAGTCACTTTTTTCTGTGTCCTGCAGAATGTCTGGCAGACTCTTTCATGAAGCAGGAACCCTGAAGGATCATCTCACCTTTAGGCAAGTTCAGCAGTCATTTCTCAGCAGGTCCAGCATGTCCAGTGTTCAAGCAGGCAAGAGCAGTTTCTTGCCTAAATGGCTAGCAAACTGTAAGGAACATCTTCGATGCCCATCATCCTCTTGAAGTAGCTTAGTGCTGCCAGGAACAGATGTGTCTCATTGTCATTAAAAAGTCCTAACTTTCCCAGCACTTGGGAGGCAGAGGCAGGCGGATCTTTGTGAGTTCGAGACCAGCCTCGTCTACAAGAGCTAGTTCCAGTGCAGGCTCCAAAGCCACAGAGAAACCCTGTCTCGAAAAACCAAAAAAAAAAAAAAGTCCTAACTTCTTAAAAGACTTTAAATACCATATTCTGTAGTCTTTGAAATATTTGAAGAATCCATATATATATATATATATATATATGATATAACAAAATTGAACTTAAACTTGAATCAACAGACTAAGATCCATACCAAAGCAAATTATTCATCTCTATAGCATATCCCCCTTTAAATGTAAACAAATATTTATAGAAAATATTTGGGCATATGGATGTAGTTCTTCTTCAAACTGCTTCCTACTTTTTGTTGGGTGAAGTAATTTCTGGGGGTGTTCACAGCAACTTTCCAGGGGGTCTTGGTTCATCAAACCACATTAGCCTGGAATGAATCCACAGGTTCTCATCTTCTGTGGAAACAAAAAAGAAACTCTTTTCAAAAGCAACATATCCTTATATTCATATTTGAAATCAAGATACCTTTAAAGTATATATGTTGGTTTAGCTTAGCAATCCCCAAAATCAAATGTCTCTCTGCAGTCAAAAAATTCAAAGAAAACACAATAATATACATAATTCAGACTCTCTGTAAATTTTCCATTTTTACATGACTTTTTTCTTTACTCTTTTTAATTTATTACTGTTTGTACTCTGTCTCTTTAAAGACCATTTTTAAACCCATTTACTTCTTTTTATAACTTTCTATATTCTTTTTCTTCTGTCCTCTAAGCCTCCGTACATTTATCCAACACTGTGAACCACTTAGAGGTCTTTTCCATCTGAATTTGTCTTTATTGTGTATTTATAATTATTTTCTGGCCAGGACTGCTTCTTAAAATACTAAGTGCTTCTTAAAAACCTAAGCTTCAGCATTACTAGGGTATATACGGTACATACTGCTTGTTCTGCACAGTCCAACATGGTGGAAGAAGTCCATTCACTGCCTCTGAGCCATGCACAACTCCCCAGTTCCAAGTATGCAGCTGGTTTATGTCAAGCCATTAAGCAGTTTGTAACATGTTGCTTGCAAAACCCATTTAAATGCTTGGTCTCCTGAAAGAGCCAGAGCTGGCAGCTTGGCCCAGAAAGCCGGCATTTCAAAACTGCGTGACTTTTTTTCTGCTACTGCTGAGTCGGAAAAACCTCTCTTAAAGGAGCTGCTGCATGACACCAGCAAACAGCAAGAAGCTGTGTCAAACTCTGTATTTTTTTTTCCTAGAATTCCTTTTCAAGCCCTCTCAGGTTTTAAGTGGAGTTTAGTCAATCACATTGGAGCCAATTTGTTCCAATTTGCTGCTGCTGGTTCACAGCAGCTCAGCCCCAAAATAATCTCACAGAAACTGTATTAATTAAATCACAGCTTGGCTCATTAGCTCTAGCTTCTTATTGGCTAACTCTTACATATTAATTTAACCCTTTTCTATTAATCTGTGTATTGCCACATGGCTGTGACTTACTGCCTAAAGTTCTGGCACCCATCTCTGGTGAGGTTACATGGCTTCTTTCTGACTCTGCCTCCTTTCTCCCAGTTTAGTCTTCCCCACCTACCTAAGTTCTGCCCTATCAACAGGCCCAAAGCAGCTTCTTTATTAACGAATGGTATTCATAGCATACAGAGGGGAATCTCACATCAAAACCCTGTCTCAATCAAACAGACAGGCTGACAGACAGACATAGTGAAACATCTGAAACATTTCTAATCTGTTCCTAGTTACCCTGTCTGCTTCATCATCTATTTCTCCCATAGAGACTCTATACACATTTTGCAAATGTAGTCTCCATTCCTTCTAAGCTTGTGGTTTTGTATTCTACCCCATATATCTGAAATTTGTGAGTAAGAACAAGTCCATGCATCTAGATTTCTGATTTATTTTAACATTAAAGTCATGATTGTGAATTCTATTAAAATATATATAAAAGCAGAATGATAAAGTCATTTGTGTTTCTTAGCATGTCAACACTTTCTGATATTAACTATTCAACTTACAGCCACAATATCTATCTCCACCTCCTCTTATGCCCTCCACTTCTCTTTTTTCACCTCTCATTGCCTGCCCCAAACCCCCCTGCAAATTTCAACTCTACAACCTCTTTCTACAAAATCCCTTTTCAAATATTTGTGGTATCCACTTTTGTGGCTCTTGAAGAACTTCATTTCATTTTGTAGTTTTTACATGTAAATCTTATTCCCCTCCCCCATAAATCTGAAACTCCTCAAAAGTAATAATGCTGACACGTTATTCACTGGACTTATTGATCTGCTTTTCAGTGTTCTCAGTGAGTGTGGTGAAAACCTGCATGTGTTTTCTACCCATGCTCCAATGATGTAGATCTGCATCCTGTCACATAATGAAGGATGGACCTTGCCACCACAGTGTGTGCAGGTGAAACAAAATTGCATGCTTGGCCTTATGCTGTATAGAGCAAGGTATAATTTTCTACTTGGCAGTCTCAAAAATTGCATTAAAGCAATATCTTAAAAACATCCAAGAGAGAAAAATTGATAATTTATGATAAAAATGGACTACAGCTGTGTTTACCATCTAGCACAATGGCAGAATTCACATGCGACTTGGTGGCATTTGATTTTTAAATAGCTATGGCCTAGGAGACAGCACTGTCAGTAAAGTGCATCTGGCACCCCAAGAGGCTTAGTACTACAGGGGCACAGACATCTAAGTAAAACCATTTCCTTTTTGTACATCTGTCCCATTTTTCTTGTAACAGACCTGTTTGTATTTTGTGACCCACCCATTATAGTATGTTTCCTCTATGTGGGAAACTATGATAGTAAATTTTATATGTCAAGATGACTATGCCACACAATGCCCAGACATTTAGTCAGATATTACTCTCTGAGTGTGAGGGTGTGTTTGGGAGGCATTAACATTTGAACTCATAGGCTGAATACAGTAGATGGCCTTCTCTAACATAAATGGCCCTCATCTAATCAGTAAGGCCGAATAGAACAAGAGGACCTCTCCCAAAAGCACAGGGAGAATCTTCCTGCCTTTCAGCTGGAAGGCCAGCTTTTTCTTGACTTCCTATGTGAACTGGAATATCAATTCTTCTTGGGTCTTGAACCCACTAACTCTACCGGGGAGTTTTTCTACAAACGTAAGCATACCCTGAGACCTCTTGTGTCTCCAGATTCATTGACTTCAGAGTTGAAATTTCTTGTAACTGTGTGAACCAATTTCTCATTATAAATCTCTTCATGTAACTATACATATATGTGCAAATGTAAAACTCACAATATATATTGTATTATATGTGTATGTATAAACATACAAGCAAATAAAAAAATAAAGTGAGTTCCATTTCTTTGGAAAACCTTTATTACTACAGTCTTGGCACCAGAGTGGGGTACTGCTATCATCTGAAGCTGCTTCAACAATGGGTAAACTTAAAGAAACTGCATCCCCCTGAGTAGAATGTTGGTGAAATATAGATATTAAAAAGGTCAGGTGAGAACAAGAAGTCACCTGCATAGAGACCTGGTGAGAACAAGAAGAGCCTGCTCGTGTAATAGTGGTCTTTATTATAATGGGACAAAATACTTGGCTATATTATGTTCGAATACCTTGTAGGAGATAGAAGTGATAAATAATTAGATGTTTATCTGCCTGAGACATTTTTCTTCCCAAAATGCTGAAGATGTGACCTGATTCCTTTTAGCTATAGTGAAATATAGAAGGACGAAGGTGAGTTTGTGAGGAACCAGAACTTGAAGACTTGGGAAATCCTTATCCTATCCATATTGCACAGAAAAACAAGACTACTTAAAATAGAACAGCAATATTAAAATAGAACTGTTATACTTGGGTCTTACGGTCAGATGATAAAACCTACTTGATTGTGAACCTACTTTATTCTTCCAGCTAAAGAACCCTGAAGTGAGGCCGGGCAGTGGTGGCGCACGCCTTTAATCCCAGCACTCGGGAGGCAGAGGCAGGCGGATCTTTGTGAGTTCGAGACCAGCCTGGTCTACAAGAGTTAGTTCCAGTGCAGGCTCCAAAGCCACAGAGAAACCCTGTCTTGAAAAACCGAAGGGGAAAAAAAAAAAGAACCCTGAAGTGAAAGTCGATTGAAGGTCATTCTCATCACAACCCTGTAAGACAAAACTGAACCCTTGGCTTTCTACTTGACTGTAGTAGATAAGTGTCCCTTCACCTACTGCCTCAGCGGGGAGTCCCCTTTATAGGGCCAGAGGTGTTCACAGGATCATACTGTCATTCCAATAGGCCTGACAGACAGAAAATTTAATCAAGGAGAATTCCTCCTAAGCCTTAAGATCTAATTGAATTTCCTTGCTAGTTTTTGGACCTGGTGTTATGTTCAGAATACATAATGTCCCCATCCCAGGCTTTTAAGTTTGAACACATGGGCTTCGTTGGTGTTATTGTTTTTGGAGATTCTGGAACCTTGAGGAGGTGGGGCCTAGCTAGCAGAAGTTAGTCAATGGGGATAGTCCTTAGCCTTTTGAATGTAATAAACAGCCAACCCTGCTTCAGACTGTTAGAGTTGTAGCCACAACCTTACCTTCCCTGCCATGATAGACCCCTGAAAACCATGAGCCCAGATAGACCTCTTCTTTAAATTGCTTCTGTCTTTTGTCACAGTGATGAGAAAAATAACTAATACACTTGCTATCTGGAATTCTTTTCTTTTGTATAACTTCACTCCTTCAGAATGTGAGTGCCCTGCTGAAGATGATGCGTTTTGGGTTCCGTGGGCTCAGAGCTAGAATGGAATGTTGCTTCAGGATAAATTGTATCTCTAGTCTCATTTATATCTGATTTATGCGCTTTGGACTTAAGAGTTGATATTGGTGCGAGTTGAGGTCTTAGATGCTTTGAAGCTGAAATTGATCTATTTTGCATCTGAGTGAGACATGTATTTTGGAAAGCCAGGAATGAAATGCTATAGATTAGACTACGCCTTCTCCTCAAGTTTCAAAGTGTTGAAACACTCCTCCCAGTGTGCCTGTGTGGAGGGGTGGCAGCGGTTAAATAATGGCACAATAAAGGTAGGGCTTTGATTCAATAGGGCGTGTGGCCTTATGAAGAAAAGAGGGACACCAGAGCTCTCTCTGTCATGTGAGGTCACAGACTAAAACAGTTATTTGAAAACCTGGATTTTCTTTCCACACTGAGTCTATCAAAGCCAGGGCCTCTTGTTGAAGTCATGCAATCTGTGCTATTCTATTGTGGCAGTTCATGTTGGCTGATATAGAGTCCTGGATTGGTTCTTGGTTTTTTGAAACTAGCGGAGAAGTCATATATAATGAGTCAGAGTCAAATAGCTGAGGCAACGGGGAGAATATGTATCTCTTGGATATGAAGGAAGTAGTGATGGAGGAGGTTGGTAATGTCATCTCAGGGCTGCAAAAGAGTAACTATGATCAATATTTGCAGAAACAGAATAGCAACATTTTAGACAGCTTTGGAACTATTTGGATTACGGGTGTTTACTCTCACATAGCATAGCCTTTGTCTTTACATATGCACAAAAGTACAGCCAAGGAAACCCCACTTTCCCTCCCAAAGCTTCAGTGCAACCAACTGGACAGTGGAGACTTGTCCAGACCCTAGGAGACATTAGATTGTTGGACGGACCAGCCGGTAATTATTGCTGACCTAGGTGATGCATTAAAGCTTCTCTTGTCTGTGGCTCAGAATAGATGTATTTCAAGACACACTCTGAACTATGGAAAGTTGAGGGTCATAGCCTACACATGACCTCTCAGTTTCATGTTATCTTGTTGTAATTAGGCGGAAAGGTGTGTGTTGTGTTCCCCAGCCGCCAGCTCCCAAGCCCCCAGCCACTGGCCCGCTCAGCTACTGGTGGCTGCCTGCACCCGAAATAACCACATGACAAACTGGATTCATTTAAACTCTGCCCGGCTTATTATCACTAGCCTTTTCTTGGCTAGCTCTCATAATTAAACTAACCCATTATAAAAGTCTGTAAGTCACCACGTGGTGACGTACCGGAAAGGTCTAACCTGCATCCATCTGCGATGGTGGCTTATGGCTCTGCTCACTTCCTTCTTCTCCTCTTAGAACTTCCGTTCTGTCTACTCCGCCCACCTAAGGGTTGACCTAACTATAAGCCAGGCAGGTCTTTATTTAACCAATCAAAGCACAGAAATACAGGTGGACCCTCCCACATTATCTTTGAGAAAGAGATTAAAAGCAAAATACCACTACATTTTTCTCTTTTCTGAAGAATGTCTCAGTTTATGCCTCTTTCCAACTGACCACTATAAGTAGTAATCTGTAATAGGAAGTTATATGAGTATGGTAAATCTAAATAAACATAAAATATTATTAATTACATCTTATCTGTAATATCAGCATAAATAGTTATAAGCGTCTGTTTTAAAAGTAAAATTAATGATCAAAAGAACATTTCAATTGATATAAAAATAGCATAGGTTTTAATATCCTGTGAAATTAATTAAATGGGAAGCATAATAAAACCAAAAGAAATTACTTAAAGAGATTTGAAAGTTTAAAACAAAAGCAATTTCCCAGCTAACTGACAATTGCAGTCTTTGGAGCCCTTGGATGAGAAGAACAGTACAGCAGATGACTTCTGGGAAACTCGGGAAAAGAAATATAAAAATGCTTTACAGATGCCATTAAGTGGCTAGCTATATAATCCTTCATACTTTGAAAATGTGGTTTTATTTGTGGGTTCTTTAATAACAATGATAAATGACATGTGTTGTTTCCCCCCATTCTTGGTAATTATTTTGGTGCATCATTTTGTTTTTTTAACATATTTTTTATTGTGACATAATTTAACATACCATAAATATGACCCATATAAGATGTACAATACAGTGACTTTTAATATATTCACAAGGTTGTGCACCCACAACCACTGTCTAATTCTAGAACATTTTTATCAGCCCCTAAAGAAACTCATTGGAAATCACTCTCCATTTCCCCAGCACAAGCATACTTTCTGTCTGGATGTATTTGTCTACAGCAGACATCCCATAAAAGTGAGTTAATGTAATATATAGCTTTTTGTCTGTCATTTTTTATTTCATATGTAGCATGCATCAAGATTTTATTCCTTTTTATAGCTATGCAGTCTTTTTATTATTGATTTTACTCCCGTGTCTCAGCTTAATTATGAAAAGCTTCTAGCTGCTCTCCGAGTCGAAACCCCTCATGTAATAGGTCCACAGCTATGAGACTTGACATCTGCTGTGATGGTGGGTTTAATATGACATTGACACAAATTAGAGTCATCTGCGTACAAATCCTCCACTGCAGGAGTGTTAATTGATGTTAGAAGAGCCACCTCAAGTGTGCACGGGACCTTATGCTACAGAAGGGCATAGCAGGAGGAAGATGACTGGCCCTTAGTTTGGTTGGTCTTCCCTCTTGATGCTGAGTTGATTCATCCTGTCGCTGCTGCCGCTGCTCCTTCCTTCACTGATCAGAAACTGTTTCCTGGCCTTCATAATTGGCTAAGGACCCCTGGCTCTGCAGGAAACTTCCCAGTCTTTAATGACAGATGGGAACAGCTAAGGTACCCAGGACCAAGGACCACTCACATATGAGACAGCTGTTGTTACTATTTTCATGCTAGCTTATTTAATAAATATATATGTGTGTGTATGTATGCATGCATGTATATACACACATCCTATTGGTTCTGTTTCTCTACAGCAGTTGTCCTCAACCCTCTTAGTGCTGAGTGCTGCGACCCTTTAATACAGTTCCTCATGCTGTGGTGACCTCCAACCGTAAAATGATTTCCAACACTACTTCATAACTGTCATTTTGCTACTGTTATAAATTGTTATGTAAATATCCATGTGTTCCAATGGTTTTAGGTGACCTCTGTGAAAGGGTCATTTGGCTCACAAAGGAATCAAATGCACAGATTGCCAACTACTCTAGAGGACCCTAATACATTCCCTTAATGTGAAAGCTTTGAAGAGCATTAAGAAACTCCTACATAGAATGAACATCCTTCCTCATTGTACTATATCCCCATTTTTGCTATCGTTTTTCAGACAGTGAGCCTGCAAGAAAGGACTCAGTGGGCAAACACTTTCTGTAGAAGCCTTGCCACCTGAGTTTGATCCCTGGAAGCCATGTAAGAGTGGAAGCTAGCCAACTTCACAAAGTTGTTCTCTGATCTCTACAATGCACCATGGCAGGCACACTCCTAACCCCTAACATCACACACACACACACACACACACACACACACACTAAAACACACTAAATTAAAATAGAATACTATAGTGGTTTGAATATTGTTCTCCATCATCTCAAACATCTGATCATTTGGACTCCAGTAAGTGGCACTGTTTAAGGAGACCTAGGAGGTGCAGCTTGCTAGAAGTATGTAACTGGAGGTAGGCGTTGAGAGTGTAAAGACGTGCCATTTCCAATTCACTTTCAGGTTACTACTCCTGGCTCAAGTTGTGAGCTCTCAGCTTCCTGCTCCAGCCACCATCTCTCCTCTGCCATCACAGACGCTTAACCCTCTGGAATTGTAAGCCCAAAGAAACTATTTCAAGTTGTCTTTCTCATGGTGTCTTAACAAAGTCATATAAACACCATCAGTAAACTACATGCTGCTGTAAAAGTCCTTTGTTTGAAAACAAATGTGAACATCTGTCACATGAGGGCCTGCTTGTTGGGGTTTCTGTCCTGCCCAGTTCCCACAGTCGGTAAGCCCCAAAGAAACACAGAGAGTCTACATTAGTGATAAACTGGTTAGCCCATTAGCTCTGGGCTTCGTATTAGCTCTTATTACATATTAGCCCATTATTCTAGTATAAGTTAGCCTCATGGCTCAGTACCTTTTTCAGTGGGGCAGGTCACATCCTGCTTCCTCAATGTTTGGATACTTCTTCCTTCCCAGAATGTACTTCTTCCTTCACAGAATACTCCTGCTCTCTTTGACCCACCTCTACTTCCTGTCTGGTTGTCCCACCTATACTTCCTGCCTGGCTACTGGCCAATCAGCGTTTATTTAAAACATAATTGACAGAATATAGAATTGTTCTATACCAAACATCTTTTAAAAATATATCCATTCATGATTAATTTTCAAATGACCAAATTAGTTTCATCACTAACAATAAACTAATAATGGAAAATCTCAGAGTTGCAGGTGGTTATGAGCTGCTAGATGTGGTTCCTGGGAACTGAACCTGGGTTCTCTTGAAGTTCAGGAAGAGCTGGACTGCTGAGCCATCTCTCCAGTCCCCAACAACCATTTCTTAACTCCCTAGTTCAACAACATTAGCTCCTTCTCTCTGGGAGATGAGGGCCTGTGACTCTCTCCTGTCTCTAAGGGACCCATTCCTGTACAGGAAACAGACTTATAATAAAGTCTGCCCTTCAGCGTGGTGAATGAGGTATCAATAGAAGCTATGGGGGGAGGCACAGGGAAAGCAGAGCGGGTTGGAGCAGAAATGCAGCCTGCAGGGTCCTGAAAATGCTAAATAGTCAGGATCTTTGAGACAAAGATTTAGGTAGAGGGAGGAAAGAGACAAGGCATCGAAGGCAGAGAAAGCAACACTATAACTACACCCAAAGAATCATGTCATAGGCTATATTCTGAAATGCCATAAAGACCGTACAGCCAATGGCAAGAGGGAGGAAGGCAGATGAGATGGAAAATACGCTAATAATGGTAGCTTGGTGTTGCCTATGTGACAGATACCCAGTACAAACAGAAACAGCTTGCTTTCTGTGTGCTGGGCACTACCTAAGTATTTTATACTCCCAATGTCATACAATGCTCACAATAGTCATATATTTATGTGCTATTTGTGTATCTATTTTTACAATGAATGGAAACAAAGGTACAGAATGGTTAAGTAGGTTTATTTCTCTGGATAGTGCTATAACTATCTATTACAGATAACTAGGTAAGTTGTCTATAACTATCTGTTACAGATAACGGGACAGTGAACTTTGATGGGCCTTGTGAGCTAAGTGGAAAAATGGGAACTTCATCCTGAAAGTGATAGGATCTTGAAGGTTATAAGCAAGAAAGTGACCTGACCCTTTTAGAAATGTCACTCCATTAGAAGTTGAACAAGAGAAAGGGCTTGTGAGGCAGAGGCTGAGAGAACAATCATATAGGCTTCTAAACCACAGTGGTGGCTACATAGGAAAAAAAGAGAATCAAATTAGTCATTTAGACTCTTCGAGACTGAGAGAGAAAAGACAGAAAGTAAATGCACATATATAGACACGCATACCTTGGAGGAAGCAAAGAAAGTCAGCACAGAGCAGTGCCCAGTTTTGCTGCCAAAAGAAGACTTCAGGAGAGGGCACACAGAGAGGAAAAGGCCATCTGAATGAGCGGAAGATTTGTTCCGACCACATGTCCAATGGGGGACACATTGTAAACCACCATTTTTAGTTCTGCAGCTGTAGGCAATTGAATAAGGATCTGACACACCATTTCTATTTGCTGAGCAACAGAATCTGCAAAATCCTCGGCTGCCTTTGGAGCACGAGGGACCTTGATGAGACGGTAAAGTGAGGAGAGGGTGAGGATCATCCCCAGTCAAGCTAAACCAGGGGAATTCAGAGACTTCCTTTGGGTGTAGAATCCAATAGGGCAGTGGTTTTCAACCTTCCTAATGCTGTGACCCTTTAATCCAGTTCCTCATGTTGTGGTGACCCCCAACCATAAAATGATTTTCATTGCTATCTCATACCTGTCATTTTGCTACTGCCGTGGGTTATAATACAAGTATCTGTTTTCCAATGGTCTTAGGTGATCCCTGTGAAAGGATCTCGACCTACAGGTTGAGAATCACTCTGTTAGGGCGAGAGATAACTGAGGTCCTGGTTGGCTTATCGCAAATAAGAGGCCTTCCAGGAGGAACAATGAGCCTGAGGAGTGAATAGATCTACAGTGTTCACTACACGGGGTTTCTTTTATACGATTATTCAATTCAAGAACCTTCCCAAAGCCTTTCCAGGCTATTAACCATTAAATGAAACACTCCAAAGAGCCAGCAGGGATTAACCCAGAGCCAGGGTCAAACTAGGTCAAGACTCTAGAAAACAGTCAGATGGAGCAAAGAAACGGACATCCGCCAGCCCTCAGTGTACCAGCTGGGTCGCTGAGAGGGCAACATCAGTGTCTCACTGTAGTGGTTTGTCTCTTCTCTGTTGTGAACTGTCACTGATTTTATTTCTTCTGGGTATGTATTCTAGCAAGTGAGATCGCTGGATCTTTGGTAGTTCTACCTTTAATTCTTTGAGGGATCTTATTTATAAGGCTTTCCATATGGCTGCACTAATTTATATTCCCACCAGCATTGTGTAAACACCCCTTCTCTTTACAGCTCACCAGCATTTGCTATCTTTGGTCTTTTAGATAAAAGCCATCCCTACTGAACCTATTTCTTTCTCCTCCTGAAATCAAAGTTGGAAACAGTGATTCTCCCTACACACGCACACACAACATTGCATTGATGGTGAGATCTGAGAATGGGTTCACCTAAAGATGCAGGATAGTATGGCTCTTACTTCCCTCTTTTACTTGATAGACAGAGCCTCTGCAGGCATTGACACACCACCACCATCACCATTTCTCTACCTTCCCTGTGAGACCCTAGTTTGAGGGCTGAATCTTGCCCCCGCTTTGTGGTCCTAAGGTAGCATCAGAGCCAAGAAAATTCAACCGAAATCCCTGTAATTCAGCATCTTCCCACAGGAGTTAGGTTCTGAAAGTGGGGCACAGATGAGCATAGAGTGAGAAACAGAGAGTCCAGAAGGCCAGGCAAGATCCCCTCGGATGCCAGCCAGTTCTATTTCAGTGAGACTGGCATGATCTCAGCAGCTTTGCGTCTGTCGATGAGATGCTGTTGGTAAGCAATTAAGAACACAGCCAGGAGTAAGAAAAACCAAACTAGATGCTCACCGAGTTTCATTAGGGACAGTACACTTAGAAGAAATAGATATATAGTGGTTGCTCTTAGAATATAGTGGTGGCCTCTAGCTTCAGGAATCGTGGGAAAAGTGTCTAATGCCAGGTATGTGAAGTGCCTCAGACAGTTCAGAGACCTCAGATACAAAAAGTGTCAAGAAAGCTTGAAGAAAATGAGCAATCTTTTATTTAATCTTATCTCTTTTTTCCTATTCTCCTTCTGTCTTTCAAGGAACTACCAGTCTCAGGAGACCTAAGTGCTGCTGTAGTTTCTGTTTCTGATCTTGGCCTCCTTGCTCTTCTTCTAAGACTTGGGCACGCTCCAGCCCCAGACTGTGCCTGCTGTTCGCATTTGCCTATTGTTCTAGTTAGCTTTCCACAACCAAGAAAAAGGTCTATTTTAGCTTGCAGATCACAGTCCGTCAACCAGGGAGGGGAGGAGGGGAGATCCAGGACAGAACTCAAGGCAGGATCTGAAGTAGAAACCACGGAGGCATGCTGCTTATTCAAGTATCACATTCAGGAACTTTTCTCATACAGCCCAGGTCCATCTCCCTGTGTGGGGATGGCATTGCCCACGATGGATTGAGCCTCCTTATATCATTTAACAGTCAAGAGAATTCCTCACACGCATGCTCATAGGCAATCTGATAAATCCAATACTCCTATTGAGGTTCCCTCTTCCCACGTGTAAAGTTGACAACCAAGGCTATTAGTCTATCACACCTTTGGCGCTCTTCCTTTGGAGCATAGCTCAGGAGCTTCAGAATAATTTCCATTAGAGTCAGAGACCCACATCCACATCAGAACAAAGGACTGAGCTCCCAAGGTGCAGTCGAAGAGCAGAAGGTGGGAGAAGATGAGCAAGGAAGTCAGGACTGCAAGGGACTGGCCCACCAACTGAGACAGTGTGCCTGATCTACTGGGAGCTCATCAAATCCAGCTGGACCAGGACTGAATGAGCATATGACCAAACCAGAATCTCTGAATGTGGCTACCAATGGGCACTGACTGAGAAACCAATGATAATGGCATGGGGACCTATCTCTTCTGCAGCTATTGGCTTTTTGGGAACCTAGTCTATATGGTTGCACACCTTCTTAGGCCGGGATGGAGGCGGGAGGGCCTTGGGCTTCCCACAGGGCAGGGTACCCTGCCCCCTCTTAAGGAAGCAGGGGGAGGGAGGAGGTATATTGGGAGAGTGGGAGGGCCTGGACAAGGGGAGTAAATGTAAATTTGTCTTTTAACAATAAAAAAAAAGAATAATTTCCATTCCCCTTTCTCTTCCCGGTGCTGATAGCTGTCTCATGCACATTTCACCTGATCATTTTTCTCATCTTGAGTGTACTTTCTCATAGCTGAAGGAGGGACGTTTGCATTTACCTTGATGAGTCCCAGGAGGCATCAATTACACAGATGGCACTCAACAAATCTATGTTGAATCAATGAAAACTACTTGAATATAGTCAATGCCTATAGTCAGAGACTATGAGAAGTAGTTTCAGCTTTTACAAAACCCACCTCCTCAAGGGGAAAGGCCTGGGAGTCCATAGAAATGGTAAAAAAAAGACTCCCTCCCTCAATTTTCATTATTTAAAAACTGTAGAAAATCTGCTGTCAATGGAAGGTAGAAATTCTTGCCTACCTTCTGGGAAATGCTTTCTTTATCATGTAGATGAACACATTCAAGTTATCCTCCTAAAAGCAGAGCTTCCAGTGGTCTTCCAGTTTAACGGTCTCTGGAGAGGAAGACATTAAAGGGCACAGTGGTCCCAGGCACTGAGGCCACTCATTTTGATATTTGAAAGAAAAGGAAACAGGAGGTCATTTTTACTTTTCCAGGATTTAGTTTTTAGAAAGGACAGAATGAACGTTGCAAACAAACGAGAACTGGGGGTAGCCTACTGTAACCTCATGAATAGGCTCATTATTCTAACTACCCCTACTGTTCTCTGTAGTACTTGGACAGAGGGAAGCCAGTAATAGGACAAGGTTTTTAGCTTTCTTGTTAATAAGTTATATAGCTGAGTTAAAGTGGCCCCACTGGTAAGGCTAAAGGCTGAACCCTACCTCCTTTGGGAATGTGTTCTCTTTTCTGTAACCTCTAGCATTCAGATGAGGGATGCTCCACAAAGGAAAAGATTGTTTCTAATGCACTAAGAAATTTTACTCAGAAAAAAAACCGTGAACATGAGTTATTTTATTGTATAGGTCATTACCACTTAGTTTCAAAGCCTTAAACAGCAGGCAAAAACCATTAGAGAGCTGAAAAATAAGTTAAAAATGGTATGTTCATCTATTTTGACTCACTAGGCAGTAATCATCGTGGGAGGTTATCAAGAATAAAACTGAGCATGACCGTAGCTAGAAATGACTTTACTGGGTGACATAAGACATGGCAGAGGAAGCAACATAATAGCACCAGGCTGCCCACATTTCTGTATAGAGTAACAACAGACATAACTACAGCAACTAACCACAGTGTTGCCTGAAAACAGAAAGTAATACAGCCTGCTAAGTTCTGCACCATCACCATTTCTGGTGGAAGGGTATTACAAGAAAGAAGAAAAACAGAGCTATTCATGTGGACAGGGGAAAAAAAGCTCTAACCTGTTAATACTGCAGAGTGGAGAAAATGTGAAGGACAGCAGCTAATCCACTGCCACAAAGCTGAGCAGACCACTAACGTAATACAGCACTAGAGAGCTAAGGCAGTGTTTGGGGAAATGTACTCATGGCTATCTTAGAAAAGTAAGATTTTAATATTTCAGTTTTGTAGAAAGTCTCACTTGGAGAACTTAAGGACTTTTCATCAAGTATATCTGAGTCAATTAAAATGACATCAAAGATAGCTGAGATCTGTTTGGTGGTATTTACTGAAATATATAAACAGTGGAAGAGTACCAGCATCTAAGACTGTTGTTGAAGACAAACTATGTTTTATAATAGTTGACAAAGCATACTAATTTAGAAATAGCTATTTGTTAAGAGTTCATGATGCTATGAATACCCAAGAGTCCAAATGAGAAATGGTCAAGAACCTACACAACGGGGTGGGGCAGGGATTATCTTGGTGCGGCACAAAGAAACACACAAAGCAAAAGTAATTCTTCAAGGTGATTTTGTTTTATTTAACAGAAAAGGTGCCAAGAACCCAAACTGAACAAACTCCTCAAACTGGCCTCTGTCTTTTAATCCCTGACATATGTGGTGTTGGCGTCTCAGTCCTTCAGTGGGTGCTCAGCTTCACAACTGATGTCCTTGGCTAAGCTGTGCAAAGAAGGGAGAAAGCTCAGGAAATACGGGCCCTTGCCAGGCTGACAACCTTCAACAGAAAAGCAACATAACAACAAAAACTTAGTTACTCTTGTTTTCTTTCTTGTATAACTTTACCAGAAATCTAACATGGAAGGAGGAAAAGCGATTTAGAAAGCATAATTTCTCTAGTTTGAGAATTTGTATCTAGTGAGAGAAAACTTCAAGAGAATTAGGTTCTTCTTTAATTTTTAAAACACTTATCTGTTGTGTGTGGCAGGGGTGGGGTACAGGTGGGCATGCGTGTGTTCTGGCCTTCATCGTCTCCTTCTACCAAGTGGGTTTGGAGGGCTTCAGATCATCAGGCTTGGTAACAAGTGCCTTTATCTGCTGAGTCGTTTCATTGGCTCCAAATTGGGTTGTTTAATGATGTGCAATTAGAAGAAAAGAAGGAGGGAAGGGGGGAGGAAAGGAGGAAAGGAAGAAGAGAAAAGAGAAAGAAAGAGGGAGGAGATGGTATTTGTTGTAAATCAGAAGGAAAGAAAGAAAAAAGGGGGAACGGGGGGAGCAGAGGAGAAAAGGAATATAGTTTCAACATAAGCAAAAGTAGGCAGTGATTATAAAAATAGATACTGCTATGCAATATTATTATTAACATTATTAAAACACAAATTGTTTTAAGGCATAATAAAGTTTCTAAGAATTAATAGGACTTATGATTTTAAAGGTGTATACACAGAACAACAATCAGAAGTATAATGCAAGGCAAAACCACACTAACACACAGTCTTTTACAACACACAGTGAATAAGTGAGTATGATTTCAACATGACAGATGCTGCAGACCAGGAGGCCAAAGAACAAGGATGAGAATATCAAGAGCTCTAAAATAGCTCGTGATTATTAGGTTTGTGCGCTGTAGGTTGAACTTCAGAATTGCCCCTTTGAGGTGTATGCCCCTGAGGTATTCTGGGAAGAACTTCTGATAAGGCTGAAAAATCACACTCTTGAAACCCACCCTAAGAATGAAGGGACTCTAGAGATAATAACAGACTAAAAAGCTTTTTAAGGAGAAAGCAGTAATCTAAATTGTAGCTTCTTTTGAATGCTAAATGGTGACAAATTTGCAAAGAGGAGAATTGGAAAAACAACATAAGATTGAACCGTTTTTTCATATTAAATCTCATAATAAGGACCTAATCAATGGAAGGAAAGAAAGCTATCTGTGTTATTAGTGTTTGTATCTCTGACTGAATCTGTTAGAAATTTCTAGGTCTTAGCTCACTAATACTTTGAGGATTTAATTTTTTGTAAGATGTCACCCATAATTTTAGACTTTGAGAAAATGAACTACCTATTTAATTAACAATGATAAAAATATTTATTACCTTTTCTAATATTCCTTCTGTAATATTTTTTAAAAAAATAGAGCAAAAGTACTGTTCCTAAAAACTAAGGACAAACAATGAAAACTAATGTAATGGAACAGTAGAAACTTTGCCCTCAGTATGTTGATAGACATTAAGTTATGAAAAAATAAAACAGGGGCAGATGGAAGCCAGCCATCTGCCTGGATGGGTGGAAGGTCCAGGTATTCCTCAAAGTGCAACAACACTGAGGCCCCAGGGAATGGTGGGAAGGGAGTAAGTGGGTGGTGTGGTGGAGTGATGGGAGAGAAGCAAGTAGGTGGTGGAGAGATGGAAGGCAGCAGTTTGTGCACCATGAAGTGAGGTGAAACTGGAGACTAGGAGGTGGAGAACAGCCTGATGTGAATAGCCTATGTGTAAATAAATGGAGACTGTGAGTTTGTTTCCCAACCACCCAGACTCAAATAATCACACAGAAACTATATTAATTACAAGACTGTTTGGTCAACAGTCCAGGCATATTTCTATCTAGCTCTTACATCTTAAATTAACCCATTTGTATTAATTTATGTAACAAAATGAAGCTGTGGGCTACTGGTAAGGTTCTGGCATCTTTCTTCTTCGGCAGCTACACGGCATCTCTCTGATGCCTTCTTTCTCGCAGAATCCAGTTTAGTTTTCCCTCCTAGCTCTATTCCACTCTGCCATAGGCCAAAGCTTTATTAACCAATGGTAATAAAACATACTCACAGCGTACAGAGGGGAATCCCATATCACCTATGAAGTGACCTGAGACCATGGTGAAATCCTGGCCTGTGCTGCTGCTGAGGGTCATGAATGTGTCTGTGGCTATACAGCAGTAGGAGTCTGTGTAATGTCCATGGCCCATGTCACTACCAAAGGCTATGTGGATGTCCCTCATCTGAATTGCCACCTGGGATCATGTTGATAGCCAAGGGCTGCACACAGTTTGCCCTGCCTCTCATTCACTGCAGAACTCAGGCCCCTCTCCAGGACAGCACAGTAGGGATGGCCCTGCTGGTGGGAGTGAGAGTGAGCAGGCCCTGAAAGAGTGAGAGTGGGGAGACTGGTCCCCCCCACCCCCATCTGCTGTGAAACAATGGTCTTGTACCCTGTTACTTGCATTGTTTTAATAAAATGCCAATTTGCCAGTAGCCTGGCAGGAAGTATAGGCGGGGCAAGAAGAACAGGAGAATTTTGGGAAGAAGAAAGACTCAGTCTGCAGTCATCACCCAGATGCAGAGGAAGATGAGAATGCCTCACTGATAAAGGTACCAAGCCACGTGGCTAACACAAGAATTATAGGTTACTGTAAGATTTAAGAATTAGTTAATAAGAAAGTTTGAGCTAATAGGCCAATCAGTTTATGATTAATGTAGATTTCTGTGTGTTTCTTTGGAACTGAACGGCTATGGAACCGGGTGGGACAGAAATCTCAGTCAACACCCATCTGCTAGGTGGTGGTGTGGGCAAGGGAAAGATGCCCTCTCCTCTCATCACCTGTAGCAGGCAGGAGCACTAGCCTGGCAGAAGTGGGGGGGGGCGTGAGAGCAGGAGAGCTGGCAGGAGAGGGGTGGGACATGAGAGCAGGAGAGCTGGAACCTGATGTGAAGTCCGCAAAGGATTAATACAAAGTTAAAAAGAAAAGGGAAAAATAAACAGAATAGGAATTGAGAATGTAATTCAGTTGATACAATGTTTATCTAGTGTGCATAAAGAACTGGATTAAGTTCTCAACACTGGGTAAAATGGTGTGATAGATATGACTCATAATCCTAACACTGGGAAAGTAGAGGCAGGAGGGTCAGTTCAAGGCCCTCCTCTGCTGTATAGTGAGTTGGATGCCAGCCTGGGGTATATGAGACTCTGTTTCAAAACAAACAAACAAACAGATCTAAGTAAACAAAACAGATATTAATGATGATTCGTATTTATTTGGACTAAAATTATGTATCTGAAGCTGGCCTTGAACTCCTGATTCCCCATCTCCCCCAGCTTCTACCTTCCAAGTATTGGAATTACAGGTATGTGCCACCTATCCCACTAATCATCATCTTTTGTTTGTTTGGTCATTTTGTTTTTTGAGACAGGATTTCTCTTTGTGTAGCTCTGGTTGTCCTGAAACTCGCTCTGTGGACCAGGTTGGCCTCAAACTCACTGCCCAGATAATCATGATTCTTAAACTGTAGCTGTAATATTCTTATATGCCTTTGATTCTGCTCTACATTTTTCCTTGAGCTTGGTTGAGGTGACTAGGTAAATGGCATGGGATGGAAACAAGGATACAGAAGACCTACTCAAGACAGCCTGGGGTGGAAGGGACTGGCAAGGAGAAGTAGGGTGCCAACCGAAAAGTCTTCTTTCATGCTAAGGGAGAGATGCATAGTTGGAGATTCCATTTCTGGATGTAAAAGAACTAACTGAATTTTGCTGAAAAATGTAAAAATCTGGTTCTGGAGATTTCAAAGAGAATCTTGAATCATTAAAAAACAAACAAAACCCCAAAAACAAACACAACGCAGAGGAGATTTATAAAGACATGTAGTAACAAGTCCTAAAATGATATTTGTCTTTACTGTTAACACATATACTCAGTAAAGTTGTTTGGTCTACAAGACCTAGTTCTAGCATCCAGGATCCAGGACAGGCTCCAAAGCTACAGGGAAACCTTGTCTTAAGAAACAAAAAAAAAAAAAAAAAAAAAAAAAAGAAAGAAAGAAAGAAAGAAAAGAAGAAGAAGAAAAGAATAAGGAATTTCAAAATTAAAATGTGTTTCAGTTGAATTCTTTAGAAAGGAAAAAAATGCAATGTGAATTGTGAAGTTGTCTTCGACTGGAAAAAGCGGGTGGAGGGAGGAAGGGTCTATTTGGTCCCCAGTTTCAGGCTACAGTCTACCACTGTGAGGACTACAAAGTATCAGGAACTTGAAGCAGTTTTTCAGATTACATCCAGAGTCAAGAGCAGAGGGCAATGAATTAGCATATCCAAGCTAGCTTTCTCCACTCTGTACACAACTCTGAATCACAATTCCTTGCCTGGGGGCCTGTTGTCACCTTCAAGGGGCTGATCTTCCTGCTTCAGTTAAGCGTAATCAAGGTGACGCCCCACAGACAGGCTGACTTAACTAGATCAGGCACTGACACTCTTTGCCAAAGTGCATCTACATTGTTACAGTTGACAAAACTAACCATCACAGGGACAACGTGAGGAATTATCTTCTGGGTCTTTGTTTTTGTAGCAGAAAGAGCTTCAGATCATTTGAAGCAGAGTACTCCAAGCTTTTCTGACTAAACAGCATGTGTAGGGAACCTTAAAACTCAGGGGAACTGAAGTGGATGGACGTGCAGGTTTTTTTTTTTTTTAATTACCCCACTCTACCCACTTCCCCCAAAACAAGAGGCAGGGGACCTTGTATGGCACAAGTTGGAACCTTTGCAGGTCCCATGACAGGTGAGGAATGCGGGCGGGAAAGAGAATAAACCCTGCAGAGAGAGCTTGGGTGTGGAGAGTTTATTTAAAGGGCAACTGGAGGGTATGGGGTGGAGGAGCGCAAGCAAGCGAGCCTGAGACTGGAAGGGGCGGAGCTTGTCTCTTAAAGGTTCTGCCTGGGTTCATCCTGCCAGGTGACAGGGCAGGCCAACATAATCCTGTAGCATTAAGTTCCAGTAACATCTTCTCTTTAAATCAAGGTCTTTGGTTGGTATTATAATCACAAACCAGTTCTGGGCACTTTGCATGGCATAGTACTTCTCATCTAGATCCGTGGTTCTCAACCTGTAGGTTGCAACCCCCTTGACAAACCTCTATCTCCAAAAATATTTACATTGTGATTTATAACAGTAGCAAAATCACAGTTACGAAGTAGCAACAAAACTAATTTTATGGTTTGGGGTCACTACAACATGAGGACAGTGTTAAAGGGTGGAAGCATTAGGAAGGTGGAGGACCACTGGTCTAGGTTGTTCAGTTGCTAACTGTTTCACCTCCCACTGGTTAAAGCTCTAATCCATAATCCTTAAATATTTAGTTTCTTCTGGTGGGGGGGGGAGGTATCTAAAGTTAAAATACTTTAGTGTTTTAAAATTGAAAGGACATAGTTGGCAACAACTTGATCATGAATTGAATTCTTTCACAGAGAAGTTCTAAATTCCAAAAACCAAAATACTCTTTTTATTTAAAAGAGCATCACTAGCTCTTTTAAATTGGGTTTTTATGAGGAGGGATTTTGTTTGTTTGTTTTGTTTTTTCCGTTTACTCCCTTAAACTTCATCCCACTCCTCTGTTCTCGAGGGACTGGTCTGTTTTCACTCCTAAGTCTACTTCCACACCCACTCAAAGAAATGCTGTCATGACCACGCCCTCTCCCAGCAAAATCCTTGTTAAATCCACTTCCTGATCGTCTGATTGTGGAAGCAAGAAGGCAGTTCAAATGCAGATAGAACTTAAATCATTACATTTGGGCCACAAATTGGGCTCTGATCTGAGCCATCAAAAATCATACACTTTTCAGAAATACACAGTTGAAGGAGGGGCACTATATTTTTATGGAAACAGGGTGTTTTTTTTTCTTTCTGGCATTAAGTTCTGAAAGAAGTTACTCATGTATTATTGCACTGGAAAAAATCTCTAAATTAAAAAAAAAAAACTTTTCCAAAAAAGTCTATCTCTCCAATAGAAGCCAAAATCAGAGCTCCTACTGGAGAGCTGGTCAACAGTCTAGGGTATTTTCTGCTTTTGCAGAGGACTGGGGCTGGATTCCTAACATCTACATAGTGGCTCACACCTGTGCTAAAACTCCAGTTCTAATGCCCTCTTCTGACCTCTGTAAGCACACATATGCAGGGAAAACACTCACTTATAGAATAACAATAAATAAATCAAAAAATTCAAAAAGGACACAGACTTAAGGAGAACTCAGTGAGAATCTGGAAATCAAGTCAAACTGGAGCGCAGGCATTTTGGGTTATTTGGCTCAACCCACAGTGGAAACAGAAAGATTATTTCTCCAGCAATCCTCTTTGTTACTCGGTCAAGTAAGATTGGGTCTAAGTTGTTAGTCTGGGGCTAACCAGTCCATATCTGTAGCTCTCAGATATTTTATAGAAGAAACATTTTTCCAGCCCCCCTTTTATGCCCCGCCTTCTTTCTCTCCCTTGCTCCCCAGCCCATCTGCTTTTCCTTCCAGCCTTTTCTTTTTAGTGGTCCAGCATCACCACAGTAATGAATGCTCCTCAGAAAGTGGAGAGGGGAGGAAGATGGCACAGAAAGATAGTATCTTTTTTAACAAGGAGCTTAGTGGTTATATGAACTGTCACTCACTTTTACTCATTTATACATACATTATCTCTGTTAATTATTCACAATAATTTTTGTACTAATTGCTATTTTTCCACTCTACAAGAAAGGAACTTAGTCTAGAGAGTTTGTCAATGGCTCACAGAAGATAAATGGCTCCTCTGAAGATGTCAACCCTAGTCTAGGAAGAACCTAGAAGGCAAGCTTTCTCAGTGATAGGTCAGAGAGAAATCTTTGTTGTTTGGAGGTCAGATGAATCAGTAATAATATTGATGTCCCCTTACCAAAGTAAAGGGACCTAAAGTTACAGGAATCTCAGGCCGTTGCATACTACTTACCTCAGCTTGTTAAAAAAAAAACAAAACTGGGGGGGGTGGCGCAGGAATTGGTAAAGGAAATGGGTATATTTATAATTTGGTCAAGAACAGAAGAAAGTTCTCAGTTTCTCTCTGCCTTCCCTGTAGCCATGTTATAGTTTGTAGAAAGGCTGAAATAAAAGTCAGGATCTAGGTATCTGTAACTTTAGTTGTATAATAAGGTAACAGAGGTGTGAAATAGTCTTTACCCAGGAGGCAGCTCTTCCTCTGTGGGAGTTACTCTAGCCACCAGGACAGCAGGGTTTCGACCCATTTTTGCTGCCATAGTAGGATTTCCTGGAGTTTTTTTTTTTTTTTTTTTTTTTAAAGGCACAATTACCCTGCTACAGTATCTCTGGTTCTCACCTGTCCCACTGGCTTGCCCACTACTCAGGAGCCTGGGGAGGGTATTCACATGGGTCTTGTTCCTAGACTAATAGCAGTTTTACAGCAGAGCAGTGAACAGTTTTACATGTGTACATGAGTGTAGTCATTAATTACACTCTTAACTTTTCCATTCATGCATGTTTGATAAAAATTCTCTTTTATGGTTCTCAGAACTTCAGTTTCAATGATTTGTCACAGAATTAAGAAAAGCTTTTACCGTCATAATTATAGCTCATTCTAGCAAAAGCGCACCTATTAAGACAGCAAAGGCAGAAGGCTCACAGGGCAGGAACCAGGGAAGTAAAGATAAGGCTCAGATGTTCTTTCTCTCAGGAATTTGTCCGTTTTTGTGAAGTTTTAATGGGCAAGAGTATGCTTCTTTTTAGTTGCATTGTCCATGTTTGCCTTGTGTGATAGGGCAGAGCTGCATAGAGCTGCAAGAGCCTAGGTGACCTGCAAAGTCTGAAATACTACATTGCTCTTTACAGGAAACCCCAGCCAACTGTCACTCAGACAGTAAACTCAAAATGGCCCCAATACTGGCTTTCCGGTTAGGTAGATCTGTGTCCTTGAACCAAACCCTGAACTTCCCGTCCCTATTTCTCAACCAGAAGAAGGAAACTGTGGGCTTGTTGCTTGCTTGCCTTTGTCCAAATCAGTTATAGCTGGATGCTAAAACTCTGCTGCCTGAAGAACATCTTCATATATTCTTTATTAAAGAAGGTTGTCTATTTGTAGAAAAATAGAACCTTCCTCCACAGACTTCCATCTATTATTTTAAATTAGTAAAAATTATGCACAACACTGAACTGACAGTCTTACAGAGTTGGATGTCATCTGAGGTCCTTTCTTTAACAATGAAATAAACTGGGAAGGAATGAAGAGAGAAGAAAGTGTCTTTCTGAAAAACTCTTGTTGGGGAATATTATTTTCAGGTGTGTGACTTTTGTTTATGCTTCATTTGTTTAACTCTGTGAAGCTGTGTTATTGTGCCTGATGGTCCTAATAAAGAAATAAATGGCCAATAGAGAGGCAGGAGCAAAAATAGGCGGGGCTAGCAGGCAGAGCATATAAATAGAAGGAGAAACCTGGGACGAGAGAAGAAAGAAGAGCAACAAGAGAACAAGGAGTAAGAGAACAAGGAGAGGAGAACACCAGGGGCCAGCCTCACAGTCAGTCATGGAGTAAGAAAAGAAAGGTATACAGAAATTGAGAAAGATAAAAACCCAGAGGCGAAAGGTAGTTAGGATAATTTAAGAAAAGTTAGCAAGAAACAAGCCAAGCTAAGACCAGTCATTCATAACTAGCAATAAACTTCTCTGTGTGATTAACTTGGGAGCTGGGTGGTGGACCCCTCCCCCCAAAAAACAAAATATAACACAGCAAACCCTTATAAGACCACCCGCTCATCCACACGCGCTCATCCACACCCGCTCATCCACACCCACGGTGAAAAGTAGGCTCTTAAGGTGTCAGAGAGGCCTCACCTAGTAGTCCTACTAACCAACATTTATTAATTGGAAGATCTCAGTTTGGGATTTAACGACCAATAAATGGGAATATGATAATGACCATAGCTCCACTACTAGTAGCCGACTGAAAAACATATCATTATCATTTTGTAGCCCCTACCTCCAAGAGCTGGAGTCGGTTTCCTCTACTTCCCAAGTCTTTGACCCTCACAATGTACCTGAAATATCTGTCAGTAACTTCTAGGCTTTGAGGCCTTGATTTTCATTCTCTCATATGTACCCCACACAATCTTACCAAGTTAGATTGTCCAGCACATGTGAGGATGAGACATGAAGTGATGATAGAGACAGAGGTAGCTTGAGAGACAGCCAGTGTATCAGCTATCAGTTAGGAAGAGTTTGGCCAAAGAGAAAGCTCTTGAATTAGTTGTTTCTCTATTGCCGTGATAAAACACCATGCACAAGGCAAATAGAAAAAAGGATTTATTTGGGCATATGGTTTCACAGGGATAAGAGTTTATCATGGCAGGAAGTGGGAGGCATGGTGTTGGGAGCAGAAATCTGAGAATTCACCTCCTGAACCACAAGCGTGAAGCAGGGAGAATGAACTAGAAATAGCCAAGTCTCTAAACTCTCAAAGCCTGCCTCCAGTAACATATTTTCTTCATCAAAACCATACCTTTCCAAACAGCAACTTCAACTGGGTACCAAGTGTTCAAATGCCCAAGACTATGGAGGGGGGCTCTTATTTAAATCCCCATAGCTCTGATCCAATTTAGATCACCATTTGTGTGGTTCATATCTTAGTCCCTGACTACCAACCTTAAAATCTGTGCTTCAGAGTTTATTTTAGATGTTGTAGAAGAATTTTGAGTATTTCCATTTGAATAAACTCAAAGCACAGTTTTTAGCTACAGAGTTTTAATCTGTCGATTGGAGGATCTGCTTTCTTCCAAAGGTACTGCCTGCTTTGGCAATGAGGCTGGCCGCCATTCTCTGCACCTCTAATGTGACATGTGGTTCCCTGTTACCTCTGCAGCAGATTAACATCCTCTTCAGTGTGGTAGTGGAGTCACATTCAGATCTGTGGAGAATGGGGCAGCTCCCTGCTTGTTCTTGTGCTGGAAATATGTTCTCTATTCTACTAAGGTCACCACGTTTCATCCTTTTATGTGTGTGGAGCCATATTAAGAAATATTGTGAGATCACATTTGAGCACAGTTATAATTTGTAACATGAGGGCTGGCTCGTTGGGGTTACTGTCCTACCCAGTACCCCACAGCCAGCAAGCCCCAAAGAAAATCACACAGAGAGTCTACATTAGGTTATTAACTGATTGGCCCATTATCTCAGGCTTCTTACTACCCATTGTCAGCCACATAGCCAGTACCTTCTCTCAGCTGGGCTGCTACATGTTGCCTTGTTGGAGATCTGCGCAGGAATGCCAGGAAAGCTTCCTGCTTCCCAATTTCTACTGTTCTCCTTGCTCCACCTCTACTTCCTGTCTGGTTTTCCCGCCTATACTTCCTGCCTGGCCAATCAGCGTTTATTTAAAACATGATTGACAGAATTGTCCCGCACCAATAATTGATTGATTGTGTACTTTCAACAGAGGAGAGGGGTCCTGTATATGTCCAGTGTGATGGATGTTTTGGTTGTTGATTTGACTACATCTGCAATTAACTAAAACCCCAAAATGGCTATGGGGAATTTTTACTTAATTAAATCATTTGAAGTGGGAAGATCCACTTCTAATCTGGATCTTTGAGGTGGGAAGGCCTGCCTTTAATCTGGGCCACACCTTCTTCTGGAAGCTCATATAAAGAACACACAAGAAGGAAATCTCATTCTTTGTGTGCTTGCTCTTGCCCTAGATAGCAAGTCTATTCCTTTACTGCCATTAGAGCTTACTTCTTCAGGATTGTAGCATATATTGAGGACCAGCTGAGACATGGAACCTCGTGGATAGATTGTGGGCTCCAATATCCGCCAGCCTGAGGATGCCATGCAGCTTCGTAGCTGAAAGCTAACAATTTAGAAAGACAATAGATGAGGGTTTTGCTCCAGCCTTCCTTTTCATTTGTAGATTGCTCGAGGAGAAGTCGCTACTCCAAAGCGGGTGAAGGAGTGCAGGTGTATGTGTGCTGGGAGAGGTGTCCCGGAAAAGGAATATGAATAGAAAAATTCCTCAAGAGTTGGGAGAGCATTCAGAGCATGAATGGCTTGGGAGAGGCACAATAAACACAAGGTCACGCTGTAAAGGACAAGAGAAGTCCAAAGCAGCCTTTGAACGGTGATGATGTGAAAGCCTTTTTCTTCCTCGCGCCTCTGGGAATACTTTTAGGGAAAAACACCAGTTTCTATGTTGGGGCGACGGTCCCCGACAATAGATCAACTATTGGATTCTTGTACACTTTGTTGATAGGCAGCCATTGTTGGATTAGCTGGACTACAGCCTGTAAGTCATTCTAATAAATCCCCTTTCTACATATAATGCACCCAGTATAGTGGTTTGAATAAAAATAGCCCCCATAGGTTCATATATTTGAATGCTTGATCACTAGGGAGTGACGCTGCTTGAGAGGGATTGAAAGTCTGGCTTTTTTGTACTAGGTTTGGACTTGTTGTAGGAAGTGTGTCTCTGGAGTTAGGCTTTGGGGCTTCAAATGTTCAAGCCAGGCCCAGTGTCTCTGTTCTTCCTGCTGCCTATGGATCTGGATGTAGAACTGTCAGGTATTTTACTATCAACATGTCTGCCTGTATGCCACCATGCTTCCTGAAGTGATGACAATGGAGTAAACCTCTGAAACTATAAGCAAGTCTCAGTAAAATGTTTTCCTTTATAAGAGTCACCATGGACATGGTGTCTCTTCCCAGCAATAGAACACTGAACAAAACATCCAGTATATCCATCATGTCTCACTGATGACTGTGGTATTTCCTATGAAACATTAGTAGTTCCTGTGTTCCAGCACTGAACACTAGGGAGTTTTTATATAATCTCCTTGGACTTGCTAGGCATAATTTATAAAGTTATACTAACAAGCTTAGATAATAGTTAATGAAATCCAGTAATAACCAGCCTTTAGAAATGATAATTTCATCAAAAGAACAGAGGATATTATTTTGGTTATTCTTATTCATTCAGTTTCTTTAATCATGTATTATAGCTACTTAGTTGGTTAATGCATTGCAACATTTTTTGAAATAAGTAATATTTTAATCTATAAAACAAAACTATCATGATAAAACTGCAAAAGTTTGTGTGTAGGGGGGTCAGGTAGTGTGCCACAAGGACTGTTAGCAAATTGCCTGTTTGTGTAAGTCAATTTTATTGGAATGAGTCCAGGTCTTTTAGACTTATACTATTTGTGCCCCCCCCCAAAATGATGTGATTGAGTAGTTGTCCCAAAGACTAGCAGAGCAGAGAAGTGGCAGTAGAGACCAAAGGCTTACAATGCCTGGTGCATTTACTTTCTGATCTGTTACAGAAAAAGTCTGTTAATTCTTGCTGTATTTAAGGATCCAACATTTTGTTTGTTTACCATAGTCAGGGAGCTGTGATAGACAGGGTCAATATTACTAAGGGTTCTCTAAAGGAACATAACTGGTAGAATGGTGTGTGTATATATACAAAAACACACACTCATACTGTATGCTTTTGAAAATTATAAAGCCAAATCTAATGTGTATCAGACTTGGTAAACATTGAACAAGATATTGTTTTGTTCTTAAGTTGTGTGCTCTTCTAGAGGTTGTATGGAATAACCTCACGGTGACTTAACTATCACCTATCAAATCAATATAAGATAGCTTAACCAAACAAAGCGTTTCAAGGAACGCTCGTGTGTTAAATGGGTGAGACCTTTCAAAGTCACAAGCCAATAGAATTATTGCTGACAGGAATTGAACACTTTTATTTATAAAATATAATCTTCATCAAATGTATTCAAAGCTAACTGTCCAGTTGACTATTAAAGTCTTTTTTTCTGCTTTTTTCTGTCTCTCCTTACTTCTGTATTAGCTATTTTTCTCTTTCTGTGCTAAAACACCATCATCAAGGACAACTTATAGGAGAAAGAAAAAGTTTATTTTGGTTTATGTTTCCAGAAGGTGAGAGTCTATCATGGCAGAGACAGCACAGCAGTAGGCAGCAGGCATATCAGAAGGAACAAAAAGGTAAGAACTCAAAACCTCAACATAAAGTAGGAAGCAAACATGTAGCCAACTAGAGACAAAATGTTCAAATTCCTGAGCATACAGGGAGTTCAAACCACTACAATATCCTTAACACTCTTGAGTCATCTATTTCAGAAAACACAGAACTCCCTAAAACTTTATTTTCCTATTAAAATACTTCTTCAGACAGCTGGGCATGGTGGTGCACACCTTTAATCCCAGCACTTGCGAGGCAGAGGCATGTAGATCTGAGTTGAGGCCAGCCTGGTCTATAGAGTGAGTTTTAGGACAGCCTGGGTTATCTCAGAAAACAAAAATGACAACAATAACTCATTCAAATCTTAATTATGAAAAAATATTTGGGAAATAAAAGAAAAGTAACATTGGATAAGCTAAAACTAATCATTCTAGTTTTCTAGTTCCACATGTGATAAATTATAATGAATACCTCAGAAATATGAACAAGGAAGCTTCTCCTAACACTGATTTTCAGTATCACAAAGGAACATACTCTTCTTGTCTCATACAGTCTGACTTGTTATGGACTAAAATAATAATATTAATAGGTCACATACTAACACTTTGCATACATACCTGTAAACAAGGTTTATGTGAATTATTAGAATTTTGTTTGCATAATGGAAAGCACTTATAAATCTAGAAATTCATGCTTGAGGATACTAAATAGAAGATATGTGACTTATCATCTTCTTTGCAGCTAGTCAACTACCAGTGAAGCATGAACATTTATATGTGATATTTGTCAACCCAATAGCTAGTTGGAACATATGCAGAAATGGAAATTTCTATCCATTTTGTTGAAATCACCCTTCCATCACCCTCAAAATCTGTCTTGTTCCCGGCACTCACACTAATGCCAGTTTCTGCCATAATTTAAGCCCGAATTGTTCTGTACCATCAACTAAGGCTAAGAATCTCTATATTTTTTAAATTACATATTTATTTATTTTGTGTGCATGTGTGGAGAGGGGTATGGTGTGCCAAGGCATGCACGTGAAGGGTCAGTTCCCTCCTGTCAACATGTGTGTCTTGGTCATCAGGCTGGGCAGCAGCAGCCTCTTTACTCATTGGCCCAGAAATTATTCTTTGTGATCTCACTTTTTTTTTTATTGTTGTTGTTTTGTCAACCTAACCCAAACCAAGGTCATTTAGGAAAACCTGACTTTAATTGAAAAAAATGCCTCTACTGGATTAGCTGGTAAACAAAGCTATGGGAGAATTTTCTTGATTAATGTTTGATGCGGAAAGGACTAGCCCACAGTGGTTGAGGCCACCCTTGGGTTTTAAAAGAAAGTAAACTGAGGAAACCATGGTGAGCAAACTAGTAAGCAGCACTCCTCCATGGCCCCTGCTATAATTCCTGCCTCCAGGTTCCTGCCTTGAATTCCCGCCTTAGTGGATATGTAGGCCAAATAAATCCTTTCCTGCCTGAGTTGGTTTTGGTCATGGTCTTTATCACTGCAATAGAAACCAAACTAAGACACTTGGCAACACCACCATGGAAGTTACTTTGCCCATTTGGCCCATGAACATCTATCTGCTTTTATCATAGGCCATGTGTTTTTTCTAAGGAGTTGGGCCCATTTTCCATGATCATCCTGACAATGAGCTGGCAATCTTTTCTTTTTAATTCTGGTTCTATTCAGCTAACTAGTCATATGAGAAGATTCTAAATTAATCAACTTGAACTGAATAAAGAAATCTCTTGCAATTTTCACACTCTTATCTTCAAGCACATCTTTGTCTTTGGGGGGGATATTTTTCTACCTCCTTATGAGGAATTCAAGTAATTTTCCAAAAATATCCATGCATACTGCATAACTTCCTGCTACTTCTGAGAGTAACTCAGGTGCCTTTATGCTCTCAGCCATCTGAAGCTAAACCTTTTTCTTTAGTGGAAGAGTACAACTCTGGAAAATATTTCAGTTTGATGCCTAACAACTTAATGCAGTTCTCTGCAAGTTCAGACACTTTCTGCATCACACAGAGAACAAATGTAGCTAAGTGTTAATTAAAAAGAACATCTTGAGTGTAAACATTAAAAATTGATCACCTTCTGTGAGCAATTTAATTTATGAGCATTAACATATTCTGAGCTGATGTCTTGAATTTCAGTATAACATCTTTGCTGTGTATGAAGGGGCAGAAGGAAGAAACCCTGACATGAACATGCTCAAACCTCTGGTTTATCATTCATGAGTGTGCAGACTCTGGAGCTGGAGCAGCCCCTTTAACAGGGCTCTGAGAGCAGCAGCTGCAGAAACAGCAGCCTCCCCAGCATCCTGGCCTCCTGCAGTTGTGTTCACATTAATAGTCCTGACACCACTGTAATCATTTTTGGCAAAGTGGGAGACCCATGGTGTGGATCTGGCAGCTTTCCTTTCCTTTTGCATTCTACTAAATCATTAACAAATGCATTTATTTATTGAATTTTCAGCTTGTTCAATAAAGTGTAGCAGAATGTGCATATGAGAGAATGGGAAAAAGAATAAATGTCGTGCCAGAGTCAGCCAACTATCTTTGAGAATTAATTAAGGAGAATATTAATTAATTAATTAGCAAAGGGGAAAATGTTCCTTAATTCAAAGTCTGCTGTCAATGCCATGATCCCAATGGCACGTTTAGAAATGTTATAAAATACAATAGAATTAATTATATCTAAAATGCAAAACTAATGATTTGTTGGTCTCTTTCATTGGGTGCCTTGTCTACTCCCTTGAAAGCTGGTAGTTTAGGACCTCTCTGATGCTTCCCAGTGGCTCAGAGTTCATTCTGGATCATTCTGGAGCTTCCTACCTCCCTTCTATTCTACTAAGCTGTATCTCCTCTGTGCTGTGCTCTGGCCCTTCAGCAGGAATGATGATTTGTGTCTGTGGTCAGATGTTAGTGGTGACCACAACAGTGCAAGGAGATAGCAAGGTCTCTATTCTCAGACAGCATCAAGTGTTATTAATGTTGAGAGATTCAGAATCGTAGTTAGATAGTTACCCCACAGAATCATGTCTGCTTGATTTGTATGTTGTCTATTGGGTAATCTTCATGTAGACAAAATAGAGATAAGCTCAGATAAATTCTTAAATATACTGATCTTTAAAAAACCAAGAGAAGGATTCTTATTGTTTAAGAAACCCTCTCTAATGGCTGAGCCATTTCTCTAACCCATTTCTTACTGCTTTGGTTGTGGACGTAGCCTTTAATAGCTGAGACATCTTTCCAGCCCAAGAGGGGATTTCTTAATGGGCTTGGATAAAAAAAAAGAAAAATTCATCATTTCTTTTTATTTTATATATCAAATAAAATATTATTTTAACAAAGAAAATATATCTTATAAACACAAATATGAATGTTCTCTATGTTTTTATATAAATATAGCAATGCTTGTATTTTAGAATAAAGCTCAAAGGGCCAGCAAGATGACTTAGTGGGTAAAGTACTTGCCTTATTTGAATTTGATCCTGGCAACCCCCATAGTGGAAGGAGAGAACAGACAGCTGCTAACTGTCCTCTGACCGCCACATAGTGCTGTGACCTGTGCATGAGCTCACCCCTCTCTCCCCCATACACAAAGTGGGGCTGGCCTCCGATGTACGGTCTGATTGCTAGAGTATATCTGTCTATGTAATTCTTCAAGGACTGGCAAAAAATAACTATATTGTCCTGGTATGCTTCTCAGGTGCTCTGACAAAACACTTTGGCCAAAAGCAACTTGGAAAGTAAAAGGTTTGTTTGGCTTACAGGTCACAATCATTGAGGGAAGCCAAGGCAGGAAACTGGAGCCAGGAGCTGAAGCAGAGGCCGTGGAGGAACACTGCTTACTGACTTGCTCTTTATGGCCTGCTCAACTACGTTTCCTATAAAACTCAGAACCGAGTGCCCAGCAATGGCACTGCCTGCAATAGACTGGGCTCTCTCACAGTAATCAGAATTAATAAATTTCTCACAGATGTGCCCATGGGCCAGTCTGACGGAGGCAGTTCCTCAATTGGGATTTCCACTTCCCAGGTATGTATAGGTTTGTGTCAAACTGACAAAAATCAGCTATGACAAATACAATATCCAAATGGGATTCTAAACTTCTAAAATTATAACAGAGTTTAGTTTTGTTAAGTTGTCTAGAAACCGAAGTGTGATCATTTATTTTAATATCAGTTTAATCACAGTAAAAAATTAGAAATAAGTGGTATTTTAAATGTTCTAACACAGACTTAATATTTCTTTGGAATAGTTTAAAGTCATAGAGCAAAAACTTTTTTCTTTCTCTCAAATCTTACAGTTTTAAGGATTGATCTCCTAGCGCTACTGGGAAATTTTCGTTTAAAAAGTAGAAAGCTGCCATTTTCTCTATTTTTAGTTCAGGACTGCTGTGTATTAAGGAGAGGAAAGAATGTGGAGAAAAGAGAATTTTTTCATGTGATGGATACCTGCATCTGATTGTTGCTGTAACTAGTTCTGGATTATTTTTATCAAGCTTTGAAAAATGCATTTGTCCTCTGCATTAAAATATAAACTGGAACAATTTAAGAGCTTTGAAAAATCTGATTATACTATTAATGTATTAAAATTTGCATATGAAAATTAGACTCTAGCAGGATAATAAAATTTATGTTATGATTTTAATTTTTCAAAAGGATAATTAAATAGATTCATAATGTTCCAGTTGGCATGTTTTAGTTTGCACACCAAGGGAGGAGAGCTGAAGCAGAGGACAAAATATACTAGGCTTGGCATAGAGGGATAGAATTCAGGCAGAACAGTAATGAGGGACGTGGTGGCCATTGGTGCCAGAACACATTGCAGATACCGAATACGTCATTTTGTAGCTAATTAACCTTAGAAAAACACCACAGGGTAGGAATAGGCATGACACCATCTTACCAATGTTGATATTGGAAATTGTTTAAAGAGCTGTTGTGTTAAGTGTTATATAATGAGCGTTTACAATCTGAGAAAGAGTAACAGAAAGAGTAAGTCAGTGTTGTCCTGGCTGTGCCCAGCATCACTACATTCACAGCTACACATTATTTGGGCATAGGACAGAAATATGTCTAAGACAGGTATATTGTTGAGGGTACTTCTAGTTATGACTAAAAGCAACTCAAATATGTTGCAGGAAAGGGAACTGATTGGCTCAGAGAACTAGAAAGTTTAAGAGGTGCTTAAAGAGATGTCATCGTCTTTTGGCTTTTTGTCCTCATACATGGGAAAGTGCTCTCTGGTGGTAGCCATAAGGGTCTCAGTAACTCTGAACTCCAAAAGACCCTGTGCTTGCAATTTCAGAAGGGCGAACACTTTTCTCCTTTTCCCCATCAGCCCTCACAAGCAAGTGCTGCGTCATCCACATCATCTACAGTAGTCGGATTGCCAGTGTCTGAGCAGTCACTTCATTCAGAATGTGGAGAGTTTTGATCCACCAGTTTAAAGGGTAAGAGAGGTGATCTCTCATGATCAACAGCACTACCAGGCAGAGAAGACCAGTTCCTGATGGGACAGCATCAAGGAGACGCTTAGTAGATGAAATCAGGTGTCTATTATGCCAGATCACAGGAAGAAACAACATGTGTTGGAAGCAATTAGAGGAATCATACAGGGACTAAAAGGCAGAAAAGTGAAAGACAATGGGACTACATGGTGTAGAGACTAAGAGGCCTGCAAGACAACAGAAGATAGACAAAGCTGAGTACTCATGTTTTATGTTTCCATAGCATCCTGACCTTCTCTGTCATATTTGTGACTCTTTATCATAGCAACTTTCATAGGACTTCATGCCCCATAACACCATGAATCCTCGGAACTGGCAGTAGTGTAGGGTTGCTAGCCAATGCACCAGATATCTGAATGGATGAGTGTACAGACAGATAAGTGGGGCTGCAATCTTCATGTCTCTTTGTACTGGATTGTCAGTCATCCCTACCGGAATTTCCCACTTACCTGCTTCTCTTTGGTATGCACAAGTGCCTTTCTTCCCCCTAGCTATGCTTCCGTGGCTTTGTGCAGATCTGACCCCAATTTTATGTATTATTTAGCACCAGAGTCTCTCAGTTTTCCATTTTAATAGAGAATAAAAGTAGACATTTTGGGCTATGTGCCTATGATTTACATAAGTAACTGCAGATGTAGTAGGCACACGACCACAAGATATATAGAAGCTGCAGGAACCCACTCCTTCAGCAAGACGTCTATGTATAGACACATTCCACAGTAGTCAAATTATCTGCAAAGGAAACGTTACAGTCAGTCCACCTCAGGTCAGACTTAACACCAGTAAGAAACATCCTAGTCCTTAAAGATCTTGTTCATTGCTTCCATCCTCTTAAATACCTCCCACTGTCTTGTATCTTGAATATTCTTTACGTCAGCTATTGGACACAGTCATATCTTCTGTGTATCAAGATTGTAATACTTACTGCTATGTATATGTAAATTTACTTACTAATTGAACAAATTAGTAAGATCTTGTTGAGGTAGTAGGCTCCAGAACACTCTCTAGGAGTGAAACAGGTATCTATGAAGTGATGTCACTAATGTTCTTGAGACGCTTAAAGGGAATCATATGATCATTCAATCAATATTAATTGAGCTCTGAGCTCCCAGTTAATATTAGGAGTTATATAAGAAGCTAGAGGTGAACAAGACAGTCTCTTTTTGCACAAAGCATACTTTAGTGAGAAATATGACCAATTAAAACAGTTATTACAGCATGCCCCAAGAGCTCTGTTAGTGGAAAACACTGTTATAAGGAAGTAAATAAGGAGGGGCCCTAACTTCAGCCAAGGAATGTGGGAATACATTCCTAAGAATATGGCCCTTAGATGGGCCTGGGAAGGAGGGCTATGAATTTCCTAGGTAGAAGAAGAGAATGAATGAGAAGGAAGATTATTCAACGTGGGAGATACCATATACAAAGACAGAGAAGACTTGAAAGTAAACACACAAGAGAGAGACTCACAGAGAGAGACATACACACAGAGATAGAGAATATATATTTTACATATTTCCCTGTTATGCATGGTTGCATTTTGCCTTTCTCATTATTTATATTTCAAGGAACAGATCCAGTTAATTATTTTAATGACTGTATTTCACTTAAAGATGCAGATGAACATATTTATTGAACTATTCAGGAATAGGTCTTCATTTATATATTTGTCACTAAAATAATTTCACATGAATAGCTGTCCAAGGAGGATGAGTGGCAGTGAGAATAGTATGTTGGCTTGTTGTCTTCTTTGCAGCTCCTTCTATCTCTCCTGGACACTGAATTCCTTTTAGATGGGTTCATGGTTTCCTTGTCCACTCATTGGGGCTCAGGACTCAACCTTTTCCCCCAGCTCTCCCTAGCTTTAAACTTTACAATGGGGAGGCTAGTATTTGGCCAGGCTCAGTACAAGGAGGACACAGTGCCAGAGAAATAATCACTCTGGGGATATCTGGGTAAACTGTGGTTGAAGAAAACCTAAATTGATGTGCTATATTCCCTTCTGAAAAATTCAAGTGCAAGAAGTAATGAATTTCCTGCTCACCACTGTTGTGTGCACTGCGGATGCTGAAAAGGGGTCCCGACCTGCATGTTACAGAATGCAAAGAGAGCCCCAAGCCCAGGGGACTGATCCTGTCCAGCCATCACTGAGCAGCTGAGGCTGGGCTCTTGAGGCCTGGCTTCTTCACCTCAACCTGCCCCAGTTTCTTTATCTGTCACAAGGCACAATAACATCTGCCCTACTTGCTTCATAGAGCTGTGGAGAGATAAAAGTGGAGTAAAGAATTGAGTTTTCAAGTGCTGTGAAGTAATTCTTATAGCATGACAATACCCAAAACACGGCAGATTTCAAATAGGGTGAAGTGCCTGGTGTGGGGCACGCCTTTAACCCCAACACTCTGGAGGCAGAGGCAGGCAGATCTCTTAGAGTTCAAGGCCAGTCTGATCTACATAGCAAGTTCCAAGACAGCCAGGGCTACATAGCGAAACCCTCTCTTAAAAAAGAAAAAAAACAAACCAAAAATATATAAACCAATCAACTATGACAATGTTAGAATTCATACATGAAGATGTGTTTTACATACCTATGTTATTATATTAAATGCCTCTTGACTACATGTTTTAACATACAGAAAGAAAGAGTGATACTCACATATCATACATTTTTTCGGTGTGTGTGCCGTACATCTTTAATTGGATGCCAAAATATATTTTTGAAATGGATGATTTGGAAGAAGAGTAAGAGACTATCTCTATTTCAGAGATGAAGGAAACTAACAAATACCAGAACGAGAATTTGAACTTGGAGCTTCAAAGATGTCTCGGCAGGTAAGACCTTGACTGTTCTTCCAGAGGGCTCAGGTTCAATTCCTGACACCTACAGCTCATGATCATCTATAACTCCAGTTGTAGGGGATTCGATGCCCTCTATGACCTCCTTGAGCATGGTACACAGACACACCTGCAGGCCAAACACTCATACACATGAAAGAGAAATAATAAAGAGTCTGAACTCAACTCTGCTGACTTCTAGGATGCCCTCATATCAGGCTGTAGACAGTCAAGTGCTCATTAGTTGCTCTCTTGCCCATTGTGATTGGTCTGGTTCACATCTGTGTGCTTGTTAGATCAACACTGTTGTTTTGCTATTGACATTCTGTCTCCCTAGTCACATGGCATGTCCGTTATGTGTATTATTCTATCTACTCTTTCCTCCTCCTGTCCTTCAAAGGCATACTTAGCCAATCAATTGTGCATACCGGGTGTCTGCATTCAAGTTCTTTCTTCCACAAGGCACTCTAATTTGCTTTCTGCTCTTATTACCTCATTAAAACTGCTCTTTGCAAAGCCACCAGTGGCCTCTGTGTCTCTAAAACTAATGAACATTCTCCATAATTATCTGATTTGATTCCTCAGCAGCATTTTTGTAGTGTTAACAATGTTCTTCTTGTACATTTCTGTAAATTCCCCTTTCTGTTGACTCTGAATCTCCAGCAGAGTTTTCTAGACTTCTGCAAGTGCTTATTTTCCTTTTTAGTTTTTTTGTTATTAGTATTTGTGGTGGTTTGAATAGGAATGGCACCCATGGGCTCATGTATTTGAATGCTTGCTTCTTAGGGAGTGGCACTACTTGAGAGGGATTAGGAGATGTGGCCTTGTTGGGGTTGGTGTGGTCTTGTTGGAGGAAGTGTGCCACTGGGGTAAGAGGTGGACTTTGGGGTTCAAAAGCTCAAGTCAGGCCCAATGTCTCTTTTTTTCACGCTGCTTGTGGATCCAGATGTAGAATTCTTAACTTCTTCAGCACCATGCCTACCAGCATGCTGCCATACTCCCTTCCATGATGACAATGGGTTAAAACTCTGAAACTGTAAGCAAGCCTCAATTAAATGCTTCCTTTATAAGAGCGCTGTGGTCATAGTGTCACTCATAACTTCCATCAATGATCTGTAGATGTTATCTGAGTTTTCTGTCCTGCCCAGTTCCCACAAAGTACCAAAGAAATCAAATGGAGGTCTATATTAGTTATAAACTGATTAGCCCATTAGCTCAGGCTTCTTATTAACTCTTATAATGTATATTAGCCCATTATTCTTGTCTATGTTAGCCACGTGACTTGGTACCTTATTCAGCGAGGCAGTCATATCTTGCTTCTTCTATGGCTGGGTCAGGACTGTAGAAGAAATGGGCTTCCTTCTTCCCAGAATTCTCCTGTTCTTATCACACTGACTCTACTTCCTGCCAGGGTGTCTCGCCTTTACTTCCTGCCTGGCTACTGGCCAATTAGCATTTATTTAAAATATAATTGACAGGATACAGACCATTGTCTCACAGCATGTGGCTGTCTCTATGTTCTGATCTTCCCACTTGACTTCAGTCTTACATGTCCAGAATGGAGAAAAGACAAGAGACAGTGTAAACTTTCTGCTTGAACCCAGGAGAACCAGCTATGGTCCCTCCTGTGTTTGCTGGCCCTCTCTCCAGTCTGTAGGTTAGACTTCATTCTGGATGCTGAGCAGGAACTGGGGAGAAACAAAAGCAGTAAGTGAGCAGTGATCACTCTCATCTGCAAAGGAGCCTCTTATTCAACCAAGTGACTCACGTCAGTGAAAGGCACAAGAGACCTCCCCAAACCTCTGGGCTAGTTCTGACTATTGCTCTCTGGGTGGGTGCCAAGGCTTCACTTGCCATAAACTTAGGGATTAGAGTTTTGCTATCATGTTTCTTTTCCTACTACATCAAATGACTCTTGTGTTTTGCATAGGACTGACTATCCTATGGGTGATGAATAAATGCTTGTTTTAAAGGGAATATGTATGTGTAGGATGTATTTTTCTTTTGACATATATGTGTATATTATATTTATGCATGTGTGTTCACATGTGTGTTGGTGAGCACATTTATTTGTGTGCATATCTTCCTCAATCATTCTCTCCCTTATTCATTGGGGGTAAGGTCTCTCAATTAAACCCAGAGCTCACTGCCTTGCTAGACACATTGCTCCAGAGAGCTTCTGTCTCTTTAGATTCCTCTGTCTTAACCTTCCTAGTGCTGAAATTACAAGTGGGCCTCTATACCCATCTATAATTTACCTTGGTTCTGAGGATCCAGATAAAGTTTGGCAAGTGCTTTATCTACCAACCCATCTTCCCAGTCCCATGAAATACTTTCCAATGCTCCCTTGGTCTTTGTTTTTACGTAGTGGTGATAAATGAGAAAACAATGTACAATATATTCCTATAGTGTTCTAAAAGATTCACAGGAAATCACTCCTGGTGGTTTGAATTTAAAAAAATGTCCTTCATAGGCCCAGGTATTTGAACACTTGGTTCCCAGTTGTTGGTGTTGTTTGGGGAGTAGGTTCAGTTTTGCTGGAGAAAATACATCACTGGGGACAACTTTGAGAGTTTATAGCCGCACCCTACTTCTAGTTCTTTCTCTGCTTTGTGTTGTGACTGAAGATATGATCTCTTAGCTTCTTGCATCAGCTGCCTATTGCCACACCTCCCCTGCCTTTGTGGATTTATCTTCTGGAACCGTAAGTCTTAAAATCAACTTTTTCTTTCTTAAAAGTTGCTTCTCATGTTTTCCCACTGCAACAAAAAGTCTTGAATACACCCCCAAATTTGTTAGCCTTGAATTTATAATGATATTTTGAATAATGCTTAATTAAGGCTTTCTTTATATTTACTCTTAGCAGAGTAGAGGCAGAATAGTGAGGAGAGGGAACATACCAACAAGTGAGAAGGCGTTTACCTTTGAGTTGTCCAGGAAATTGCCTTAACCTGTCTTTCTGGTGTGTCAAGTCTACTACAAAGGAATCTTTTCATAGAGAATGGACATTGTCCATGGACAAGAAGACAGTCTGTCTTTATAGTTTTATGCTAATACCATGGCATTATACTATTCCTGAGAAACTGTCTGTTCAAGGTAAGGGGAACATTTCCACCACATTAAGCCATTCCTAAACACAGATACACACTAAAGCCCAGAGGCAGCCTTACCCATGTCTGAACTTCCCCTTCTGACGGATCCCGTTTATATCCCTGCTACTAGTTTGTACCCTAGAACCTTCTATGTTGCCAATTATGTTCTTCCACATGACTTCAAGGAGCCCCTGCTGTTCCAGGAGTCTAATTGACTCCTTGGCAGCGATTTCATGGCAACCTGGGGTGGGGTTTACCTCGCGCTTCAGTTGACCTGATGCAGGATCATCTAACTTGTTGCAAGTGTACAGTCACTTCTCAGGAATTAACGCAGTGTGGCAGAGCACAAAAAATAATTCCAGAGTTACTTGGTCTCTTTAAGATTTGAACTGCTTGTTTTTTGCTTGTTTTTTCTTTTGTTTTATTGTTGTTATTTTTCCAGGGAAAGAATACAGTAATAAAAAGGAAGAGAGACACCTGAGAACAGTAGAAATTCATGGTTTACTATTTCCTAGGAAGTGGTTATAAGTCTGCATGGCTGGCAAAGCATTGCTTCTACTAAAGTCAAGCATAGGATGCGTGGTTTGTCTCTAGTCACTTTTAAGGGGAAATGACCACTTCTAAAAAGGCATACACACCAGTCCGTTGGGGTGGTCCATGACTTGAATCCCAGAGAAACAGAGGCAGGTAGAGCTCTGCGAGTCTGAGGCCAGCCTGATTTACACAGTGAGATCCAGGCCAGCAGATGCTACATGCTGAGTCTCTGTCTCAAAAAACAAAAACTGTTCTAAAATGGTATTCATGGATACTTGGTGGACTGGAGAGATGGCTCCGTGGTTGAGATCACTGACTGCTCTTCCAGATGGACCCACGTTCAATTCCCAGTACCCATATGACAGCTCACAACTGTCTGTAACTCCAGTTCCAGGGGACTGGACACACCCATGGCAAAGCACCAGTGCACATTAAAAAAAATAGTAAAAACAAAAAGGAAGGCATCCATACAGATGATATTTCAAATCTCCGAGAGGCTCTTCACTTTGAATGAGCCCTCAACATTTCATGGTAAGCATAAACTTGAGGTGTAAGTAGTTACCCTTGGAAGGGGATGAAGCTTCCACAGTGTCTTTAGTTTGCACACGTGAGAGAGACACACACTGTGATGTGTATTACTCTGCTTCACTGCCTTGAGACAGTGTCTCTCACTGAGACAGGAGTGCAGCTTTTTGGCTAGGCTGTCTGGCCTGTGAACTCCCAGGATCCCAGTGCTGGGCTCCAGGCATGGACAGCAAAGCCTAGATATTGCACGCGGCTGTTTGTATTCTGAGCACAGCTTTATGCTTTCACAGCAACGTTCTTACCCAATAATCCATCTTCGCAGCCCCCTCATTGGCTTTGTATAAACATTATGTGTTCAGTTGCCACATATTCATTCTGATATTTTTTTAATTAAAATTTTTTTAGATTTATTTTATGTGTTTCAGTGGTTTGGCTGAATCTACATGTATGTACCACATGCATGCCTGGTGCGGTCAGAAGTGGTTGTTAGAGGCCTTGGAACTGGAGTTACAGATGGTTGTGAGCTACCATATGGTTGCTGGGAACTGCACCTGTGTCCTCTAAAAGAGCAGCCAGTGCTCTTAACCACTGAGCCACCTCTTCAGCCCTTTTGATTGGGTTTTATATTCCAAAGTTTGTACTACTTTTTTCCTTAAGAAATAGAAGTAGAACATACTTTTACTTGTTTGTTTGGTGTTGTGTATTTTTTTTAATCTTGAGCTTGAGTTCTGTGTCTCTTGCCTCAGCTTCCCAAGTGCTGGGGTTATAGGTCTGTGTCAACATACCTGGCTTGGAACACAGTTTTAATAGAAATAAAGTATTTTTTAAATGTAAAACTAAAATCACCTAGCATATATATTTCATTAAAATTTACATAAGTAGAAAGCAAGACCCTTCATACTTTGGTCAGTTTGGATTTAATTTAAGAAAAAAATTATCTACAATGTAGAAATAGAAACTGTGCCAAGAGAGATGTAAGGCAGTCTGTGAGAAAGATGGTTGATGTGACATTTCCCTCTGTATGCTGTGAATATCATTGGTTAATAAAGGAACTGCTTTGTGCCTATAGTAAGCTTAGGGGAACAGAACTAGGCAAGGAAAACTAAAGGGAATGCTAGGAGAAAGGAGGCAGAGTCAGAGAGAAGTCATGGAGCCATCACTGGAGACAGACGTGCTGAAAGTTTGCTGGTAGGCCATGACCTCGTGGTGACGCACAGTTAATGGAGATGGGGTTAAGTTAATATGAGAGAGTTCGCCAATAAGAATCTAGAGCTAATGGGCCAAGCAGTGATTTAATTAATACAGTTTCTGTGTGATTATTTCAGTTCTGGGAGGCCCAGGACAAACAAACTACAGATGGTAGATCCTTACTACAGATGGTGGTGTTGCCTTTGTCTGCAATGTGTCTGTTACATGTCTTGTAATGGGTATGAAGACTAAGCAGTTGTGGAATCCTCTAGGTACACAGGTACATATGAGGTGAGCAGGACATAGGGGTTATGCCACAAGGCTTCTCAGGAAATATATACATATACAACTCTTTAAACCATTAGTTTAGGATATACTAAAACAAACAAAAACCCAAAACTACAGATAACAACTTGTTTTTAGATGCTAACTATTTTCAATTGTGTTCTGTTTTTGCCTTCATTTATAGTGGTGTTACCAGATTGTTTGTGTGTGTGTGTGTGTGTGTGTGTGTGTGTATATACGTATGCGCACATGTGTACACATGCGTGCACACATGCGTGTGAGTTGGGCATCTTTAGATTTAATAGTATGTGTCTGTCAGAATTTTCTACATTAATTTTGACCATCTTGTCATATTTATTTTTACCCCCTCCCAAAACATGTAGCTCCTCTTCAGTACCTAGATTTTAAACTATGGTGAGTGCTAACACTTTACTCAGCTGTTTCTATGACCAGGCTGAATGAACTGGTGAAGGCACGGACCCATTGAGACCAAAGTAAGAAAGCCACTAAAGCCTGTAAACGTGAGCACAGCACATACTCATCCCTGTGGACTTCCTCAATTCACAAGACCAAGGGGAAGCCTATGAGAATCCGTAGTTGACTTCCCCCACGGAGCGCCCAGTGTCCACACTGGACATCTTGAACCTACTGATCAATCCTGATATTTGGAGCAGTTCCACTTAATTCCACTTTAGAAGCACAAATCTCCCCCAGCTGCTTGGGAGCTAGTTAACATCCTAATTATTAGCCAGCACCTTAGGAGGGATTTGTATGTAGTCATCTGGGAGTTGGGCCCATAGGGAAGGCTACTGCCTGCTGGTTTCTGCCTCTTGTTCTTGTACTCAATTCATGCTTTTATATAATGCTCCGGAGGACAATAGCAGTATATGTTCATGCTACAGATGTGGAAAATCTGAACAAAAACAGAGAGAGTGACTTATCTCAGGTCACAGAGCTAATTCAAGGCAAGCTGCATGTGAGCCTTAATGACTCTCACTCCCCAAAGCCTGTGGTTTCCAGTTGACGCGGCCTCACAAGCAGAAAGCACCCCAGGAAACACGCTTGCTGCTTGCTGGCTTGCTTCTCCTGGTAGGTGCTCTCCGCACAGAAATCTCAACTCAGAAAATATCAGAATTGGCTTCCAGTGTGGGGATGACACAGCAGTTTGCAAATCAGTAAGAGGACCTCAAAATGTCACTCAGTGCTTTAAATTGTTTGCGTCTCATCAGAAGACCGGTGCTCTCAAAAGTGGAGCTCATTAGTTTCGGGCCCTTTGGCTATTTATACTGACACAAAAAAAATTATGTTCTTTTTTAGCTCATTCACAGAAATCTTCTTTTAAGTGCTTGGATATCTATAGGAGACAAAAGGTCACATTCATATTCATAACCAAATTTGAAGAGATTTAGGGCTAACCTGTACAGGGAAAGACATGTCTAACTCCAATACTAATTTATTCTGGAAGAAGAAAGAGAAGCATGTACAGAATCTCTCTGAAATTCACTTGCAGGTTTTTTTTTTTTTATTTCCTGAGCTTTGCAGCTTTCCCTAGACTGAATGTGATATCCTGGTTAAAACATCACTTGGACAATCTGAAGATTAAAATCAAGACCGGAAAAAAAAAAAAAAAAAAACAATGTGTGCTCAGTACGGAATCAGCAGAAGGGAAGTAGTGTTTTCTTCTCCCTATCATTGCGGGGTTCATTGACTGAAAGTTTCTAACGAAAAGCAGATTAATAAGAGAAAAGCTGACATGGTATTAAACACTGGTGATGGGCACAGAAAGTGGAAACTGGCCAGGGAGTATGAGGAGGATTCTGAGAACTAGCAGTCTTGGTGCTCGTCATTGGCTGGAAACTGGATCCATCCTTGGACCTTATCCTACTTTGCTTTCTGGTGCTGTGATCAACACCATCACCAAAAAAAGCAATGTGTGGAGAAAAGGGTTTATGTGGCTTACATGTCTCCATCACAGACAGTCAATGACAGACGTCAGGGCAATAACTCAAATAGAATCAGGCAGGGATCATGGCTTGTTCCCCAAGGCACACTCAACCTGACCTTGGACCACC
>JAQHUG010000162.1:1552423-1567927 GCA_028555095.1 Dicrostonyx torquatus
TTTTCTGCTTCCCATGTAGATTAGATCTATTTAAGTCTCTCTTAGGGTCCTCATTGTTTTTTGGTTTCTCAGATTGTGATTTGTAGGCTGGTTTTCTTTGCTTTATGTTTAAAAACCACTTGTGAGTGAGTACATGTGATAATTATCTTTCTGGATCTGGGTTACTTCACTCAATATATTTTCTAGCTCCATTCATTTGCCTGCAAATTCCAAAATGTCGTTACTTTTTCTGCTGTGTAGTACTCCATTGTGTAAATGTACCACATTTTCCTCATCCATTCTTGGGTCGAGGGGCATTTAGGTTGTTTCTAGGTTCTGGCTATGACAAACAATGCTGCTATGAACATAGTTAAGCACATGTCCTTGTGGTACCATTGAGCATCCTTTGAATATATGCCCCAAAATGGTATTGCTGTAAACCCCACTTTTCTGAGTGGTGAATTTTGTTCATTGAATTTGCCAGGCAAGAACCTGGATCCCTAGCTCATGATGGCTTTAGTTGGTGTTGATTTTCCAGGACCCTAGGCCCCTAAGCCTCAGCGCACCTAGGGCCCACAGTCTCTGATACTCTCAAGGACACTGTATTTTTCTGAATCCTAAATTTCCTGGACACGGGAAACGCTATGAGAGCCAAGTCAAACTGGAGTGATTTTATGGGGAGCTTGGTGAAGAGCAGAACGTTCTACAGGATAGCACAGGTCGGGTAAGAGCCAAGTGCAGGAAATGGGAGCGGAGGCTGTTCCTGCTTTTCCGCATCTCTTGGCTTCCGAGGTTAGGAAACTCCTCTACTCGCTGCCGGGAGAGAAAGAGCATTTCTCCCTTGAGTGTGTCTCGTGGACCTGTATCAGAGGACAGCACACTTCCCAGATACACATATTCTCAAATTCTTTTATCTTAAAAATGCCAATATGCCAAGCAACCCTGTTTCAGGGCAGTGTGCCCTGGATCTCATCACAGAAGCACAGAAGAAATTTAAAAGCGTAAAGGAAAAGGAAACTAAACCAGCTTAATCCCACAATCTGGAATTACAGTGTAGAGATTGTGCCTATACATGTATGCAAATTAGTGTGTGAAACTCCTGGGGCAGCCCCGGAAGTGAGTGTGTGCTGTGATTGCCCTCTGCATGCCTCTGGCAGGCAGTGACCACAGCTTTCTTTCCGGGACCTCGACAGTGTTGCAGGAGAAAGGTTGCTTGCAGTGCTCCACACCATGACTGCGACTGCTGGCACTCTGAAGGAACCTTGGAATAGCCTGGTGTGTCCTGACACCCCCTCCATATTTTTGCCTTTATTTTCGCATCTCACTAGGAAATGATGAAAACATACACTTAAACACATGCACAAATATCAATTTACTTTGATTGTTGGGAATGTGGTTATTTCTTTATAATTAAGTTTCCTTAGATTCAGATTGGAAATATTTTTATAACTTCTAATCTATGTAACCATCTGAGTTTCTGGAAAATTAGACCAATTTCACGAAAGGAATATGAATCTGGGTCTTAATGAATCTTGATCAATATAAAATAGCCCGTCTGCTAACTTGATCAGTATAAAATAGCTGTCTGCTAACGTGCTATGACAGAAAGGGTATGGAGTTTAAATTTGCAATGCTTTCTCTGACTAATATGGTAAATTATCTGTTTATATCTTAGTTGATATTTCTACCAGAAAACTAGAGTTTCATTAATGATCTGTATGAATTATTTGCATAATAGCTAGAAAAGGTTTTTTGATTATGTTATTTCTCAGTTTTAATTTAACTAATTTGGTTCTTCTTAACACGGGGAAGCTTTCTATTTTTATGAAATCGAATGTTTGTCTTTTATTTTGTCCCTTATTTCTTATATTTAGAGAGATTTCCTCCCATCCAGGCAAAATAAAAATATGGTTTGTCCCAACATTCTTCAATTATAAGAAGAATAAAGTATCGTAAGAAAAAATGTTAAAGTATGTGTATGCTGGCATAAGTCAGAGAAAGGAGAGGAAATATGTCCTAATGCTCGAACAGGGAACAAACCTGAGGAAGGCCATCCACAGCTGTGTGACATCCATTGGCCTCTCAATGCCAGGTGCTGTCTTAAGGGCACTGTCTCCTGGACTCACACAACCATTTCTCTCAGCCTCTTTTAGGAGTGGAGTAATGGGGGCTTAGGAAGCTTAAGTATCGTGCTTTGGGTTAGAACTGAAAAATACTTTGCTTCCAAACTGCCAGCCTCTTCACCCATCATTACATCACCACAGATCCATTTTACTGGGGTTCCGCAGGTTCTTTTTCTTTAGCTCTATTTTTATTTTATATGCACGAGTGTTTTACCTGCACACATCTATGTATAATATGTGCTTACCTAGTGTCTTGTGACGCCAGAAGAAGGCATCGGATCCACTCGAGCTGGAGTTACAGATGGTTTTGAGCCACCGCCACCATGTGGGTGCTGGGAACTGAATGGGTCCTCTAGAAGAGCAGCCAATGCTCTTACCCACTGAGCCGTCTCTCCAGGCTCTTTGTTTTATGAAGACTCTGTTAATTATGGTAACTTGTCATTTATCAGCTTTCACATTTATTATAGCTATTGCATTTGCTGGAGTTCATCTTGGGCTGAGATCTAGTACTAAATAAAAGGGAGAAAGGCAGTAGAGAACCACAATTCATCTTTCTTTGCTTCTTGATTGTAAATGTAATGTGACCAGGTACTTCATGTTTCTGTCTCCATACCATTTGTGTCACAATCCACTGTAATTCCAAACTGTCAGTCCAAAGAAGCTTTTCCTTTCTTACATTGCTTTTGTCTGGCATTCTGTCACAGCAATTAGAAAAGTAAACAATACAATAGTCATTAATAATAGTGCAAAAGATTTGCTACACCTCTGCCGATCAATCAGCACGTTGTCTTACAGGCATGGTGCCTGGAACCTGTATGTCGGATGCAAATGAAAGAAAGAGCAGCAGACACTGGGGGACAGCAGTTATAGGCTGTTTCATTCACAACTGTTTGCATGTGACGCTGCCAGGGCTTTTCTGCGATCTAAAAATTAAGTACAAGGATTATTCCATTTACAGCATGCTTGTGAGCAGACTTGCAGACATTCTTTAGATCGTTCAATGCAACAGTTTTTATTTTATTTTATTTTTTATTACCTATGTCCTCAGTGTTTGGTCAATGCCTAACTAAGGCACTCTGCATTGGGTCATCTTGCACCCCATTTTCCATTACAGCTCTATTGTATTGGAGCAAGGGCTGTTGACTTGACCTTCTTGTCTCAGGAAATATGTCTATTTCATAGTAACAGTGACGAAGACAACCACCACTCATGAAATACCTTTTATTTAATCCTTACCACCCCACCACCACCATGGAGCACATTTGTTTGTCTTGCTTTTGCAGGTATGTTTTAATGTTCAGACAGATTTCAGAGGAAAACATAAGGGCATATACACTGGCATGACATTCACTGGCCTCCTACTGCCAAGTGCTGTCTTAAAGATATTGTTTCCCAGACTGACCATAGCGGTTTCTCCCAGGCCATTTTAGGGATGGAGAAATTGAGGCTCAGAAAGGTTATGCATCTTACTTTAGGTTTGACATAGCTTTAGGTGATAGAACTGGGACTTTAACCTCTATAACATAAACTCCAAAGATCTAGCTGCTGCCTTATTGATTGGTCTGCTCATTTCTAATGGTATAGGTAAAATTCAAACCTAGTTCTCACCTCAAAGCCCCTATACTGACACAGCAGGGGGAAAGGCCTCCTGGATGTGATGGTCAACATCTGTTGTTCCCTGAGATGTGTGCTGTGGGGTTCCCCCATGAAATCAGAAAAGTTTTCTTAGACTTTTAGAATCAAATACAATGAATTAGACACTTCCTGTGATGCCTTCTCTCATTTTCATAGTAATAAACCTTCCTGAAGAGAAGAAAACACAGGAAAATCATCCTAGGGATTGTGGACCGAGGCTGTAGGCAGAGCAGAATGGCCGAATCACCAAGGTGTTGGAATCTCAGAACACTTTCTCTAGGTGTGGCCTCCAGACTTCTTGGAAAATTACACATGCTAATTATCTGGGCTCATCTCAGCCCCACTGAGTCAGAAACTCTAGCAGTGGGGCTCATTTATCTGCTTTGACACAAGCTCTCCATTGAACCCTGGTGTTCAATGTTAAAATTTGAGAGTCACTGATGCAAACATCTGTCTCACGTCTCTGTGTGCTAGGTGGTGTGACCAGAAGGGAGGCCCTGTCAACCAGACCGTCTACGTATGGCTTCTTCATGTGTGCTCTAGGGCTGTTATTGCTGTGAGAAAGACCTGATCAAAAAGCAACTTGGGGAGGAATGGGCTCACTTCGTTTTACACTTCCTGGCAACAGTCCATCACGGAGGGAAGTCAAGGCAGGAATTCAAGCAGAAGTCATGAATATTACTTACTGGCTTGCTTGGCATAGCTTGCTCAGCCTGTGTTCTTCTAGCACATAGGACCACCTGCTCAAGAATGGCACCACCCACAGACGGACGGGCCCTCTGACATCAACTCTTAATTGAGAAAATGCCCTTCAGGGCTTGTCCCTAGGCCAAGCTGGTGGAGGCTTTTACTCTGTCTAGGTTCCCTCTCTCTTTTCAGATATCTTGAGTTTGTGTCAAGTTGACAAACAGAGCAAAACCAACCAGGACAGTGTGGCATGGTTCATTATGTGTCCTGGAGTCCCAGAGGGAGTTTCTTCAGGAGAGGAATGAGGGAGGCGGCACATGGCTGTTTTTGACATGGACTCTCACCCCCTAGCACTGCTGTGACATCACCTGATAGACTTCCAAAGTCACAAGCCGCCCAAATTCATGGAGTAGACATGAGGGCCCCACTGCACAGGAGTAGTGTCAGTTAATGTAGAGCTGTGTTTTGAAGGCTTCAGAATCTGTGCTGGGGCCAGACTCTCATGTGCAGATTCCACTTCCAGCCTCTCCAACAGTCTCACAGCATTTGGCTACAGGCTCAGACCCACAGTCCCCAGAAATGTGATGTGAATGGTTTATATTGAAGATTTTGTGGTAGAAAATAAGTTGAGAAGTATTTCTCTTAACTGTTCAATTATGCTGCCCTTAAGAGGATGTTATAAGATTATTGCATGCATGTCTGACAAATGTAGCTTCAAAAAAATCAATATGTGGCATATTAATATATAATATGTAACAGCACAGAGTCGTCCTGTGGGTCCTTATTAAATAAAGTTTTAAAATTTAGTATTTGGGCCTTCCATTATATCCTGTTACACAGCTGAGCATAGTGATTTTGTAATGCTAATTCTTCCCTCTTCTGCATTTAGCACACTTTCACAAATCACAAGACTCCCATGAGTCACAGAAAATGCAGCACAGAGAATCTATTGTTTCAGGCTCCTCCAAACACTACATTTCTCATAAATAATTTCCACTCTACTGCAGTGTGGAAGATTAGAGGTTGGTGACCTCCTGGCTGGATCATTTTAATTATTTGAACAGAAAGTGATTTATAGTCACCTGTACCAGGCTTTTCTTGGGGGGAGGGGGCACCAACCAGCTCCCAAATTATGACATGGAGATGACTTATTAGTTATGAATTCTTGGCCTAACTTAGGCTCATATCTGGCTAGCTATTTTAACTTAAACTAACCTGTTCCTTTTTTTTTTAATCTACCTTTTCTTTTTGTATGTCCTACTTTTCCTGATGTCCCTATGTCTGTCTGTCTGCTGGCTTCTGGTCACAGGTGTGTCCTCCTCTTTCTCCTCATTATCTTCTCCTGTTCTTCTCTCCTCTTCTCTCATTCTTCTCCAGGCTAGATTTGTCCTATTTAATCTCTGTCTGCCACTCCCATTTATCCCTTCTCTGCCTAGCTATTGAACATTCAACTCTTTATTAGACCAATCAGATGCCTTAGGCAGACAAGGTGAAATAAATGCAACACGTCTTTATCTAATTAAATGCACTCTCTTGCACAGTTAAACAAATGAAGTATAAACAATGTAACACACCTTTACACAGTTAAAGTAATATTTTACAGCATAAACAATTGTAACACATCTTTGCCTCTTTAAAGTACTATTCCTCAACAGTCACCTTTTCTGAATCTAAGTAAGTTTGTATTTTCTTGGGTGTATGTATGAATGATGAACGTTCAACCATTTAAACTCGTGCTAGTTCTTGGTTTAAATTTAACAATCTCTAAATAAGACAATTCTAAATAAAACCATGGCCCAAAGGCTTGTCCCATGGACAGGAGTTGGCCTAGAGCATCATGCTGATAATGAAAGAAAAGTCTTATGTTAGGGCTTTTGTTATTTTGTCAACAGTTTTAGTAGCCTGCTTTGATTTCTAATGAATGTGTCTTTGAGTTAAAACAAAGCGTTCATTTCTGTGACTATTTCCATTCTCAAAACAATGCTTCTTTTTTTTTTTTACCCCTGAAATCAACTGGTTAGATTTCTTTAATTCTTAACATGTACAGCATTATTGTAATGGCTATGTTTTTCCAGAAGCCTATAAATGAATTTGACCATAGAGGGTTAACACATAGTCTAAGTCCCACATTTTTGGGTTTCACATGATTCTATGAAGGAACAAGTAGAAAATGTTGGAAAGTGAAATATTTTAAATGACCTCCAGAAATAAGAAGAGTAAATACATGGGTCACATTCTATTTCCAGGTTCTCTACAATGCTACCATATGGCGCAGACCTTTGCAGAGAGGCTGAAGGCTCAAGTGGCTCTGGCCAAATTACCAGGTGATTTCATGGGAATGGATGTAATGATTGTTCTGTCTTTTTAAGAAACAAGCCATGACCATTCCCTCCCTCATCAGGCAGGCTGATCTTCAGCTTCTAGCCTGAGTTCTCTTTCTTTTCTCTCTCTTCTTCTCCCTTCCCTTCCATAACCACTAAATAAATATCCAACCTCACTCTGCATGGTGTGCCTATCTGTCTGTTTCTCACCTGCCGCCACATGGCTCGCCACCAGGGACCAGCCACCTTCAGAGACCTGCGGCTGATCTCGTGTGCAGTCCCTGCCTAGGACTGGCTGCTCTCAGGACCTGCTGCCTCCTGCCTGCCACCACATGGCCCACTGCCTGCTGCCGCTTGGGAACCTGCAGTGTTTCTGCTGTCTGCTAGGGATCCTGCAGCATTTTTAATTTTTCCATTTCAATGGAAATACATAATAATTGCCATTTAAAGCATAACACAAGTTACTTAATGTGCTCTCGAGGGCTGTTTTGAAGGCAAAATACATGGACCTTTTGTAACATTCTGTTGTTCATGCATGTACATGAACATATATGAGCAAATCACAGAAGCAGGAGAGCAAGATTAAATCAGAAGAGTAGCAGCTGAGATATGATTTCCTCCTCTGTTTTATTGGCTATGAACTCAAAATTTTCCATCTTTATCTTTTCTACTTCTTTTTATAATTTTTATTTAAATACTACTGCTATTAATTCTTTGGGAATTTTACATATTATGTTTTGATCATCTTCATCCCATTCCAGCTCACTCCCACCTCCTTACCCTACCCCTAATGTCATGTGTCCCCCACTTTTTGAAACCTATGGATGGAGTCCAATTTGTGATGCCTGAATACTCCTGGGAATGGGATCAACATCTAGAACATGATTGACCTCACAGCAGTCAGAACCTTAAAACAACAACAACAACAACAACAGCAACAACAACCCTTTGACTTTGCCTCTCCCAGCAACTATCAATAATTCCTCATCCAGAGGTGGCATTTTGCACCCACCCCTCTCCTCTCCATGCTGGCTTTGCTTCCATTGCTCTTGTGTAGATCTGGTACATGATGTACCAACTGCTATGAGCTCATACACGCAGCTGCCCTGTTGTATCTAGAAATCACTGATTTGTTGTAGCCATCACTGTCTCTAGCTCTTACAGTCCTTATGTCCCACTTTTTGAAATGTTCTCTGAGAGTTGGGGAGGAAACGGTGTGATACAGATGTCCCGTTCAGGGGAGAGCACCCAGCAGACTCCTATTCTCTGTGTAGTGACCAGTTGTGGGTCTCTGTATTAGTCACTGTACAGGGTCAGAGTTCAGGATTCTCTGATCTCAGGATCAGAACTGATTGACAATATATATATATATATATATGCACACACGTACATATATACAGACATATATGTATATATCACATATATGTAATTTTATATAATCACATTTGTGATTATATATGTTTATATATGACTTATTAGAATGACTTATAGGCTGTGATCCACCTAGTCCAACAATGGCTGTCTACCAATGACATTCTAAGAATCCAGTAGTGTTCATTCCATGAAGCTGGATATCTCAGATGGTCTTCAAGATATGCAGAATACTGAAGAAGAAGAAGGCTCTAATGAAAGAGTAAACTTACCAGTGAGAGGGAGGCAAACAGACAAGAAGCAAAAGCTTCCTTCTTTCATGTCCTTTATATAGGTGGCCACCAAAAAAGTGGATCTTCCCATCTCAGAAAACTTGGATTAAAGGTGGGTCTTCCCACTTGAAATGATTTAATTAGGAAAAATCCCTCACAAGTGTATCCAGCCACTTTTAGTTAATTCCAGATGTAGTCAAGTTGACAACCAAAACTAGCCATCACAATCACCATCTACTACAAGAAGCTTCTTCAATGGGGACTGAGAGATGTAATGATCTATGGCTATACCAATACATATTTAAGAGTTAGTTTAGTATTATGTCCATTTAGCAGAATGGAAGGAATGGGTTCTTTCCTCAGGCCTCTGATTTGTCTAGCCATAGGTTCTTTGCTCTGATAATGGTGTCCATTTCTTATGATTCTTGTGTTTTAGCTTCAAAATGATGGATTCAGTACTTTAAATCAATATACTCACTTACTCATTTACTCACTTATTTTTTTCAACTTGTAGCATCAAACTAGGAGCAGAAGTATAAAAGGAACTAGTATTAGCTGGTGTTTTCTAAGAGCTCCCAGACAGCAATCAACAAACAAAGGAATGCAGGGTATAGTAGATGTGATGATGGTGAGCTACACAAACACCAGAAAGAGAAGTTAAAATGATATGGGCTTTAATTCTCCTGCCTAGCATACTATTTATCCTTCTCTGCTAAGTTGTTTTCATGTTTTTATAGATCTATTTAGTCACTAAATAGATCTAAATTTGTGTGTGTGTTTGTGTGTGTGTGTGTGTGTGTGTGCTTGTCTGTATGGGAACTTTATGAGTTCAGTATTGGTGTAGGAGGGTTCTTCTATATTTTGTATTGCTTTCATTGGTTAAATAAAGAGATTGCCTTGGCTTTTTGATAGGACAGACCTTAGGTGGGCGGAATAGACAGAATGGAAGGCTGGGGATAAGGGAAGACGCCAGATGCCATGATTTTCTGGCCCGAGATGGATGTAGGTTAGAATCTTCTGGTAAGCCACCACCTCGTGGTGACACACAGATATTAGAAATGGGTTAGTTTAAGATGTGAGAGTTAGCCAAGAAAAGGCTAGACATAATGGGCCAGGCAGTATTTAAATGAATACAGTTTGTGTGTAATTATTTTGGGAACACAGCCTGCCCACACCAGGAGCTGGGGAGACACAGCCTGTGGCTCCTCTAACTACACAGTATCCTCCGAGTCTAGAAAAGGGCATCAGATTCCCCGTTTTTTTTTTTTTAAAGTTATAACTGGATGTAAGCCTCCATGTGGATGCTAGAAAACCCAGGTGTTCTGTAAGAGCAGCTAGTGCTCTTAATGGCAGAGTCATCTCTCCAGACCCCCATTTACATGTTTTATGTTGTCTGAGTATTTATTAGATATTGGTGACAATTTGTGCCAAGAAAAGCTAAGGGCAAAACCACTTCTGAGACAAACTGTTGAAACTTTCTCCCAGTTATGGAATCCTCCATGGCCCACCCATGTCAAATTATCTGTTGATCCGTGTTTCTCCATCAAATCCGAAGGGGAATGTGAGATACTTCTCAAATACATTGCTGTGATCACCAAGGTTTGTAAAAAGTCCTGCTTTAAATTATAGAAAAATCCCAACTTAAGTGGGTCATGATGTAACTTGTATCATCTTACATAATCAGAGGTCCATGGGAAGGGCCACATTAGGATGGAAGTAGTTCACAAATATCAGGGATCTGAGTTCTTCCCATTTTACGCTTTGCTGTCATTGATATACTGTTCATCTCTTGAAGGGGTGTGGTCTTGACCATTTCGGCTTGTGACCACGCCCCGCCATTAGCTAATTATGCCGCCCCTCAATTAATAAAATGGTAGGCCCACGTGGAAAGCTCTCTCTGCGCGGATCACCGACCTGCCTGCTTCCTTGGAGGAGCTCTCTCTGGTATAGTAATCTGTGTGTATTTTGGCCTTTTATTAAACTTGTGTGTCTTAAATAGAATTGCCACACTTGGCGCCCAACGTGGGGCCTTTTGGGACCCCCCCCCCAGCTGGGTGGGGCTGTATTTCTCCCCAGGGTGAGGCCCTGTTAAACTTGTGTGTCTTAAATAGAATTGCCACACTTGGCGCCCAACGTGGGGCCTTTTGGGACCCCCCCCCCAGCTGGGTGGGGCTGTATTTCTCCCCAGGGTGAGGCCCTGTTAAACTTGTGTGTCTTAAATAGAATTGCCACAATCTCTAGGGCAGTTTTGCTCATGGCCCAAGATAGCTGTAGATATTCCAGGCAACAGAAAACACTTTCTACTAGAAGGGTGTTTTGGTTTTGAGGCTCTTTTTGTTTTAAGTCAGTGAGTGAGGTTCCCCAGGCATTCCAGCTTATTTCTAATGGATCATAATTGTACCTCATACCCATTTCTAGGTTGGTTACTGGCAAGAGCTCACCATAATTGGTGTAGACTAGTCATGGCAGGCTCTACTTTAGTAGTAATAGATGTTAGTTTTGTTACTTTCACATCTCTCCTATTTAACAGTTTCTTGGCTTTATTATTTTATTTTTTCCATAGTGTAATTCTTATAGCTGTTCAGAATTCATTTGGATTGAAGGACTTACTCTTAGGGTATCAGATTGAAAATTAGAATACTTGCATTAATTTTTTTTTCGGAACAGAAAGACTTACATTAAACCTAAGAGTCAACCAAATCAAATGCTTCTTGTCTGAGTTTCTTTTTCAGTTGCTGAGGTTAAAATACTCTGACAGAAACAACTCTATGGTGCGAGAGCTTATTTCCTCTGCAGTTGAAGGACACAGTCCTTCAGGGCAGGGAGGTCAAGGCAGCAAGGACTTGAAGCAGTTGGTCATATCAAGTCCAGGACTCGCAATGAAGAGCAATGAATTCAGTGCTTAGTTCACCTTATCCATTGTGTGCAGTTTAGGATTCCTACCAGGGAGCACTGCCACCTGAACTGAAGATAGGCCCGCCCACATCGGTCTACCTAATTGAGGGACTCCCTCACAGTCATGCCCACGTCAAACCCTACAGGTTGCCTGGGGGCTCATCTGCCAGGTAAGTCCAAGTCCTGTCAACTTGACATTGAAACCACACAGCTTGAGACAAACAACCACAAAACCCTTTGTCATGTGTGGAACTTCAGAAGGCTGTGGACCGAAGCGAGATGGCCTTGTCCAGTTTATGCCACGAGGGGGTCTGTCCTCTCTGTTCTTCAAGTATGATCTCGTTGAGTGTTATTTCATGCTGCTAAGAAGAATTCTTCTAGGGGTTGGAGAGATAAGTTCTCAGTTATGGCATTGGCTGCATAATTGGTCCTTTTTCGAAGGACCCAGGTTCAGTTCCCAGCACCCACATGGTGGCTCACATCTGTCTGAAACTCCAGTTCCAGAGACTCCAGTTCCCTCTTCTGACACCAGGCACAAACCGTACCATGTACATAAAATAATAAAAGAAATGGGTCCATATGCTCCAGGGAACACTGAGGCCATACATCAATGTCTTCTCTGACTATTAGAAGAAGAATTTGATATTTAGAAAGTCAGCTTAAATTTACTTTGCATTTTGTAATAATAGAAATGAAGAACAACCACAAAAGACAAACAAACAAACAACAAACAAACCCTCCAAAAACCAAGTAATGTCAGCCTTGGGAATCTGAATGGGTGATGGATTCTGGAGGCTGGATTCTACTTTATTAACCTAGTATTGCTGCTGTTACTAGGAAACCGTTCTTCATAGTTTAGCATTTTATTATGAAAAATGAAATATCCAATTATTGCTTAGATATTTTGATGTGTGGTTTAGCCTTTATGCTTTCTTAAATGTTTTGTGATGAATTTGGTGACATATTTCATTTCTTTTCAGAATGATTTAGATTGACCTTCCCAAAGCTGTTTTACATTTCATACAGTTTGTCTGTGACTTTAAAAATGTCTGTGAATTTGTTTTAGAACCAAGGAATTTCTCCAGCAAGTCCCCTCACTATTCTAAGGTCACAGTCTTGCCTCTTCCCTCTTGCTGCTGTGACATTATTTGTTAATGAATCCCAGCTGAAGGTCTCTGAAGAAAACCCACACGATCCCTGAATCATTCACAGTGTTAAGTGCAAAACTGTTATAACTGACTCACAGTGATTTATTTTTCTTATAAAATAGTGCACCATTGGGAAACAATACGAATGTGTTAATTTTTGTATGACTCAAAGTTTCCTATAACATAGGTTGTATGTGACTGTTGCCCAAGCCACTATCCTGGGGAGTTCATTTGTGCACCCTGACAAAAGAGCATACTAGCTGGACTTGGTGCCCTATTTACATCTCTTAAGAGACCCTTACCTGAGAATTTCACTGCTCACTATCGCCTGTTGTATGCAATTCTGCCTTAATTGCAAGCAGCCTTGAGAGGACTAGAATGTATGGCCTGAGGAACACAAGGGGAGAGGGGTCCGTTTATGCGGCCTTGGGGAAGCCCCTGTTTCTCTCTGCCGGATGAAGGCTTTTCAGGGACAGCCTGTTTGTGAGGGAGGCGGACCCACCACCCTGCACCACCCTTCACATATGCTCTGTAAGGAAGCCCAATTAACTCAGTGGTTCCCCAGGGTAAATTCTGACTGAACGGTGCCCGGGTTTGCCAATGGGGCCTTTTGAGAAAGGGTAGATATTGATAATGATGTCTCCTCTTGGGAAAGACTTTTGGTAACAGCATTACAGACGAATGTCTCTGCTTTTTCAAAAGGTCTGTTCAATGTGTGGAGGATAAAATTATAGTAATATGATGATGATAATGTTTGGGATGTTTTAGAATGGGTGGCTCTACTTGATGAATTATCTCATCTGGTTTAATGCTCACATTAACCCAACAAATTATGTTATATGGTACTATTATTTCCACTCTTAGAAGAAAATGGGTGTTTGACAATTTTCAGCATAATTACTTCGGATGGAGTTGTTCTGATTCAGTCTGTCCAAGTCCTGTGTTCTTGCTCAATGCTCTACTGTCTCCGACACATGCTTGTTCATTTGTATTCTTTGACACCAAAGAATGTTTCTTTCTGAAGACATTTTATCTTAGTGTTTGTTTCCAATAGATGGCAATTAAAACAGACTCAGTCAAAACATTGTCTCCCTTCCTGCAGAAATCTCCATCTGAAGTATTTCAGTCAGTGCTCTTAAGGGGCTTCGCATTCAAATTCTGGGAGTCTTCCAGCATCTGATAGTGAAGATGTTTTATGGAAGCTTTGCCTCTTCCAGATGATGCTGTGTTCTTATTTTTGTTTGTTTGGCTTCAAAGTCCAATCATTGTAAATGTTGTCATTTCATAACCTTTCTGAAGAATCCTAAAGGGTATAAATTTGCTCTGTTTCTATAAGCGTATATTCACAATCCCTCAACTTCTGGCTTTTAGTTTCCACCTTTGGAATTGTATTAAGCCTTTAAAAATAGGCTGTGTTGCAACAGAAGCAAGAGCAAAGCTACTTCTATCAGCCTGTGGATCAAGGTTTACAATCTGTCATGAATTTGGTGATCTGGCTTTTATTCATTATATTTATTTTGAAAAAAAGCACTGATTAAAAAAAAAAACCACTGGTAATGTTTGTTTGTTTTTCCCCAAATGACTGTGACTAAGAGCTCTTTGGAAGCTCATCAGGATGGTTTGGTCATAGAGAAACTCTAATAGTGAGGAGACACATTCAACTCTGAATCCTGTTCCTTACTACTATACTGCATAAAGAACTGAGCCAAGAATTCATTTGTTTGTTTGTTTATGAGTGTCCTGTAACTCACTTTATGTAGGCCAGATTGGCCTAAATTCAAAGAAAGCTGCCTGCTTCTATCTCCAGTATGCTACCATGCTCACCTTGAGGCGAGGATTCTTCCTTCACTCTATAGTTTTAGGAAAGGTTGCCAAAGCCACTGGTCACTGACATGACATTTTCATTAGCACTATAGAAAGGGGTTGTCCTCAGGTTTCTGGTGCAGTGATGAAACACCATGACCAGAAGCAATGTGGGGAAGACAGGGTTTGTTTCAGTTTACAGCTAGTGGCCCATCATCCAGTGCAGTCAGGGCAAGAAGTCAAGTCAGAAACCTGGAGGAAGGGACTGAGGAAGAGGCCACAGAGGGTTGTTGTTTCCTGACACAATCCCCATGGCTTGCTCAGCCTGCTTCCTTATAGAACCCAGGACCAACAGCCCAGGGATGGCACCACCCACAATGGGCTAGACCCTCCCACGCCAATCATGAAAATTCATTAAAGGCTTGCCCACAGGCCAGTTCGGTGGGGATTTTTCTCAGCTGAGGTTTCTTTTCCCAAATGACTCTAGTTTATGTCAAGTAGACATAGAACCAGCCAGCACAGAGTGCTATTACAAACCTTAATGAAATCAAGTGTACAGGTAGGTAGGTAAAGTCAAGTGCACGAGTATCTCCTATCCATAGAGTCCTCTGGTCATCTGTCCCCCTGTAGCTTCTTAATCCTGGCCAACCAGGCCATGCAAAAGAGAAAGGGTCTGGTAGAGAAAGCCTGTGCAATACACGAGTGTCATGTTTATTTAGGAAATGGATCAGCGAAGACTTCAGTGCACAGTTCCTAAACACTTGTTGTTTAATTATTTCTACAAATATTTTTGAAAAAAAGCTAGTGCAGTAAGAGGGAGCGGGCTGCATCCTGCCACCCATATCCCAGCCACCCGACTAGCTTACACCCAAAATAACCACACAGAAATTGTATTAATTAAATTACTGCCTGGCCCATTATATCTAGCCTCTTCTTGGCTAACTCTTACATATTCATTTAACCCATCTCCATTAACGTGTATCACTACTTGACTGTGGCTTACCGACATGAGTCTAACCAGTATCCATCTCAGGCAGAAGAAACATGGCATCTGACACACTTCCTTTCTTCCCAGCATTTTGTTCTGTCTATTCTGCCCACCTAAGGGCTGCCCTATCAAAAGGCCAAGGCAGTCTCTTTATTCAACCAATGAAAGCAACACACAAACAGAAGGACCTCTACACCATTTCCCCTTTTTCTGTTTAAACAAAAAGAAAGGCTTTCATTTTTACATAGTAAAATTACATATAACAAGACAGTTATCAAGCAA
>JAQHUG010000162.1:1584189-1596722 GCA_028555095.1 Dicrostonyx torquatus
AAACAAAAGAAACAAAAGCAGAATTAGTCAGATCCAAAGGGACAAAAATGAATTTCAAGTATAAAATCAGTGACCTCCCCTTAGCGCTCCGTGGATTGCTCATTTGTGCATTGCAGAATTCCAACAAGATTGATCAGCAAAATTTCTACTTGGAGAGAAAATGTCTTCTTTAGGAATTGGAAACATTGGGTATGATCAGAGAAACTTCTTTAGGAATTGGAAACATTGGGTATGATCAGAGAAGGTTGCTATGGTTGCTACCATGGGTAAACAAGGAAAGTTAGAATACTTGTTCCCGGGAGTGTGCTGCTTTGTTAGAGGTTTCTACTCAGGAAATCTGGGCCTTCCCCCTCTTCAGAGATTTGTCAGTAAACTCACAGGTGGATAAAGATTGAGAATTCGTGATTTTCATCTGCTCCCTGGTGACTTAGAGCTGAGGCTGGCCTGAGAAGAGATTGCTCTCGCCTCAGCTGCCACGATGAACATCCAGAGATATGGAGGGCATAACAAAGCAGTCTGCATCATACCAGAATCCCAGCTATCTCCGAACGCGTTCTTCAGCTGAGGTTGCACAGTGGACATCCTCGGGGCCCTGTCCCAGGTGGGATCTCAAGTGTCTCTCCGTGTCATCAGGTGAGGATGGTACCAAGGCTGTAAGGGTCATTGCTAGCCTACCACACGTGAGGTTAGAAAGGCTTCCTTCTGCTTCCTAAAATAGGCAGCCAGTGTGCAGCAGGTAACTGCTCTTAGCCGGTTGACAGCGTTTATGCTCTATTGATAAAGTTCACATTTGAGCTCTCAGTCATAAAGTAATCTAGGGATTGAAAATGTACGTTCCAAATTAATTTTGTGGTCTGTCCTAGCCAAGTGAGGGCTGAAATAGTGTTCTGTGTTCATGGAACCATTAACAAACCATATAAAATGTGTTTTAGTTGTTTCTCTCTTTGGCCTTTGCCCTCACAGGCTTTTGACAAAAATAAAAAAGATTAAAAAAAAAAACACAGAAGGAGTGTTTACAAATTCACAAATTCTTGATCTTGTTTCTTAGACACAATTCAAGAATTAGCTATTTAGGATATGTATATATGTTTTAAAATCATGCTTAGTCTGATTCATGCATTTAAATTTTTTTCTCATGAAGGATCTATATTTTATCTGTCACTTAGCAACAGGCTTGGAGTAATAATGGAAGGGGTATTAATACAAAATATTCTCTTGGTCTCCATCATTTTCCCACATGGAGGCTCCCTCTTCTAATATCCACACTATAAAATTGCCTCCGGCAAGTGGATTCTTCAATGTCAAAATCTCCTGTATCTCTTTCTTGAATCTCTGGTGTTTGTTTCATACTTTTACTTCCTGGACCTTATTTACTTATTTGTTGAGCAGAATTAGAGGTTCACATTTTTAGAGAAAGCCCTGTGCAGTGTGTTAACCCTGCTTATTTATTGGTTTCATGAGGTTACATCTTAGAATGAAAATCAGTGAGACAGACCTTCTGTGGTCCTGATGTGAGGCAATAAGAGATTCACAGCATCACCTACAAGTTATTCCTTCCAGAATCGCTTAGCTGAAACAAATCCAGCTCTTAGCTCTGGCTTCCAGCTTGCAGAAAATACCATGGAAAGAAAAAAGAAGATTTAAGTGCTACCACGAAGAACAATAAGATCCACAAGGCAGGCTATTTGGCAGGAGGCCTGGCCTGGATTTGTATGTAACAATTCAATGTTATAGAAAAGTCTTAATATATTGGGAGAAGGAATTATCATTGTTTATAAAGATGCTTAAGTGACACAGCAGATGAAAACTGTGTGTGATTCTTAATTGAAGCCCATTAAGAGCAAATAAGCTGTTTAAGATTTTTTGGGAATAATTAGAGAAATTCGAATATGAAATTGGAATACCCAAGGAGATGTGGCCAAACATCTCTTCACCCCCAGACAGGGTACTCATGAAAGGCCAAGCAAATGATTCCCCTAGGTTAGCTTAGTGAACTAGTGAGTTTATTGGGGCTATGTACAGGCATAATAATAAAGGGGTTACTTAGAGGAGCATGGAAGATTCAAAGACAGTGCACCACTTAGAAGCCCTGCCCAGCATCCCTGGAGCTTCCTGCACAAGTACAGGCAGTCTCCTCTCCCAGAAGTTATCATGGGTCATGTGAACTTGGGGAGGGGCCTTGGGAACGATCTGAGGTTCAAGACCTTCCTGAGACTTATTACTTTGTGGGTCTTAAAAATTGTTGTTATTTATTTCTATTATTGTGTAGATACATGTATATATATATATGAGGTGGTAGTGGTGATGGTGATGGTGGTGGCGGTGGTGTGTGTGTGTGTGTGTGTGTGTGTGTGTGTGTGTGTGTTACAAAGTACAAGTTGAGGGCAGAAGTAAATTTTTAGGAGTTGAGCAGCTCATAACCACCTGTAACTCCAGTTCCAGGGGACCTAATGTTCTCATCTGGCCTCAGCAGGTGCTATACTCATGACACACATATATCCAATTTAAATTTAAAGTAATAGAAATTTTAAAAATCTTCAAGGAATAATTCAAAGGCATCCTCAAATAAGGCAGTAAAAAAATACAACAAAATTACTCTCCCAGAAAAAACATTTTATCCTTGCCAACAAATCCCATTTCTGCATATTTTAGCTAAAGTTTTCTGGTTCTAGTTTCTAGCTCTTTTAACCACTTTGACTTATTCACTGAACATTTTAGAACTCAGAACCTTTGCCTCTATCATTAGATGAAGTGGCCTTGACAGCCATAAGAACAGATGCTCGCTCCACAGGCCTCTGGGCTTCTTCATTGACTTGTCGCGGTCCTTTCTCTCTGTCCCCCCACACCCCAACCATACCTTAGCTGTGCCACTTGCCCCGTTCCTGACCGGTGCTGGGGATGCCCTGTCCCTTCTCTTCCTGTTGACTTTCCTATCCCCACCATTGCTGTAATTGTACCCTCCGTTCTCTGGATGCTGCCTTTCCTGCCCTCAGATCCCTCACCTATTTTGTCTTCCCTTCATATTAATTGTTTGGAAAAAAACATACCTGGATTAAATAAAAGTCTCGTCCCTGGCTCACCATGGCTGGAGGAAGCAGCCAGCCTGCCAAGTGGTGTTTTAAGGCTCTAACCGCAAACCTCAAGTGAGCCCTGGGGAGTGTCTAGCGGTTCCACTCTTCTCCAACCTCCAAAACCACTTCCCTTTTCCTCTTAGCTGAGCAGCTTGGCTCTCATCTTACTGAGAAAATACCCATCAGCAGAAAGCCTGCTCGTCTTCCACTGCAAGTCTGCTCTTCTCTCTTCCCTTCCTCTTGAGTTCAGCCCTCTGGGATAATCTTGTCTGCTCTTATTTCTGGTCCCTTTGAGCTTCCAAACCCAGCATTCTTCTGTTTTGTTTTTCTAGGAAGAATATTGAATTTGACCCTCATTTGGACTAAACAGGGAAATGTGTTATTTTTATTATTGCACAATTTAAGAGTAAGCAACACCTAATGTAATTCTGACATTTAACCAAGAGATGATCTGTAAGGGTTACTGAGGTGTGGTGCTAGACACAGTTTCCAAGGCTTGTACATCTCCACACTTTCCCAGGTGCTTAGTTAAAAGCATTTCAGAGTTAATGTAAGTCTCACACACACACACACACACACACACACACAAACAAAAATAAATAAATAAATAAAAAGAAGAATTACAGGCAAAAGAAGATACCATAAAGCTCTCAGTGAGAAATTAGCTGTAGGGAAATTAAGGCTTTTGAGAAGAAGTGGATGTATTTAATCTCCTCTTTGCTGGAAAGAATCAGTCAATACTAGACACTGAGATTCTCTAAGTGTTTGAGAATTTTTTTTCCTTTTTCTTTGCTTACTGGGAATATATTGGAACAGAGCAGTTGTGATGTCTTGCTTGTTCTTTGAGAACAGAAAACTTAACACCACATTTCAAAAGCAGGAAAGAAACTGAGATTTCCCCCTCTCTAGTAGCACAGAGCAGAGACTGGAATCCAACGAATGAGGGCATGTTACTCTGTTAGGAGAATTGAAATGTATGCATTAGTAGATCCTCTGTTCATCTCGTCTTTTAAACATGCATTTGTATTATCTTATGTGTGTATGTTCATGCGTGCAGGTACCCTTAGAGGCCGGAAGAAGGCATCTCATCCTCTGAGACTACAGTTTCATGTGGTTGCAGGTCACCATTGTAGGTGCTGGGAGTCAAATTCAGAAATTGTACAAGAGCAGCTAGTGGTCTTAACTTGGCCATTCTCCAGATCATTTGTTTGTTTCTTTACCAGATACTATGCAAAGCGTTGAGTTATGAAACAAAGGGAACTCTGTATCCCTTGGTCTCATCATTTGCATCTGTTGAGACTGAATCCCAGTTGTTGCCCCTTCTGTTTCTGTTTCCCTTAGGAACCTTTGTTCCTAGTTCACCTCCACTGGCATGGAAGTATAGTGTGCGCAATGCTCCTGTCAGCACTTGTATAGTAGGTGTGTATGCATATTGACTATTGACATCACTAGCATCATCATCACCTTCTTCCTTCAAATTCTTTGTTCTGAACTTGGACACAGGGCTTCTATATTTAGGTAATGAGTATCAGGGCTTGTATATTTAGGTAATGAGCAACAACAATAACAAAATCTCACTGTAGCTTGTCACTAAAACCAACGTTCAGGAACTCCTAATGAGTAAAATGAAAACAGATTCTAGTATTCTCTACCCTTTCACAAAATTGCTTCAGGAAACAGGAAGAAAGGATGAATGGATAGCTTGTGAAACATATGTGTAAATGTGGAACATATGTGTAAATGTGGGGGTTGATGGAGAGAGTCCAGTGGAAAAGATTATGCTCCTAAAAAGGCAAACAAATAGTTCAAAAACGATCTTAACTCTGTAGAAAGAGGGATTATGAGCGAACACTGGCTCACTGTTGAGGAGTGGGATGAGTACTCGGCATAAACTTTCTCTTTCAGGATTTATTCTAGATGATAGGAACATAGATGCAAAAGTTCATAACAAGGAGATTTGTCAGTGGAGTCTTCATGTGGCTGGTCCTAAAGTTTCTCTTCCTGTTTTACATTTCATATTTGTGTTTTTGTTTTGCTTTGGGTTTTTTGCTTGTTTGTTGTTTGAGACAAGGTTTCTTTGTATAACTGTCCTGGCTGTTCTAGAACTCGATTTGTAGACCAGGTTGACATCAAACCCTCAGAGATCCGCCTGCCTCTGCCACCTGAGTTCTGGGACCAAAAGAGTGTGCCACTGCCACCACCCATCTACGCTTCATATAGTTTGTTCCCTAATTTAACTTTCATTGATTCTTTGTGGATTTTGCATCATGCATCTTGATCCCACTCATCTCTGCATCCCCCCTCATCTGCCCTTGCCCCTGCAACCTCTCCTCCAAAAACAAACAAAATAAAATTTAAAAGAAAAGAGAAAAACAAAAACAAAAGGAAAGAAAGAAAGAAAAGGGACATCTTGTCATGGAAGCTGTAGTGTGACACACTGAGTCATACAGTATACCCATTAGTCCATACAGCTTTACCTGCAAGTGTTTATTGGAGGGGCAGTCAGACTCCTGACACTCAGAGTGGACCCCTTTAGAAGGGCATGGCTGAACTCTGTGATTTAGGTAAATACACAGAAGGACTAGGAAACTTCTGAACTGGAACTCAGAGGAGTGCCTCCTCAAGAGGCCAGAAGAAGATGTCCCATCCTTCCTCTGCCATCACACTTGGAACAGCTTTTGTATTTGGCTTAAAAACAAAGAGTTTGGAATTGTTTTAGATTTTCTTTTACTTCTGTGAACTACCCAATTTATTTTCAATGTGTATGTGTGTTTTGTTTTTCTCAGAGAAGCTCCAAATGACTTGCTTGGCTTACAACTTTGTGACTAAGTGATACACATGACCCTACATGAAGGTTTGTACAGTTATCACTGCTGCTATGATCAAAGTAATAAAATATCTTTCCCATAAAACGGTGTTTGTTTTCTGTAGATTTAGTGTGAGTGTGAGATAAGACTAAGGACAATTTTAAGACTTCTGGCTGAGTTTTTATAGCATTTATCCCACATCAAAGACTGTCAGGAACAGACGAGTGGTTTTCAAACCTATGGATTGTGATCCTTTAGGATCCTGCATGTCAGATGATATATATTATGATTCATACCAATATCAAAATTATACTTATGAAATAGTAATGGAATAATTTTACAGTTGTGGTCACCACAACATGAGGAACTGTATTAAAGTGTCACAACTTTAGGAAGATTGAGAACCACTGCTTTAGATGATTGAGAAGAATGGAAAGATAATCCAAGAATTTGGCTGGAGCTAGTCAGTAGACCAGGGAACTGAATAAAATGATTGGTGTTAGAAGACTGTCCCATTCCCAGTAAAAGTTGAAATCCACTGCTAAATCCAAGGCAAGAAAATATTAAGAGTAAGAAAACAACATTCTATCCTTCTTGGTATCTGCCCTGGACCTCCACAATTTCCTCAAGCAATAGACAAAGCAAGACCAAGAGTGAACGGGTTCAAAGTAACGGTTTTGTGTGGTGCCCAGAAATATGTTTAGCAGAAGTCAAATAGAACTATGTCCAAACCCTAGGTTCAAAATCTAGGCTTTTCCCCTCCTCATGATGAGACTGAAATTCTTTTTTTTTGTTTTTTTGTTTTTTTGTTTTTTAGAGACAGGGTTTCTCTGTAGCTTTGGAGCCTGTCCTGGAACTAGCTCTTGTAGACCAGGCTGGCCTCAAACTCACAGAGATTCACCTGCCTCTGCCTCCCGAGTGCTGGGATTAAAGGCGTGTGCCACCACCACCTGGCGAGACTGAAATTCTTGAAGGATGAGCTGAATGTATCTTCCCCAACTATATCCCTTGTCTATCTCTCTATCTCTATGCATTATGCTGAACATAATGGTTTTGGTGCTCATGGATTATCTCTACCTTCTCCCCAGGTGTCTGGGAACTTTGTGTCTTTGCTGTTTTTTTTTTTTTTAATTTGCCTCTCCAAACAGATTGTAAATATCACAGATCATCAACCTCATCCTTTTCATTCCTCTTTGTTTCTTCAATGTTGAGCACAGTGTTCAGCAATCAGTAAGAGTGTGTTGACTTTTGACTAGCAAAGAAGGCAGAGGAATTACAAGAGAAGCAAGAGTTACAAGAGGAGATTCCTTGAGAGGCAAGGCAGTCAAAGTCCTTTTTTATTTCTATAATATTTTATTAAGAATATGTTTGTGAACTTCTCTATTTGAGGTCAGTACTATATGATAAATGTAAGAGGTGCATGCCCTGGTAGTAATAATGGGATCCTTAATAGGTTAATGCTTTTCTAAGGCCTGTTCAATATTTCCACATACAGTGTTTAAAAACTTATTCTAAAGCAATCAGCTAAAGTATGTAGGTAAATGCTTAGCTTGATGGTGTTACATTACAATTTTAATAGCTTCTCCTGTGCTCATCATGTAGGTGTGCAGCCACCGTTTGTTGATGCAGTAAATACATTAAACTTTGGCAATGGAAGTGTGTATCTTTGTAGATCATTGTAGACAGTTATTCATTGTGAACTAGGTTTCAAGCAATATTTACATGAGCAGCACATAGTCTTAGCTGTGAGGAAACTGTTCTCATTGTTTAACAGAACATGCTCTATCAGATACTATGTGCTTGGATCATATGAAATTCTTGTTTTGTTTTGAGCAGAGTAGAAGCTGTTCATTTTAAAATGAGGCTATAGTGAAGTAAGGCATTTCTTCTAAGAATCAACACCATTTTAACTTGCCCTTGTAGGAAAGTCTCAAACAAAAATACTAGCAGTAGAGCTGGGTATAAAAGAGGTATGGTTAGTTAGAGCTTCAAAGTATCCTGTTGGCATTCCTAGAGATGATTCTGGAAATAGTCCGATGCCTGAGAGGTCAGGCATAGATGTTTATGTACCTACCTAAGTGCAACTTTTAGCTCAACAAAGAATATCTACAAAATAATGGTGATACAATGGTGATCCTGTTCTGTATAACTTATTGTGACCTTGTATTTAACATCTCTCAATTTTGTGAGTGCACTGAAATGTAGCATCCTGATTTGGTTGACCCTGCTCAAAGTTCAAAGATGTTGGCTATCTTTTCTTTTTCTTTCTGGTTTTTTGAGACAGGATTTCTCTGTGTCACAGCCCTAACTGTCCTGGAACTAGCTCTTGTAGAACAGGTTGGCCTTGAACTCACAGAGATCAGCCTGCCTCTCCCTCCTGAGTACTGGGATTAAAGATATGCTACACCACTGGCAATGTTGGCCATCTTTGTTACTTGCTCTACTCTTCAGAGTAGTCTCGCCCTTCTTGGGTTGTCTTCAATCTACTTGCATTTATTTTCTTTACAAAACTCTCAGAAATGTCTCTGTTTTTGTTTGCTTCTTTATCTGTTCTGTTTTCCTCCACAGAACATAGATTCCATGACAGAATGATCCATCATGTGTATTCTTCCATCTTGTACTAAGCACTGATTTGATGCCAGAGAGTGGCTTCTGGGTATGATTTCTAAAGAAATGGAAACAGGGATTCCATCATATACATGGTCATAACAGCCTTATTCCAAGTACTAAAAAGCATTATCTATTCATGTATGAGTGATAAACAAAAATGATATAAGAATGGGATATTTTTAGCCCTAAAAAAGAAGACTTTGTCATTTGCTTCTATATGTATAATTTTAAAACATTTTCTACATGAAGTAAACCAGACACAAAAGGACAATGACTAAATTATCACATTGTATGAGGTTCTCAGAGAAGTCTGATTCAAAGAGACAGAAAGGTAGGCTTTTATATACAGCTTAACAAGGAGACAGGTTTAGTTAATCTCTGTTGGGGCAGACTCTATAGGGATCAGTCATCATGCCTTAAACATCGTGGGGAGAAAGCAATGGTGGACATATTATACACACACGATCAAAATCCACGCATGAACTAGAGGAATGTAATTTATCCATGAGCCTCGTGTGAGGTGAGGAAGGCTTTGCCATCCTCCATGGGTCTGAGATTCTGGGGTCTTTGAAATGGCCGTATCAACAGTGCACATTCTCTTAGGACCTCACTCAGGGCTTCATCCACATCCCCAGACTCCAAAGAAACCCTCCATCACTTACATTGCTTATGCCAGACATTTTGTCACAATGACAAAACCAAACTGAATCACATGGAAATTTGGCCTCAGAGAAGTGGGTTGTCATTGTGCCTGAACCTAACCATGTTGTTCTTAAGCCTTTGATCCTCAGGAGGATTTGAAAGACTTAGAAGATGAGGAGTAGAGAGGCCACAGAATGCAGGGAGTAAAGCTTAACAGGTGTGTCTGTCGGGAGCGCAGCAGATTGGAATGTCCATATAATCAGGAAGACTTCTGAGAGCTCAGACGGAAACAAGAACTCCATGAGGAACAGGACGAGAGGCCATCGTGTTACATTCTAGCAAAGACCTTGTCTCTGACCTGAGACTTTGGGAGAGATTGAGTTTGAAGATGATGGACTGCAGAAAATGTCAAGGCAGAACAGAATTTAGACTGTACTGGGTGCTTTTAGCCAGATTCACATTAGAATAGAGGGCAAGGTGGCTGGAGGGATAGCTCAGTGGTTTGGGGCACCTACTGTTCTTCTAGAGGACCTGGGTTCAATTCTCAGCACCCACATGGTGTCTCATAACTATCTGTAACTCCATTTCCAGGGGATCCGATGACCCTTTCTAGCCTCACAGCTCCAGGCAGGCACATACATAGAAGCAGATCATTCATACATATGAAAAACTAAATTAAAAAGAAAAAGAGGAGAGTGAAAATCAGAGAAGAAAGATCTAAAAATCTTGTAGTTTGGTTTAAAAAAAAAGCTATGTAGAGTTGGAGTCAAGGAAGGCATAGTTCTGAAGAGATCAGTGGTATTAAAAAGAAGCTATGGACCAGCAATGGCATATCTCAGAACTGGACAGAAATAACCCACCTTAGTCTTGTGATATGAAGTAAGAAACTCTTCTGTGAGACCCCCTTGAGGAGAGAGTACCTGCAGTGTGCCCTGCTTATATAGGCTCCCTGAAAATCTTCTCACTAGGCTCCATTGCCCTGTACAGGCTCAGTGGCCCAGGTGTGCAGAGGCCACGTGCATCAGAGGGGTCTGCTATTGCTCCAACTGGCAATGCAGTCGCATCATCCGCATGATATGACCACGACAGTGTTTTTGTCTCTGTTGGGAATCAAGTCCTAGTACGTAGTGACATCTTTGGAAACTTGATCTGCGTCTCAAAATGACATGTGTTATAACGGTGTTTAGTACCAAGTACAAAGGAAAAATAAAGAAATGTTATTTATCTGTTCTCATAGAAATAAGTGCTATGGCCTTACATTTAAAGCAGTCTTTTATTGTCAGGATCAATATGTGTTATAATTGAAGGGCTTTTGTCTCCACACAAATAAATAATGCAATGTGTTTTAACTTGTAAGTTGAAATAGAACACATAAGAAGAGAATTACAAAATATTAGAAGCAGCTGATTCATTAAAGGCCAGGGTAAACAATAGTTGTCTGATATATTGCCAAGGAATGCTTTGAAAAGGCAATGGCTTATCTCTTTAATTTAAGGCTAAACTCAAATTACTTATTAAAAATATCTAATATACTGAATGAAAATGGCAACTATGGCTTATATATTTCACCTGTTTTTTAAAACTATATTTAATGTGTATGAGTGTTAACTCACATCTATGTGTATGTACCATACGTGTACCTACTGAGGCCAGAAAAGGTATCAGATAACCCCCTGTAACTGGAAGTACAAGAGGTTATGAGTCACTGTGGGTGCTGGGAACCAAACCTGTGTCCTCTGCAAGAGTAGACAGTGCTGCTAACCGTGGAGGACCTCCCCGGCCCCAAGTTCATCTTTCTAGTTCATCATTTAGTAAACATTTATGTGAGAGGAATTTCAAAGTGACTTTCTAATTTATCATCCACTTTAGTTTACTTCTAGCATGGCTCCCCAAACAATTTAAGGAAATGTAACAAAATACATTTCCCCAGAATCCTTTGCAGTGAGGACTCTATATAGGAGTCACATAACTTAGGCCTGACAGGTGCCTTATGATGAGATGACTCCTTTTGGGGGTTGTGCATAGCAGTGTGACCGTCTTTTTGTGGGCAAGATTTGGAAGGAAGAAGCATGGATGGTACAGAATCTTTTGGTAAATTTGATGATAAAATGTTTGACTCTTCATGGGTAACTCTGATGATGGAACTGCAGATACTAATGTCACCTGTCTGAGGCAATAGAAGTGAGATTTATGTAGAGCTGTCCATTACAGCAACTGAGGGTTCTATCCACTCAGACTTGTTAGTTGAGGGGCATCCAAGCTACACAACATGGCTCCTCCTGAATTTTATAGTTGTCAGAAGCTTAAAATAATTTTCTTCTTGTTTAATAGCTGTACTGCGTATTTCAAAAAAAATGGTGGATACTGTGGCCAATAGCTATGGTAGGTACTCTAGATACAAAACTGGATTTATGCTCAATTCTTATTTGCTATGATTTAATCCCAAACAACTCTGCAGTCATATAGAGAAGGGCAACAACAGGCATCTAAATTAACAACAGTGCATTTTACTAGACAGAGGCCTGTTAATGCTTCATGAATTAGAACCCCGACAATAAATAGTGGTCTAGGAGAATAATTGGATCAGGCATGATTGACTAGAAACCAAGTGAATTCCTTCGGATCTATAATGTTTATTTGAGATAGGGTTTCACTATATTGCCTTGACTGGCCTCAAACTCATACAGATCCACCTGTCTTTGCCTCCTAAGTGCTGGCATTAAAAGCAGGTGCCACCACATCCAGCCATGGATCTTTAGAAACATCTCATTGCAGAAAGTGGAAGGAATATTCGATTAGAAGGAGAGTGCTCAGATTATAGTACGATACAGCAGCATGTTCCTTCAGCAAAGTGCAAAGGTTTTGCTATTTAAGTGAGGTGTAGAATTGATAAAATGGATGAACCAGGGCAATAGAGGAGCCTTGTGCCATATATGTATATATTTCTGAAGAATAACTTGGGCAGCCAAGAAGACTGGGATTTAGGTACCACTGAAAGCAGAATGCAAGGAAGATTTCAAAGGCTGTTGAAATCACCTAAGAGAAGTGATGGAGCTATGGAAAAAGAGATAGAGAAAAAAAAAGATGTATCAGAAGGATACTTGATTGCTGGCCAATGGTGAGAACCCAATAAAGACTAGTTGAATGGTGTGCAAAGACAAAGGTGTGTGTGTGGGGTGTGTGATTGACCATAATCAGAGTGCACTTAGCTCACTGAATAGAAGAAAAGTTGGTGGATGAACCGTGTGCCAAGGTGCTTGGTCTCTCTGTCTATTTGTGAGCACAAAGCATTCAGTAGTCTAATTTGTCAGTATATTCATTCCTTCACTTTCATCCATCAATTCACTCATTCATCTGCCAAAGATTTATTTATAGTTTTAAAGCATTACTATGTGTGTGTGCA
>JAQHUG010000162.1:1599027-1619932 GCA_028555095.1 Dicrostonyx torquatus
AAGGATCCGCCCAGTTTGCTGCTCAGATATTTGGGTTAAACAATCATTTGGTGTGGGCCAAACTTCGAGCGAGCATATTGAACACATGGATATCTTTTAAGCAAGCTGACAAGAAAATCAGAGAATGCAATTTGTAAAAAAGAAAGAAAGAAAATGTACCTTTTAGGAGAAAAGTTACACCTTCCTAGTTTGGATTAAGAAGGAAAGAATTCAAACAAAATGATTTCACATCAGAGAAATCAATTCAACTAACTACTGAACAAATGGTCCTCTAGATATCAACCACTATATGTTGGGCAGTTGTGTAATGTAAGCAAAGAAATGTCATTTAGGGAGCTGGAGCTGTGTCTCTGTGCTTAAGAACCAGTGTGGCTCTCTTGCAGAGGACTGGGTTTGGTTCCCAGCATCCATGTGAAATAATAATCACCTGTAACTTCTCATTATTTCTAAATGCTAATAATGACTTTTTATAAATAAGTAGTTACTACTTGATCTTCTATAGTTCACTATTAGAAAACTAAAATATTTGTATTGCTTATACTAATAACAATAAATTCTCCTCAAAAAAAAAAAAGACATGGTGCTATGGTGTCATTGCCGAGAAGCTGCCCCTGTGTAGGGAAAATCCTGCCCATTCGTTCTCCCTTCTGGGCCATTGACATTGAGTCCTCTGTTTAATTATTAACTAGCAGATGTATCTCTGGACCACCACCCTAAGTGGAAACAGTGAGGAAGATGGATTTGAGGTCCTATTTACACTTCTTAAGGGAAGAAAACTGGTCTCTGCTGACAACCAGTGCCATTTATCACTTTCTGTTGGATTTATTATGTGGTTTGGTTTGTTTTTCAGTGGGGATTCTCTTCACCATTTGAAAGCAGATACTTTCTTCAGATAAAGGAAATGCTTTCAAGATTTACAGTGACACCAGCCATACTAATTTGCAGAGAAAGTCTTCATGGGTTGCTAGGAAGAACATTTATGGCCATAATTTGGCCCCGGCTATCATTTCCAAATGGCAGCATCTGCCTCCAGGTGTGCCCAATTAATCGAAGACTTTCAGAGTAAAGTACAATATTTAATTGGTCTGGAGCAGTGTTTCTCAAACTATAGATTGCAACTCATTAGTGGCTTGTGGAATCAACTTATAGACTTCTGATGAGTGTTTTTTAAAAGGACTAGAACAGGAAAAGAAGCGAAAACATCAGATGATATTGCATAAAGAATAGTTTCTTGTAAACTTGTTATTATATTAATACATATATATTATAATACACATACATGTATTCAGTGTTGTACATGTTTTATGGATGTAATGTGCATCACAGAAGTTTATATGCCGACATGTTGATGATTCTCACGTGCCTGTTTTAGCCCTCACTGCTCACATGTAGTCTCGAAGGAACAATTGTATTACAGTATGGAGCTTCCTCTGGCCAAAGGTTAACTGTCAAAGATTAAAGAAGCTTTAAATGCATAAGCATGGAAAATGTTCTAGCAAAAAAACCATTTCATTAATATCTTCCATTAATATGCCAACCTTAACTTAATTTCTTATTGCTTAATGCATTAAAAACTATTAAAACTGTTTGTATGCATAATCATTTAGCATGTTTTATCTACAAATGAGTTCTGGTAAAAAAGAAAAGAGTAAAGTTACCTATATTTGGGTAAAACTGTATTTGCCACATTAAAAATATCAAAAATCATTAACACTTTCCAACTTTACTATTTAGAGAAAACTCCATTTCTTTGGATGTTTAAGGAATTTTGCATCAAATACATATCAAATGCTGATTCATTTTTGTAGACTCTTTTGTCTCATATGTAGTAGTTAACAGATATAAATACCATTGTTCTTTTATTTACAATGTCTTAGAAATATTAACTCTTTAATACAAAACATTGATATTATATTTTTAATCAGAACTTTCCATTCTTCTCTATAAAGGTAATGTTAAAAGGTAATGGGTCTGGTGCACGCCTTTAACCCCAGCAGTCTGGAGGCAGAGGCAGGTAAATCTTTGTGAGTTCGAGGACAGCCTGCTCTATGAAACGAGTTCTGGGAAAGGTACGGCTGTTACACAGAGAACCCTGACTTGAAAAACAACAAAAAAGGTGACAGATAATATTCTTTTCTAAGCAAAAAATGTCACATTAGGTCTGTTAATGTGTGCCACTGTGGCCATACTTTAAGAGCTCCTGTTTTGCATTATCTATAGTTTATTTAAATTACACCCCTTTTAAGAGCTGGCTTGCTCCTTTTTCCTCTTCATTGTCAGTCTGAATTTCAGACTTTCAGTATTATGGTTAAGTCTGATAAACAAGTAGAGGTTTTTATATAAATCCCTAGAGTTTATTCAACTACGAAGCAAGTGGGTGCTGGTTCTTAAGTGCTGTCACATGTTTCCTGGCTCACATGTAGTTCAGAAGGGGGTGACATCATTAATGTATGACTTGTGGCTTTAGTGGAGCTAATTGGAAATGTGTATGTATTAGCTAATAAGCGATAAGTCAGTCAGCTTTCAACCACTGTAATAAAATACCTAAGACAATCAACTTATAATGAGGTTTGTTTTGGAGGTTCCAGTCTGTGATTGGTTGGTTCCTTTTGCTCTGAGCTTGTGGTGAGGCAGTACATCATGGTGGGAGTATGTGGTAGAGAAAAGCTTGTTACTTCATGTCAGAGAAGCAAAAAGTAAAAAAGGAGAATAATGCATGATCCATAGTCTCTTTTGAATTCACATCCTCAATGGCTTCAGTACTTTTCAGTAGGTCCTAAATATCCTCCTCAAGGTCCCCAACACCTTCCTGTACCCCCACATGGGAACTAATCCTTTAACACAGGGTCTTTGGTGGAAGCATATCCAAAACATTGCAGGTTGCATGTACAGCCCAGGCTGGGTCAGTCAGGATGAGATAAACCTTCCTTATGCAGCTCTGGAGTGAGAGGCTATCCATCAAGCATTCAGAGAAGAAATACCAGATTTCTTTTATTGTTTTTGTTTGTTGGTTGGTTGTTTTTTATTTTGTTTTGTTCTGAAACAAGGTATGCTATGTAGCCCAGGTGGCCTCAAACTCTTGATTCTCTTGCTTCAACCTCCTACCATGCGCCTCTCAAGAAGAACTCGGTTTTGGAAAGAAAACTGGTAATCTAGAGCCATAGCAGAGAAGCTGAAAGAGTGAAACTAGGTGCCTTGAAAGGTGGAGGGCAGTCTTCCGTTCTAGTGCTAAGCTCTGTATCCTTCTCTTTCTACTATTTGAAGCCTGTGAGATCCTTTAGGGGTAGCAGCCTTGTCTTAGATTCTGTAAATGTGCCTGGTAGGAGACATGTTTGTTTCTTCCCAAATTGATTTCTTTGTGTCATTCAAGCCTTGATTCATTCCTCTTGAATTCATAGATATTTTATTACTTCTCCTCTCCTGTAATTCATTCATCCTAAAATTCTGTTTCTTATCATATCTGGAAATGGTGTTCATGATGGGAAATCAAGATAAAAATGGGGAACATTACTTGTATTGTTCTAATTGAAGCTGAACTGAAATGTGATCACACCTTTTTCATTAGGGAAAATAAGAGGCACTGTATATATGTGACAGTCAGGTACATCTTTTTGCCTCCTTTTGCTTCTAGTTAACCATGTCAGAACTTTTGTAAACTCATTGTTTTCTGCCAATAAATAAAACTAAAGATATGTTCTTGAAAAACATGATTGTGCCAAATAGTTCAGCTTTCAATAGGAATTAATTAATCTTTCTCTAGATTCTGAAACCATGATTGATGTGGGAGGTGTTGTATGCTTGAATATGTTTTATTGCCAATGGTTAATAAAGAAGCTCCTTTTGTCCAGTTGCTTAACAGAATGTAGCCAGGCTGGAAGTATATTTGTTCTCTCTGTTTCTCTCTCTCTCTCTCTCTCTCTCAGTAGGCAGAGTCAAAGAGAAGCCATGTAACTGTCATAGGAGACAGATACCTCTGCTGGAGCCTGCCAAAACTTTGCCAGTAGGCCATGACCTTGTGGTGATACACAGATTAATGGAAATGGGTTAGTTTAGGATATAGGAGCTAGCTAGAAATACGCTTAAGCTATTGGCCAAACAGTATTACAATTAGTACACATTTCTGTGTGATTATTTCAGGTCAGGGTGACAGGAAACAAATAAACAGCCTCTGCCAATAAATTGACTCCAACATGGCCAACTAAATCTACTCAAAAACCTGAAAGAGCATTTTTTTTCAGATGTACTTTGTTTGCCTGTGAGGAGTAGGAGCACTGTGGCTCCTTTAAGAGAGATCTTCCTGATTCAGTGGTAGCAAAAAGAAGAAGAAGGAGGAGGAGGAGGAGAAGAAGGAGGAGGAAAAAAAGTGTTGTTTCGAAAAGGTGGCTTCCTGGTTTGTGCTACCAGGCTGAGCACATGAATGGGGTTTGTGAGCAACATGCTACAAGTTACTTGGTGGCAGTATGGTCACTAGAGTTGAGGTGGTGAGTGTGACGCTTACCCAGTAGTCTCAGTGGCAATGAATGGTCCTCTACCGTGTTGGATTGGGTGGAGCCAAAGGCAAAGCTGCCTTAGTCCTAACCACTCCCTTAGCATTTTAACAAGTGGTTCTGGTCACAAAAGGGTTGCAGGTACACTATAAAGACGAATTCAGATGAAAAAGACCTCTAAATGGGTCACAATGTTGGATAAATGTACCTAGGCTTGAGAAAGAGAAGAAAAAGAGTATAAACAGTTATAAAAGATTATAGATAATCATAGCTGAAAGGAATAAGATAATAAAATAAATATTAAACTTGTAGAAAAGTAATAGAGTAAGAAAAATAAGCCACATGAAGATGAAATATACACAGAAAGTTTATATTATATATATTATTGTGTTTTCTTTGAATTTTTTGACAGTGAAGGAGCTAAGTACCGAGAGACACTTCATTGTATGGGCTGTTAAGCTAAACCAACATATATGATTTAAAGGTATCTTGACTTCAAAATTTGGGTCTAAGAATATGTTGCTTTGGAAAAGAGGTTCTGCTTTTGTTTCCATAGAAGATGAGAACCTGTGGATTCCTCTCAGACTAATGTGGTTTAATGGACCAAGACTCCCCCAAAAAAGGTTGCCATAAACACCTCCCAAAATTGCTTTGTTCAACAAAAAGCAGGAAGCAGTTTGGAGAGAACTATCCCCAAATTCCCAGATATTGTTTATAAATGTCTGTTTACATTTAAAGGAAAATATGCTATAAAGATTTGCATTGGTATGGATCTTGGTTAATTGGTACAAATTTAAGATCAATTTTGTTTTATATATATATTTCTGCTCTTGATTAAAGTATTATGTTTTATAGCTCATTTAAAAATGTAATGTATAAATAATAAATACAAGGCTAATAGATAATCATTTATAATGTTCAAACTTCTAGTCATGTTAGTTAGATTTTCTAGATATATAGAGATATATTTCAGTTAGATAGGTATTCTTCAAATCTTTCAGAGACCTTCAGAATATGGCATTTAAAATGTTTTAACAACTTAGGACTTTTTTATGTCAGTCCTAAGCTCCTGGCAGCACCAATGTATTTCAAGAGGATGATGGCCACCAAAGTGGCTTCTCATGGAGTTTGTTAGCCATTTGGACAAGAAGCTGCTCTTGTCTGAACTACTTGACTGGATTTGCAGGACCCACAGAAAAATGACTGCTGAACTTGCCTAAAGAATGTGAAACAGTCCTTTGGGGTTCTTGCTTCATGAAAGTCTGTCAGACATTCTACAGGACACAGAAGAAAGTGAATGACAAACTGCCAATATAGGTGGAACTGTCTTTGAAATTTCCTGCTTCATGAAAAGGTTTGTGAGATACTTTGGGCCTATAGGTTGAAGATTGATACCCCAGTGTTGCAGAAGAACTTTAGGTGACTGTCCAGGCAGCAAGATGTCTCTGTCAATTCTAGAGTTTTGGAAGTTGCTTACAATGCACTTCCTGTTTAATTAGATAATATTATATCCTTCTGGAGTCTTTAATGGAGTTGAATAATAGATAATCATAATTATAGTTTTCCTTAGTTATGATAAAAGATAAAGTAGATGTAAATATTATAACTGTAATTCTTGCTTGATACCTATTTTGTTATATGTAATCTTGCTATGTTAAATTAAAAACCTTCCTTTATATTTAGACAGAATATGGGAGATGATGTGGGAGGTGATATATGCTGTGAATATGTTTTATTGCCATTGGTTTAGTTAATAAAGAAGCTGCTTTCAGCCAATGTCTTAACAGAATATAGCCAGGCTAGAAGATATATATATATGTGTATATGTGTATATATATATATATATATATATATATATATATATAGAGAGAGAGAGAGAGAGAGAGAGAGAGAAAGAGAGAATAGGCAAAGTCAGAGAGTAGCCATTAGCTGCCATAGGAGACAGACTTCTCTGCTGGAGCCTGCCAAAATTTTGCCAGTAGGACATGATCTCATGCACAGATTAATGGAGATGGGTTAGTTTAGGATATAAGAGCTAACTAGAAATATGCTTAAGCTACTGGTGGCCAAACAGTATTGCAATTAATATAGTTTCTGTGTTTATTTTGAGTCTAAGCAGCCAGGAAGGAATGAGTGGCCTCCAAAATTTGCTTTTATAAAAGAAATTAATTTCAGACCTAAATTAAATGGTCAGTGTAATACGACTTTCTGTTTAGAAAATTCTTAGTGCCTAAGAATTAGGATTTCAAGTAACTTGGTGTTTTAATCATTATTAATGGTATTATAAATATTAGTTTTGTGAAATGTTTTTCTCTTTTGATCATATCTTTACTCCTGCTCAGTACTGCCAATGACAAAGAGCATTTAAGCACTTTAGTACTTTTGTTGGTCTGCTAAACTCTAGAGAGCTTAAAAGTCTGGATCTTTTCCTTAGTACTTAAGATGCTGCTGCTTAGATGCTGCTGTGGTCTTCGGATATTCCCTGAAGTCTGCATAGTTAGAGCCTGGAGTTCACATATTTGATGCATCTCTCCATGGATATCATCAATGTTGTTGTGTTAGGAGTGGGTGTGTGTTTGTAGGAGTGGCTCTCCATTGCCCTTCTGCCACTGCCATGGAATGACTTACCAAGAATGCCATGGAATGACTCACCAAGAAGACTGCCACCAGGTAGATGATGGCACTTGGGCTTGAGATGCCCAACCTCCAGATGGTGAGAAACACATTTCTATTCTTTCTAAATCACTTACTTATAAAACTTCTGTTAAAGAGGCACAAAACATAAGACCCTACAAACATCCAGCAATAACAATGTCACTCAAAATAGGACAGATTTTTAAATCCATTCATTAGATTCTCTTCTACAATTTCAAAGACTGAAGATAATTATGACACTAGATGTATTTTGTTTCATACCATTTGGTGAGAATATAGAAACAGCTGATTCTGGAGAGAAGATATTTTATAATAGCCAACTAATAAATCATTGTGGGGTACACATTTCCCATTGAACAGTACTCCCTCTGTGGCTTTTGCTGGTCAAAAACTATATTGCTGTACCTGCATTGATGAGAAAAGTGTACCTTATTCATTTGTAATTCAGATTTTAGCTTTGCTATAGACCTTATTTGTATTCAATGCTACCTTTATTTCTGAATCTCTCATCTATTCTTTAGTCTACTGAACAAAACTGAAAACTATTTTTATAGCATAGAAGTCCTTTCAAAGTAAGAAACAGAGATCAATGTTAAATATTTGCACTGGGCTATAAAGTTAGAAGATATGATATGCTCTTGTTTGCTTGTTATAAAAAAAAATGTTTGCACTGTGCCCACGTGGAATGGAACTCGTAGACCAAAAGGATGAGATGATAGAAAAGGCATCAGGAACACACATAAACATCCTTTAAAAGGTAACTGTTTGCAGGTTATTGTGAGTAAATAATCATATGATCTGTTGGGCTACTTTTGTGGTTTTATCTGCCTTGCCCTTGATTGCAAGGTTGGGAAACCAGATCCTTGTCATCCCTTGGGTGTTGCTAGTTTAAACAACTAGGATTTAACTCCAGGGAATTCTCAAAGTATATTTGGTGATAGAGCCACTCTGAAATAAGTTTTGTTAATGGGACTGATATTACACAAAAAATTATTAAAAAATTATATCCTTCTACATACACATTTCTAAAAGTAACTTTGTACACACAAAATAGAATCAGGGTATTCTCAGCTCATTTTTATTCACAACTAAAAGATGTTATTGTAATAAAACACCCCCCAGGCAAACAAAATGAGTTGTTATGATTGATCCATCTCATCTATGTGCATACAATCCTGCATGACATCTTATCTCCATTCACCATCCAGGTTGTCAGTTTGACACACGTGGGAATAGAGAACCTCAGCCAAGGAACTTTCTCTTTTAAATTGGCCTATAGGGCATTGCCTCGATTGCTAATTGATGTAGGAGGGCCCGGCCCACTGTAGGCAGTGCCATCCTTAGGCAGATGGCCCAGACCTGTGTAAGAAATATAGCTGAACAAGTCAGAAGCAGCAAGTCAGTGAGCAGCATCCCTCCATGGCTTCTGCTTCAGTTCCTGCTTGAGGTTCTTGCCTTGAGTTCCTGACTGGCTTCCCTTGATGATGGACTGTAAACTGTAAGCCAATAAACCCTTTCCTCCATATGTTGCTTTTGGCCATGGTGTTTATCACAGAAACAAAAAACCAACTTCTGATAACAGAAGAAGACTGTCCTCTTATGGTATTGAGAAAGTATTTAATGTGTATTACTGAATGGACCTACATTATTTATTTTTCCACAGAAAGTGTTGGGAGCTCAGTAGCAGAAAGGCAGATGCTCTATTGTAGATCACACCTATAATCCCAATACTTGGGAGACTGAGGCAGGAGGCTTGTGAGTCTGAGGCAAACTTGGACTATATTGTGAGAAACCATGTCTCGAAAATGAAACCTAACCAAACCTAAGCAAAACAACAAGCAGAACAAAACCAAGAACCATCACAAAAGCTGAAATGCTGTATATAAAGATTCTACAGGAAAAAACCTTCTGGAAATGACCTGACTTTAAGATGTTCATTTAATTTCATGGCTTGTATTTTATTTTATTGTTTAACTGACAATGATGTAGCCAAACTCTGAAGAGACAAAGTCCCCATTTAAGGAAGGAGAGAAATGTATTGCTTTGCCTGTTTAAATTAAGAGCTGAGAGTTTGCCAAAGGACAAGCCTAGGATTCCCCTGTAGCAATAAATACTGATGTGAATTAAGGAAAACAGCATCCCCTAAAGTGCATTTTTATAAACTGGAAGCAGATACAATAACATTAGTATGAGCTATGACTTCAAGAGGAACCCAATTGGAAGTACCGTGACATGGGGGACTGGAGATTACACCTGAAAAGGACCTAAAGGGTCTAAAAGCTTTGTTTTAAGGTGGTCACACTAGTCCGTGGCCCCTATTTGTGTGATGCATATGTAAAGAGAACATTTATGTTCCCAGCAGGAGTCTCATCTTTCTCTGCCTTATGATGGACAGCTCACTGCTCAGACATTTTCGTTTGTTCTCAGGATCTGACAAGGATCATTTTAAAGTGGCTGGGAACCCAACGTACTTTTTGGTAACTAACCAATGCAATGCAAATGAGCACCCCAAATATTCCTGCCTGAGCAGAATTTAAGCCATGTGGGTTGCCTGGAGAGCTTATTTGCATGTCAATCCCTTTGAGTCTTCCTACTCAGCATTAAGTCACTTGATAGCTAGATCTTAGTTTAGGGAATACAACTGGGTGCATTCATGATCATGATCCTAGAATGGGGGCCCCATCTTTGCTACAGTGCTCTCATCACCTCTTTCTCCTGCAGGTGGGATTCCCAGAATAACAAAGCTTTTTGGTTTTCTTGGAACACTGTTCTAATCTCCCCTTCATTTTATTTCCATTGTAATTCCGCAGCACATGCAAAACTCTAAGGCTCTTTACATTTTCATGAAGGATGCTCCTTGCCACATATCCAATGAGCAGACCAGACACCCCATTAAAAAATGAGGAAAAATGAAAGACCAAAAAATTTAGCTCGGGGCCTTGATTTATTTGTCTGTGAGCAAATGGGTATCTCCCCCATGTTTCCTTGCAGTGGTCTCTGTTGCACCACAGATATTTCTTGTTGAAGACCAGGCGCCTTTCCTATAGGGGCTTATGCTTTCAGTAGACCATCAAAGTAAAATCGAAACTGTCCCAAACAAGGCGTAAATTGCCACACTCAGCAACTGAGTGAGACATTTCAGAAATGTATCTTCTGATGGGACCTCATTCCCAAAGTAATAAGGCCGGTGAGGAGTTTGGTTGCTTTTATAGCTGGCAAAACACAATAATATGTTCCACTTAAAATAGTTTCAGATAAAATATCTATAAATATAGCAATTAAATTTATTTCCAGGGGCTGGGGAGATGGCACAGCCCATGCAGAGGATCTGACTTCATGTGAGTGCTGGGAATTGAACATAATATTTGATATTCAGGATTTCTTTTGAAAATTTAATAAATAAGCCCATCAAACTATAGCCAAATTTAGGCTCTGCAAAATTTCTGTCTGCATGTGTCCTTTTCAGTGTAACCTTTCCAAGTGGTAAAATGAATACATGCATTTCTGTAGCTTAAAAAAAGTAACTTCTCTATATTATACAAAGAGAAGCAACAGAAAGCAAAACACTAAATTATGCTTAGTGATTCCTACTTCCCCATTCTGTCTCACTTAGGAATGATCCAAATAGCCAGTGGATGCCCCTCAGTTCACTTGGATTGATATCCATGAGTCCAGTCTCTGAGTTACTTTATGACCTTGGAAGAAACCCATCCAGCATATCACAAAATGTAAATGTGATTGCAATAAATTGTGCTGCAAGATGATTTAATTTAGTTGAACACATATTTGCATTTTTCATAATCTTAAATATTTAGTAGAAGTAACGTTAGTTTATTCTATCAATAAACCTGCAGAAGCTTATGAACTGTGCACTGACGTAGAATAAAAATGTAGTCTTCTATGTTAATTAATGCTGAGAAGACATAATTTGTTTTTATTAAACCAACAATAATAAATTAGACTCATTTGCAAAAGACTTGCTGAATTATGTAAGCTGGAATTCTTAAAATATAAATTAGTTGCATTAAGAATTTTTTTTTAGGACATTGAAATTATTGGAAGTTCAATTTCCTTCATATTTGGGAATTTTAAGAATGTTTTATTTTATAAACATTTATCTCTGGCAGTCAATCATGATAAATATCTTTTAAGTTAAGAGATTTTATAATTTAATTTACAAGATAAGAAAGTATTTGCACAATAATTCTAGGTCCTTTCTGAAATATATATGCACACACATACATACATATATACATATACATATATATACACATACACACACAAACATACAAAGAAGACATAGAAATATATTTGGATATTCAGAAAAGAACCTTTTATAACCTGAATTTTACAATTTTTGTACATAAATCAGACATAATTCTGTACTGAAATACAGAATTTATCAGTCTGAGGACTACTTCCCATTGGCTCTGAAATTCTGAGTTGGTTTGAACACAGTATAGACAAATAGACAAAGAAATGCCCTGAACTGTCTCTTTCTAACACAGGTCAGCAAAGTGAATAGTGTGGGCCGTAGAACATGCTGGAGCAAAGCATGCCTCCTGTGATTTCAGAAGGCTCAAATGAAACAAGTCACTATTTGATGAGACTCTTCATGGTCCATAAATCCCAAAATGCTGCTTGTCTGTATTCCTCGGAGTCCTCCAAATGGTCTTGGGAGAATTTGGATTCTTATTTTACAAAATAACCTCCAGGAAGGGTGTTCAGTTTTTGAAAGCTAGAATAAGCCCTGAATCCCATGTGACGAACACACGAGTTTAAAAAGTTAAGACTTTTCATTTGTAAGAGCTTAGAGAGGAAAAGGGAAAGCCTCTTAACATTCAAGAGAGAACCTGTCCGCACAATGTCTTGTTAGTAGGAAAAAGGACTCACTCTGCCCCACCTCCAAGGAAACCAGAATGCTTGTGTTGGGTCTGGGTAGGCAACCTGTGCTTGGACGAAGTCAGAAGAAATAAACAGGAGAACCTTGGTGAGCACACGCACCTTGCACACTCCCAGCCCAATGAAGACATGCCAGGTCTGCAAACCCTCTCCAAGGGGGCTGGATCGGGACACAGACTGCTGCTCCCGCCTAATACAACACTTGTAGACCTTTATTTAAACTGCCCTTTGTGGACACTCCTTTATACAAGATAGTGGAGCTATAAACACTGGTGGGTGACTGGGCATAATCCCAGAAAGAAGGCAAAGGCACAGACACAAAATGCGCATATAATATCTGGGTAGGGTTGAACCAGAGTAAAACTTTCTCCTATCCCATCTCTGATGAAATGAGGCTAGCCTTGAGGGAATGTTGCAGAGATTAAAAGAGAAAATAAATGAAATGCCCAGCACAGGGCTCCCTCAATAAATATTATTGGTAATGCTATTTAAATTAAATTTCTTGGTAGAGAGAGAGCTACATAGAAATTGGCACTTTGCTTACACTATAGGAAAACTATCTTGGTTCATTGTATACTACAGAATACTCCTGAGATTGATAGCACAATATAAATTTTATTATATAAAATGAGTTTTATTTATTTATTTATTTTGAGATGGGATCTTGTTATGCAACTTAGGCTGGCCTTGAACTTGCAATCTTCTTTCTCAGTCTCTTTTATACGGGGATTACAGGCAGACACCATCAGGGCTAGCTAAACTGAGTAATTTAAAATGAAATTTGTGGCCTTGGTACTCTAGAGGGCATTATCAAGATGCTCATATCATCTAGAAGGACCTCCCTGTTCTGTTGTAACAGCACAGAAACAGAACATGGCAGGCAGGCAGGAAGCAAGAATGAGAATCTGTCTCTCTTTTGTGTGTGTTTGTTTTTTGTTTTCTCGTACCAGGAGCAATCCCACAGAGTCCTGGTGTCCTGACCACCATAGGAAATTCCCAGCTCCTAACACCGCAACAATGGCAATTGCATTCTAATATGAGTTTGTGGGAAACAAACCCTGAAATCTGAACAGAACCCTTCCTTGTTGCTTCAATATCTCCAACCACTCAGTCCAGATGGCTTAGGGCCAATGGAATTGGTTGGTGGACCTTTGATGAGATGCTGTTCTGAACTCAGAGGAAAAAAGTATACTTAAAAAGTATATAGAAACTATTACAAAATCATTGTATTAAGAGACATAACTGAGTGAAGCAATAGTAAGAATTGCTTAGGGTAATTTTCCCTTTCTTAATTAATTTAGCCCCTCAAAAATTTCTTTTCTTTCCCCAAAACAGACTCCAGATCATAACTTCATTGCTCTTACTAGGTGATCTTTACAGCTTTTACTAAATCAGTCTTCTAAGGAAAGATGTTCTGTGGACTGAACAGTTTCTGTTCATTTGTGTAGAACATGCTTCATGTAGGAGCCACAAGACTCAAATATCAACCTTTCATTTCCTCCTGGGTCACAGATGATCAGGTCATGAGAAATCATGCTGTGGCTTCTTAAGAGAGTACCACTGCAACCCTGATGTTTAAGGGAGTTGCAGGGTGACCCATGTTTTATAGAGCCCTGCGGTGGTTTGAATGTAAATTGTCCCTCACAGGTAAATGTATGTTAACACTAGGTCTCTGTTGGTGGTACTATTTGGGGGAAGGTATAGAACTTTTAAGATAGAAGACTTGCTGAAGGAAGTATGTCTTAGGGCTGGGCTTTGAAAGTTTATAGCCTTGTCCACTTCCAGTTTTCGCTCTGCTTCCTGTGTACAGTTGAGATTTGATCTCTCAATTTCCGGCTTCTGCTTTCCTGCTGTTCTTGCCATAATGGACAATCTTCTGGAACCATAAACTGAAATAAATTCTTCTTAATTTGCCTTTGGCAATGAGATTAAATTACAGCAGCAGCAACAACAACAAAAATAACTAATACAGTCACCATGTTGTGATTTAGGATGAAAACAACATTTTGATGGAAAACAATATCATATATGGCATACCCTTGCAGGCTGTGGCCAATGCTGAAACCTATAAACTGCTTGTAGCATGGGTTTGTAAAGTCTAGGAAAGCAACAGAGGACTGATCTGTAACTTCTATTTTCTCCAGAATATTTTTCTGCCTCCTGAAAACCTGCAGGAAAAAAAAATCCTCTCATTTATAATTTGATTCCTTTACTCTTTAAAAATATTTGGGTTTTAAACATTTCCTTTGAACTGGTAATAATAAATCGGCCTGTACTTAAATCTACATTAATTTGACACATATTCAGGGCAAGGAAGGCTCTTTTCAGAACCATTACAATACATATCATGACTTTTTTGTTTGTTTTGGAACAAGGTTTCCGTACGTAGCTTTGACTTTCCTAGAGCTCATTCTTTATGCCAGGGTAGCCTTGAACTCAGAAATCTCACTGCTTCTGGAGTGCTGGGATTAATGGCATCTACTGCCATACCCAGCTGTATTATGACTTTCTCAATAAAGGCGAGAAACTCAAAACTGAGTGCAGCAAAGACAGCCTGAAGTTAGAATGAGGGGCTCAGGGAACAGAGAATACTCAGTGAGACATCAAGAGTAGGCGAGAGTCTTGCTGAACCCAGTAGTCTTGGCTAAGGCCAGTCGTGGTGAATAAATCTCTCTGAATGACCATAGAAGTATTTTACTAATCCTGGACCATTCAAGCTTGGCAAGAGTACGAACTAAGTTTTGAAGCCTAACCTAGAAATGAGAAGAAGCCTAAATTTGGTCAAGGAGAAAGTTTTTGTTACCTAGCTTGTTAATAATGAATAGCATTTTAAAAAATTCACAATTGTTTTCATATCTGTTTGAGAGATATGGCTCTTTCTGAAAATTATCTTTTAAAAAACTGTAATTACATCATCTTGGTAAATAGTCATGGGGTATTAGAGCTCTCTGAAAGCTGTCTCCAGAAGCTGCCCTTATTTCAGACCCTCTTTGTCTCAAAGAATCCTCCAAAGTCCCTTGTCTTTGGGCAACTATGTAACAGGGTGGGAAGAGAGCAGAACAAGAGCCTGAGTGAAAATATGCCCAGCAGGAAGAGAGGAGGGAGGGGGAACTATGGTTCCTATGTAAGATGAATTTTAAAAATTAGATTAAAATTGAATAATAAATAAATAATAAAAAACCCATCATGTCCTTGAAAAACAGATAGGAAGTAAATCACTTCCAACAGAAGATGATGATAAGGAAGGGCCCACAGTGGGAAAGAGGAGCCAGAAGTTCAGCCATGGAGCTCTCTGTCATGGAGAAGAGGCTCACTCCAGAACTCCAGCTAATCCCTCAGCTTCCCAGTTGGTTTCTGCGGAAGGTTGTATAAATACTTGATTTGGTAATGTGATCCCTATCTGTTGTTATTTGTTCTTCACTTGGAAGAGGAGACTTTTTGTTCTGCCTGGGGCTCTTAAGTGGGAGCTCCTGCTGATTGCTTCAATAGGGTTTCCTGAGATGGTTTCTGCTGGTCTTTCTGAGCACCCAATTTGATGACATTTTGTTGTCTGTCTGTCTACCTGTCTGTCATCTATCTATCTTTTGCTATGTCTTTTTTAATTCTTGGTTTCTATATACTTAACTCATTCACTTAAAGCCAAAAGTATGGTCATTGTAGATGATTCTTTGAACCAAACATAATAAATACAGAGAAAACATTTACTTGTAGAGTTTACCAAATGTATTTAGGATATATATTGACTAAACCATGTTTTGGAAAGTCCTGGATTCTCAACATTATAAAGAACAATGGTTACTCAACAATGGTTAAAATAATAAAATATTCAAGGATTATATTTTATAAACAATAGAGCAGCAAAAATGCATTTTTCATTGCCCATTCGTCAGCTAATTTTTAAATTAAAAGTTACTACTATAGGTAACTCATTATCATGATGGACCTTTATTATATAAGATGAAAATCTCAAAAAATAGACATCCTAAATTGTTGATTATGGTATTTCCATTTAGTAAGAAAATAGTTACCATGGAAATGGTGTACTTGGATATTATTTGAGCTTCTAAAAGGGATGCATTCAGTCTATGTTTGCTCTTGACATAGTTCAAATGAGAAACTGGATCTCCAAGAACAAGCATTTTATGTTAGAATCATCGTTTGGTGATGTTTTAAGATGTTTCTTTTTTTGTAATAAAGTAATTTGATTGAGACTGTCTTATTTTAGGACTTTTTACAATCTTTTTATGTCTTTTTTCCTAAACAAGGGTTATAGTCAGTGGAAAATTGTGTGTGTGTGTGTGTGTGTGTGTGTGTGTGTGTGTGTGTGTGTATTTGAGGCAGGATTTAGCTATATAGTCAAGGCTGAACTTGACCTCGAGGTCCTGTGCCCTGGCTTCCCAAGTGTTGGGTCAATCCATTTTTGGGACATAAGGGACATGCTTGGAGGGTTGGCATGGCTGGAGCTTGTGTCTGTGCCTCTTGCTTTTGTAGACACCCCTCCCAATTTACTTTGCCTTCCATATGTCAGCATTGCCTCATTTATTCACTCTTCTCCATCTCTTTTATGCTAGGTCCAAAAACAATCTCTCATCTCAGCCAAGAAATGTATTGATCCTGAGTAAGTAAGTAACTATTAATTTTATGGTTTGGGCTCTAATGGACCCTTGGGGATAAGACTAGATTGTTTAAAGCATAGCTTCTCTGTTGTTCTGTAGCTCCGCAGAGGGCTGTTTAAATATTTACAAGCAAATGCAAGGCTGAGAGACTCGCAACAGAGTGAGGTGGAGGAAACGGTGCAGCAGTGGAACTGTCATTAGAAATCATGTTCCAGCCCTGCCACCCATCAGTCACGGGACTGATCCACGGGATTGACGCCACGGTAAAATCCAAGAAGCACCGTGACATCAGAGGTTAAATTGGAGAGGGAAAAAATTTTCGAGATTATTGCAAAAATAGGAAAAATTCCTCAAAGTAATTGCCGATAAAGCATGGGCAAGTAGGATTAATAGCTAAGGAGTAGGCTCACACAAGTATGGGTAGACAATTACTAAGAGGAAGTAGCATGATAAGGAAGATTCTAGCTAAAATGACTTAATAGGATAGCCATGAAGGAGGACAAGGTGATCAGACAGGCATAGAAGGTGGTATTTGAGATGAGGAGGGAGTACTTCCTGCTAAACTGATAAGTGTGCTTTGCCAGGAAGTGCACAGATGAGTTCAGTGATGGTTCAGGAGCATGACTACAGTTTCATGAAACAAAGGATCTTTGCCAGTCAGTCACTCCATTATTCCCACAGAATGCGTAGGCTGTCTATCCCTATTCCTTTGACATAAGCTCTTGCAAGAATTGTGAAAAGGCTATAGCTACCAGAGTAGAAAAACAACACAAGCCAACATCTTCATCGTCCAAAATTTCTAGCTTGGGAGTCTGCAATCCCACAAGGCACTTAACTTAGTCTCAGTCTTGTGAATGGGATTTGCACAGTAGAGAATGCAAAGGAATGAAATAGCTCACTCCCAAAGCACATCTTGAATAGGTCACTTTGCCAAGGTGGCAGGATAGAGAGGCACAGCTCCATGTTGTCACCCTCAACAAGGTGAGGAATTCCCTTAATCTTTTAGCTACAGGAACCTAGGATTTGTGACTTAACACAGAAATGAACTTCAGGACTAACCAGTTTGAAGCAGATTACAATTTTACTAAAGATACCTTTAGGCTGGGGAGATGGCTTAGCGGATAAAAGGATTTGCTGTGCCAGCATGAAGACCTAAGTTTGAGCTCCTAACAGTCACATAAAGGCTGGGTGTGATAGTATGCTGTTTAGTTTCATGTTCAGTTGACACAGGCTAGCATCATCTGAGAGGAGGGAATGCTCCCTTATATAAGATGGGGTTGTAAAAAAGCATATAAGGCAGCATTTTCTTAATTAGTGATTGATGGGAGAGATCTCAGCCCATTGTAAGTGGTGTCATCCCTGGGCTGGTGGTCCCGGGTTCTATCAAAAAGCAATTTGAGTAAGCTGTGGGTGCAAATCAGTAAGTACCTGTCCTGACTTTCTTTGATGATGAATAGTGGTGTGGAAACGTAAGCCGAAGAAACTCTTCCCTCCCCAAGCTGCCTTTGGTCTTGGTGGTTCATCACAGCAGTAGCAACCCTAACCAAGACATAAGTGTGGCGGTGTGCATGAGAATGTCCCCCATAGGGTCTGGCATTGGAACACTTGATTCCCAGTTTGTGGCACTGTTTGTGGAGGTCTGAGAGCTATGACGTTGGCGGACGAAGTACGTCACCGAGGGTGGGCTTTGAGTTTTCAAGGCCTCAAGCCATTCCCAAGTCATTTCCCCTGCTTTGTGCTTACAGTTTGAGGTATGAGGTCTCAGTTTGCTCCTCCAGCTGCTATGCCTGCCCATTGCCATGGTTTCTTACCACGATGGTGACAGACTCCCATTTTTCAGGAACTGTGAGCCAAATAAAACCTTCATTCTGTGAGTTACCTTGGCCATGGTATTTTATAACAGCAAAGTAACCACTGCAAGTGGTGTGAATCAATAACATCCCAGCACTCTAGAACTTGTGCTGGGGTGAGGAGAGAAAATTGGACCCTAGGCCTTGCTGGGCAGCTAGTCTAGCTGAAATGGGATCCCTGAGAGAACCCGTCTCAAAAGATAACATCAACAGTGATGTTGACACCCGATGTTGACTTCTGCCCTCCCATGTGCACACATGAATAGGCACACTTGTACACACACGTGCATACACACACATACCACACATATGCACACATGTGCATGCATACAATATATATTAATATTCACTTAGATTTTAAGCATGAGAATTCAGAGGAGAGGCTCTCAGAAAGAGCATAGATGTGGGCTTCTTTAAGAGAGTCACACTTTCATATCTGCTGGGTTTTGAAGCTATTTCTTCAAAGGTTAAAGAAACCTTAATGAGGTGACAGGGTGGATCCTGAAAGGCATAGGATTTCATTGATAGGTTAAGCTCTAGATCACAAAGATGAGGGAAATTAGGACAGCTTTGCTGTAAACAAAGTTATTAGTCTTGTTTGATATTTCCAAAAAATGTGGACAGCTCGGGTAGGGAGTGGGGTTCAGGTTAGGAATGAGGTCTATCCAAGGACATATACATTCAGACATTATATACGAAAGGAATGTGAACCCTATGCCAGGAACCTTCATGGCAGGTGTTGTGTGCTGGAATTCTAGCTTCGAAGCTGGTGAGAGGTTCAACCAGACTCCACAGGGAAGGGCTCCTTTCTCGTCTTGTGTACCCATAGCTGTCCTGTCTTTCTTCCCTACTTCAGTGTTTTAATTCCTGCCCCATTTCAGGAACCACCATCTTAATATGTTCCTTTGTCCCTACAAAAGTGATAGCCTTGCACAGGGAGGGCAGTAGGCTGAGATGACAGGGTTGTGTTACCTGAAGGAAGCCAGTGTAATGTTGCTGAGGACTGTGGAAGGGGCTGGGGTGAAGGGAGGCTGGAGTGGTGAATGAGCTAAATCATGAAAATCCTTAGGACTGCCGACTTCATTTCTGTGTTACTTTTCCCCTTGTTAATAAGATTATTTGATTGTGTTCTTGTAGATAACAATGAGGCAAACAGCAAACGCGTTTTTTTTGTCTTCCTGTCAGAGGAACTAAGGAAAAGACTAGTCTCTTCATTTGAAAAATAAAAAAGTCAGCCAACAAAGGAAGTGGTTGTAAACAGTAGACTTAATTACCTCTTCTAGGACAATTATTTGGTGTCTATTTAAGGCTATTGCACTTTATTTTAAATACTCTATGGTGTGCCTTATTTGCATATATTTGCATATGCCCATATGAAATGCTTAATGGATGACTTCAGCCAATTGCAGAGTTTACCTTTAGGGCTCATCAACATGGAAGCAGAATGTAGTATTTAAATTAACAAACAGAGAACAAAAGAAGTGTGAAAGGTGAAGGATTCTTCTACTGGGCAGATTCTGGAGAAGAGGCTATGGCCCTGGAAGCCTGGGACACTGTTCATAACCTGGTGGAGCAAGGCATATTGGCCAACCTAATCCTCAGGGTCTTGTCTAATTGAATAGAGCCTTGGATAAAGCCAAGAAAGTATTGACTTTGGCTCTTTTTTACCATTAGAGGCAAGAGAGGCTTTTCATATCTGCTAATGAATGACCTAGTTACTTCACATCAGTATTTTCTTTTCAGAGTCGGAGTCTTCGAGGTCTGTAAGCTGGAGTATGTGGGTAAAGTGTAAGAAGCTGCAGCACAGCCCTAAGGGAATTGTACACAGCTGTGAAAAACCTAGCAGACAAGAAGCACCCCTCTTCTGGTTTCTTTGTGCCAGTGTGGACTAAGAAGTGAGTTATGATAAAGGGACAGTCAGTCCAAATTTCATGGAGAGGGGCTGGAATTGGGTGAGTATGAGGGAAAACTGAGAAAGACTTAGAAATGGGATAAATAAAGATCAAATATTCTAGTTGCCTCACCCTCCAGGCTGTGTCTGCCTTTCATTGGCTTTGAGCTAACCCCAGCTATATAAATGGCTTTATTAACAAACATACACAGAAAATTTGCCTTTTTGATGAAGGGACAATCTTTCCCCCACAGGTGCCATTTGCATCTGTGTGTAACTGAACACTTCTGCATTGCTGGTGGGAATGCAAGCTGGTACAGCCCCTTTGGATGTCACTGTGGCGATTTCTCAGAAAATTAGGAAACGACCTTCCTCAAGACCCATTAATACAACTTTTGGGTACATATCCAAAGGATGCTCAACCGTGCCATAAGGATATGTGCTCAACTTTGTTCATAACAGCATTGATTGTCATAGCCAGAACCTGGAAACAACCTAAATGCT
>JAQHUG010000162.1:1621842-1632602 GCA_028555095.1 Dicrostonyx torquatus
CAGCTCCCATAACTTATATTAACTCATTGTCAGCCACATGGCCAGTACCTTTTCTCAGCTGGGCTGCTACATGTTGCCTCCTTGGAGATCTGCGCAGGAATGCTAGGGAAGCTTCCTGCTTCCCAAATTTCCTGTTCTCACCTCTACTTCCTGTTTGGTTTTCCCACCTATACTTCCTGCCTGGCCAATCAGCATTTATTTAAAACATGATTGACAGGATACAGAATTGTCCTGCACCAGATTTCTTTATAAAATATCATTTTTATTTTTGAATTCTATGTGTATCTGTGGATATGTGCATGTAAATAAAGCCTGCAGAAACTGGAAGATGGCATCAGAGTCTCCTAGAGCTGGAGTCAGGTGATTGTGAACCTTAAGTGGGTGCTGGTAAACAAAACAAAACAAAACAAAAGACTTTGGTCCACTGGAAGAACAGTATACACTTTCAACTGCTGAGCCATCTCTTTCTCTCTCTCTCTCTCTCTCTGTCTCTCTGTCTTTCTCTCTCTCTCTCTCTCTCTCTCTCTCTCTCACACACACACACACAGACACACACAGACACAAATAAATTAAAAACTAAGATCTACTTAGGTGATGACTATTCTTGGTTGTCAGCTTGACACATATGGGAAAGGGAACCTCAATTGAAGAAATGTATCCATTAGATTGATCTGTTGGCATGTCTATGAGACATTTTCTTGATGAGTAATAGATACAGAAGGGCCTAGCCCACTGTAGGTAGTGCCACCTTTGGGCAAGTGGTCCTGAGCTGTGTAAGGAAGTTAGCTGAGGAGAAGCAGAAAGCAAGCCCATAAACCATATTCCTGTATAGTGTCTGCTTCAGCTCCTGTCTTCACTTCTATGGAGGTTTGAATGAAAATGGCACCCACAGGCTCATATATTTGAATGGTTAGTCACCAACTAGTTGAACTATATGGGGGGGGTATGGCCTTGTTGGAGGCCGTGTGCCACTGGGAATTGACTTAAAGGTTTCAAAAGCACACTTCAGGCTCAGTTCCCCTATTCCTACTTGTTACCTTTGAATTAGGATGTAAAGCTCTCAGCTACTGTTCCAGCACCATGCCTGTTTGCTTCTCACCATGATGATCATAAGCCCTAAAATTGTAAGCAAGCCACCAGTTAAATGCTCTCTTTTATAAGAGTTGCCTTGGTCATGATGTCTCTTCACAGCAAAAGAATATTCACTAAGATGACTTCCCTTGATGATGGATTATAACCTGTAAGCCAGATAAACCCTTGCCTTCCCCAAGACTCTTTGGGTTGGTATTTTATTGCAGCAATGTAAAAGCAAACTAGAAAAGAAACTAGTCCTAAAAAGAGGGAAATTGCTATGTTGGACCTGTCTGTTTTGGAGGCTTGTGGGACTTTAGAACTCTGACCTGCAAAAGCTATTGAGTGATCAGGGCATAAGGAACTTGGAAGATAATTCTGAGGGATGTGAAGAAGATGGAAGTCCGGCTTGTGAAGTTTCAGAGGAAAGCAAAGACGACCAACCAGGGCTGTTCACATGACATCTGGGGAAGCATTACTGATACAACTAATACTGGTCAACTGGGGCTGAATAATCAGCCGCTATTACGAAGAGACCAGCGTTACTGAGGTGAAAATTTCCAGGAAACATTTTCTTAGCATCAGTACCATGTGGTTCAGAGGATGCCATGGCTGCATCCTCAGCTGGCAACTGAACCAGATAATGTGTGGGTATGTCCCCTATAGCACTGGTTTGGGTGGCAGGGAAATGGGCGGATTGAATGGGTCATAGAGAGCTACTGAAACCTGTCATTGTGTGAGGTCAGGAGAGGCCATTGGTAAAGCTGCAGTGAAGACCTCAAGGTCTCAGAGATTCCAGGATTGTGGGGTGTCTAGGATGTCTAGTAAGGACAGCAGCAGGTATGGAGTAAAGTCATTTTGAACCAACCAATATAGGTTGAGTGTACTGTAGATGGCAGAGCTGGAAAGGTATGACTGCCGAAGGCTTTTGGAATCTAGAACACCATGAGTCCCAGATTTCAGACACTGAGTTACATGACTGGAATTTGGTTTTATTTAACTGGGATGCTCTTTTGCACCTTGCTTCTTTCTCTCTCTCTCTCTCTCTCTCTTTTTAAAGATTTATTTATTTTATGTGTATTGATGTTCTGCCTTCATGTATGTTTGTACACTTCATGGTGCACTGACCCCAGAGGGCATTAGGTCCTCCAGACCTGGTATTAACACAGTTTTGAGCCACCATGCAAATGCTTGCAACCAAAATTGGTTCCTCTGCCAGAGCATCAAGTGTTCTTAACCACTGAACAATTTCTCCAGCCCCTGGTCTTTACCTCTTAAAATAAGAAAGTATTCAACTTCTTTTTTTTATTTTATAGGAGCCCAAGTTAACAGACTTTGGATATTTTAACAGTATGCTAAACTTTTATAACCGGCACACGCCTTTAATCCCAACACTCGGGAGGCAGAGGCAGGCGGATCTTTGTGAGTTCGAGACCAGCCTGGTCTACAAGAGCTAGTTCCAGGACAGGCTCCAAAGCCACAGAGAAACCCTGTCTTGAAAAACCAAAAAAATTTTAAAGACTAGGACTTTTAAAGTTGTAATTTATATTATGATATTAATGTGAGATACGGAGGACAACAAGAAAGAAAAAGGTAAGACAGAGTAATGTGTTTATGTGTTGACAAGGAATGGACTTAGGATGGCTGTTACTGGTTGTCTATTTGGGACATCTGAGAAAAGGGGATCTCCACTGAGAAATTACCACTGTCAAATTGGCCTGTGGGTATGTCTGTATGACATGTTTTGGATTGCCAGTTGATGGAGTAGTGCTTAGCATCCTACCACACAGCAGGCAGTGTTACTCTTGGGCAGGTGGTCCTGGGCTGTGTAAAAAAGTTCCTGGGCAAGCTATGGAGAGCAAAGCCCCATAAGCAGACTTCCTTCCCTGTCTTTGCTTCAGTTCCTGTCTCCAGATTCCTGTTTTGAGTTCCTGTCCTGACTTACCTTGATGATGGGAAAACCAAATAGACCCTTTCCTCCCTGAGTTGGTTTTGGTCAGTTTATAACAGCAGAGGAAGTTTAACTAAGACAGAAAATGAGAAACCATCCAGTAATTTGTCTTTTTCAATCTGGGTTACTTTACTTCATAATTTCTAGATTCCCTCAATTTTCCTGAAGATGTCATAATTTTGTTTTTCTTCATGGTGGAATATTTGTGCATATTATCACATTTTCATCATCCATTTATCTGTTGATGGATATCCATGTTGACTATTTCTTTGTTATTGTGAACAGAGCAACAGTAGACACAGATGTGCAAATATCTCTGTGGTAGGATATAAAGTCCTTTGGATATATTTATCCAGGAGTGATATAGAGAGGTCATGAGGCAGTTCTATTTTTTATCTTGAGAAACACCAACAGAATGGAGGATTCAGATATAAATCCACACAGCCACAGCCACTTGATCTTTGACCAAAATGCCAAAATATACTCATAAAAAAAGGGACAGCTTTTTTGATAAATGATACTGGGAAAACTGGCTATTTGCATTTTGAAGAAAGTAACTCTCATGCACATACAGTAAACATTCTTACCTGACAACCTATCTTCCCAGACCCTTGTCTTGATGATTCTGGACCACAGTCTGGGGTCTGACTCTGGCCCTGACTTTAGTTCGAACTCTGGATGTAAATGCTGTTTTACTTTATTTCTGGCCATTACTCTAGATCTGGCTTGATATGTGGATGTGCCTCTGAAAATGGGTTCCAACCTCCAGTTTCTGACACACCTGCTCTGAGTGAGAATTCACACAGGCACTTGGTGTTCCCACGGCTTAGCTGATCTTGACTTGAATAGATGCTGCATGAGGTTCTGTCCTTCGGACAATTGATACTGTTCTACGGGTAGAGTATCTGTGTGATTACACCCCTCCCCCCAGGTAATAAGTTGCTGGCTTCATCACAGAAACAGTTAGGTGGGCAGGTAGGCAAACTTAATTCCAGGTTTTGTATAATTTTATCAATATAAGATACTTTGGTAGACAGCGCTAGGAAACTTGCAGGGACCTGAAAATCCCAAAGTACAGATGGTAAATATCTCTCTTCATGCATCCAACAAACATTATTTTCTCTTACATATCATGGAGCCCTGGGGATTGCAGCGATGACCCGAACAGATGAAAATCCCTACAGGGCTGTAACATGAGGGCCGGCTTGTTGGGGTTTCTGTCCTGCCCAGTACCCCGCAGCCAGCAAGCCCCAAAGAAAATCACACAGAGAGTCTACATTAGGTTATTAACTGATTGGCCCATTATCTCAGGCTTCTTACTAGCTCCCATAACTTATATTAACCCATTGTCAGCCACATGGCCAGTACCTTTTCTCAGCTGGGCTGCTACATGTTACCTTGTTGGAGATCTGCGCAGGAATGCCAGGGAAGCTTCCTGCTTCCTAGACTTTCTCCTCGCCCTGCCTCTACTTCCTGTCTTGTTGACCCGCCTATACTTCCTACCTGGCCAATCAGCATTTATTTAAAACATGATTGACAGGATACAGAATTGTCCTGCACCACAGGGCCATAGAGTTCCTTGAGGGAGGGAGACACTGGCAGCATGTTTTGATGTTAGAGGTAAGGTTTGTAAATATGTCAGTGTGTTAAAAGTGGGAATAAGTAAAAAGAATCTAGCAGGGGAGGGATCTGTGGGGTGTTCACATTCTTAAGACAGGTGGCCTAGAAACTGCTCATGGAAGTGACATTTCGGTAAAGATCTGAAGGAGGTGAGGAAGGAGTCACAACTGTCCTCCAGATTCCTCCAAGGGAAGGATGCGGAGGAAAGACATCTCACAGCTAAGTGTGGGTCTGGGCGTGTTGCCACTGTCGTTAGTGACTCTAAAGAAGTCTGGTAAAGTCTGATTGTGACTATAATCTGTAAAGAGTTGGGGCAGGGAGGTCTACATTCATGTCATGGCTTTATAACTTAAGCATCCCAATGAGAAGTCGCCCATCAGGTTCTTGTAGGGATTTGAAAGGGATGTAATGGCAGGGGTGCAAGGTCATGTCTTGTTTAAGTTGTTTTATTTTTTTAAAAAAGTGATAAAAAAATGTACCTCAATCTATAATATGCTGAGGTCAGGTTGTATCCTGCCCTAAATGACCCTATCTCATGTAGAACAGTGGTTTTCCAGGCTGTGCCTTGCCCTGAGAGACTCCATGTAATAAGCAGTATTCGACTCTGTCTATGGATGCTTTCATCACTGTAAACAGGTAACATGCCCAATAATCACAGAATCATGCATGACACTCTTTGTTTACTGGAATTTCTCTCCATCCTCCACAACCCAGAACTTTATTTCTGTAGCTCAACTTAACCCTGAGCCTCAGGTCTAACTTATAACCAAACAGCGTGGCTTTCAGGATCTCTCCAACAACGTTTCTTGTCTAACCTTCCCAGAGACCATTTTTGGATCACCATCAACTTTGACCAGTTTGTGGCCATCCTGTAACCTACACGCATGCATACATGTAATGGTAGCTACCATGTAGTGTATAACATTTAATCCGAGAGTTAATATTACTAGTTAAGAGTGAACTAGAAAAACCTGTGTTTTCCCAGCTTCTAGGAAGGGGAATGAGGACCATTTAGCAAGTTGAAACGTAGGATGTTTAGTAACTATACATTCTGACATCGTAGAAAGATATAACTATGTTGGTCTTCATTTTTGATGTAGTACACTTTTGACAACTGTCTTAATTCTTTACAGGCACCTGTGAACGTAAAATATACCTGTCACTGATTTGGTCTTTTTCAAAAGTCCTTCTTTTTCTGTAATTTCCTCTCATTTCTACATAAGTAAAGCACCACTTACAATATTGAATATGTCATGCCGGGAAGAGTGGAGATATTAATTGTCAGTACTTCAGTCCAATTTATATGTCTCTGAGAAGTGCCAGGGATGGTGGCCTGTATGTCTTTTGATGGTGATGAGTCAGCAGGACAGAGAAGGCTGAGACAGACAGGGTCCAAGTATGTGAGAGGAAACACTTGGGAATAATTGGTGAAGTTCATAGGGTATACACCAATTAGCTTGGTGACATGAAGAGGGAAGCTCAGAGGATATACTGTTTCAGAAAGACTAATGGGACTAAGTAGGCTTTAAAAAGTCTGTTTTTCTCTCTGGCTGTGGAATTTTAGAAGCTCTAGGTTGTAGCCTCTGAGGTGCCACTACTGTAGGCAGTAAGGAATTTGACTCAGCAGTCTGGGGGCATTTCAATTTTAATTAAAATCCATGCTTGTTCTTAGCCTCTTCTCTCTTTTCCAATCAGATGGACTTGAGTTATTTGTATAATTGTAAGAGTATAAATTTCTTGCAAGTGGCCAGACAGCAACTGATACAGCACAGGTAGCCAATCAAGTTTGCTGAGTTTGAACAGCTCAGAGCAGCAGAAGAGCCATCCCACAAGTTTGCCACAGGACTGTTTAGAGGTGGAAGGAAATGAGAAGCAGATGCTGAATAAAGCCCTGATATGAATGAAGCAGATACGAATACAATGCTTCCCTCCATTTGCCTTGAAATAGAACCTAAGTGCACACAGATTTTGCCTCTGTCTCAGAGAGGACAGAAATTAGTGACCAGAGGCACAGCCCTCAGGCAATGACACCTATGTCTTCCACGGAAGCCCTGGTGCAAGAGAAGACATCCTGGCAGTACTCGGGTCCTGCCCTTCAGCAGTCAGACGCCTGAGCCAAACCAGTGGGTCCTAAAGAATGAAATCTTACCTAAGAACCCCATTCTGGAGACAAAGACAGAAAAGCCTGGAGTCACAGTCCAGCCAGAGCAGGGCCGTGCATCTCAGAAGAGCGTCCATACAGTACCGACAACTTGTCTCGCAGTTCAGTTAGCACGCACATTCCATGGCGTTTGTTTCTTTTGGTCTGTAATACTATAACATGACTACAGGACAAGTGGAGGGAATGTAGGGTGTCTTTCTCTCCCTCCCCAGTTTGGTCAAACTGTAAATAAGTTCATTGTTTTTTATCAATTTCTGTTTCTGTTTATTTTTTTTCAAGTAGGAATACAGAGGCTTGAGGTTATGGAACTACAAGCCCAGGAACAAGGCCAGAGGGATCTACAAATAAAATCTGCTCTTATCTTCCCTTAGTTATTAATCATTACATTTCCCATTTTTGTTTGTTTATTAAATGTGTTCGTGACAATCTCATGTATGTATATGGTATATTGTTTACTCAACCCCGCCCTCCTTTGTCTCTCTCCCACCCCTGTCATTCCCTACCCCTCTCCAGGTTCCTTTCCCACGTTGTTTCTGACTTTCTGCTTTGTTTTGTTGCTCATTGAGTTTAAGTAGGGCCTTCTGTGTGTACCAGTGGGCTTGGAACTATCCGCTGGACCCTGTTGGCCTCACAATGACTTCTCCTCAGGTAGAATTTATCAGTAGCCAAAAATTCAGCAGTGAGGGGTAGAGCCTCACTAGCCTCTTCCTGATCTGTGATTGGCTGTTAACAGGTCTATATTTTGCAGGCCCAGTGCAGGCACCCACAGCTATAGTGAGATCTTGTTTGCAATGGTTGCCATACCCTGAATATGGCATTTCACATCTTTCTCTTTTATCTAGCTTTTATATTCTACCATGTCTGTTGGGATGTCCCCCGAGCCTTACAGGGGTGGTATAAATGTCCTATTTAGAGGTGTTCCCTCACTGTCATTGATTCTAAGTACCCCGAGGAGCTCCAAGTCTCTGTTTTCTCCCCTAATCACCGCAAAGGGAGTCTGTAAATGCCCCAGTACTAGACACGCCTTTGAAGTCGTTATCAGTGATTGTTCCCATGTGTATATGGGATGCTTATGTCAATAAACCTCTGTTTGTTCTTCTCTGGTTAATTTACCTTTCTGTCCATCTGTCATGCAAATTTTTCTCTGGAGGGACTAGGCAATGCCTCACCCTCCTTCTACAGCCCTAATGGCAAACAAAACTCATCCTGGGGAACCAGTGAGTTTATTGGTCTTATTTACAAAGTGTTGATGAGCGTTTGTAGACAAGATCCTGGGTGACTTCAAGGCAGCTGCCCAGAAAGGGTTGGACGCCAGCATGGAGAGCATCTTTCCCAAGGCAGCAGACAGGAGTTTCCTTCCTTCAGTTCTTCCTATCCTGCATATTCCAGTCCCTTCCTGAGAACTGGGGGCCGCATGCCCGCAGGGCAGAATGCATGCACTTGGTTTAGAAGAGTGGACTGACATTTGGGTAAGGGTGCAGTGACCCTCCACATCCCATTCCTGTATGGGGGAAGGTCAATAGCGGACAAATCAATTTATGATGATCTTTTGTGAGCAAACATAAATGAACTCATAAATATGAAGCCTGTTTGGCTGGGAGGATGAGAGGACAGAGGGAGAAGACAACAACAGAAATGCCACTAGTCCTAATGCCATTTATATACACTGGTGATGACACTGTCACCACCCATGCCTCCCGGGCAGTGCCAGGCCCTGGGAAAGGTGCTCTGTACACGTGCACCCACCTCTCTCAGCCCCTTCATGGATGGGCACTGAAGGGGCATCTCCATTAGAGCATTGGGCAGTTGTCCACAGTTATGTCCGTCCTCCTTCTAGAACTATCTGTACTCCGCCTCCACAGAGTCACATTTTTTTCATGACCACACAAGAAGAAAAAAGGGGGAGAGGTCGTCAGAGTTCTTGCAGCCTTATACTGAAACACCAAATAAGGTCACACATGGAAAGAACCTTTAGCAAAGACTGAAAAATGAGGGCTTTTTAGTTTTATAGCTATGTCCCACTTACAATCACTTTTCATTTTTTTTTTTAAAAAAGCAATTTCATGAAGTGCTAATTTTAATCAGCTTGCATCTGCATGAGGACCTCAGCCCTCCTCTTGCGAATTCTATTATATAACTAACTCTCCCCTTTGCAGACTCCACAGCCCTTGAAAGATTTATTGCTACCTATGCTTGCAGCACTGTGTTATCAATAACAGTGTTAGGCCATTCTTTCATTCATTCTCATTCATTCTCACTCCTCTTTTGTGATTATGAGTTATATAGGAAGGTCTCATGGTGCAGCCGTGTCTGTCCTATTAGATGAAAACATAAGAGGAAATATCAGGCTCTTTCTGCCTGGGAGACAACCTGGCTTATTCTATTGATTTTTTGATAACCCGTGGCTTTCAGTGTCTCTGAGTTGAGGTCAGGAGGTTAAATATGTTCTCATTTTCTTTTCATAATTCAGCGATAATGGCTATTGGAATGGTTTTCACCATAAATGTTATGGTTGAAGTGGTGCTTTTGTTAATGCCAGATGGCCTTTCCTGTCCTAAGGCCATTGTCAGAAGCTTTAAAGAGAGAAGTTACCCTGTGTGTAAGAAATAGCTTGAAAATGCACCCTTGAGGGTTTCAGATGGTTAGGGTCTGGGCAAGTTCTCAGTTGATAGAAGTCACAATGGCTGGTTTTCTAAGGCACAAATCCCGCTCCTTCACGTGTCTTCAGTGTCCTAGTTGCCTGTTCCTCATGTGACAAGAACACAATGAGGACTTTCTCACTTCTGAAATTTGCCATCTAATATTTTTAGATGATGGCTCATGGCTAACTGCAGAACTTTACTCCAGCTAAGGAGGACCTGCTTGCTGCGTCCTACTAGAGTCACTGAAGGTAAGCTGTCCTCAGAAGCAGCTGCTGGGTCTCTCTTTCCTGGGTAGTGAACCTGGCCAAGGGTGCCATCACCGCGGGTCTGGGAGAGATCAGAGCTCCTAGGTCCTCATTCCTCGGTGATGAACACCTGTGCTTGGAGCGGCTCATTATCTTCTTGTTCAATTGTGTGTCTTCAATCCTACCTTAGGTCTGCATGTTTCTCGCTCCCTTGTAAGATAATAGATCGGGATGTTCATAAAACAGCCATAGCTGATCATTTTCAAAGTAATTAGTTTGTGTTTCAGGCATAATCAAAAGATAGATCTGATAATTGCTGGTTGACAGCGTGTATACCCAAAGGTGATTGTGTCTGGTTTATCTCTATTCCCAGGGACTAATCATTTACATATAAGCCTCTCTCTTTAGATGGCTTTAAACACCAACATGATCCTTCACTGAAGTTCCAAATAAATGTTCTGTGTCAGTGTTTACCAAGGCAATGAGAATTGACTGTGGGGCCATTACCTGGTCAATTTAACCAAATCAGAATGAACTGTTTTCAAACTCATCTTTATATCAGTCTTTAGAAAGATACATTTAATTCTCACTTCTTAGGTGTAAATTCTTCTTATTTTTATCATCTTAGTTCTAGTTTTTCCTCTCTCCCAAGCCAATATGTGTTTCTTTTACCTTCTACATTGTTAGAAGCCATTTTTGATATTTTCACAGCAAGAAATTTGAACAATAACTGCCTTATTTGGCTTTGCAGCACCATCAAAAGTAGCTAATTGTTAATACACTGGGAGATGAGCCCTTCTGTTCAAACCAGTAATCATAGACGTTTGGGAGAGAATTTAGAAAGCTATTATGGGCAGGCAATGGCTATTGCCAAGCATTATTAAGCACGTCCAGTTTTATTTAAATAGGACAATAAGCTTATATTTTCTGAGTATAAATATTTATTCAGAACAAGCCTATCTTCCATTGACTGCTAAACTGTATTATTTACAACTACAATTTGTTTGAGATCTTACATGTTTTATTAAGCTAGGCACTATTAATCTCATTTTATGGATGAAAAAAACAGA
>JAQHUG010000162.1:1633372-1659158 GCA_028555095.1 Dicrostonyx torquatus
CCAGTGCTGCGGAAATGTACAAGAATTATTTGCATCCTGCAACAGAAGACATGCCATGCAAGCTCCTCCTCACCTTGAACTTCTGTTTTTAATGGACCTAGTAGATAGTTTTGTATCATTTCATAAGCCATTTTCTGTTGCCCAACTGGTGTAGCAATTCTGTTGTATCAATAAACTATAATACACTTGATGTGTCCTTGACTGAACAGACGGCTGAGAAAATTCACAACCCAGCGAAGACTTCCATTTTGTTCTCTCCATGCCTCACTTGGTTTCACGCACCACAGCTGGACCTTGCACTAATACTCACACTGGCTCTGCTCTACTGTGCCTGAGCAAACAGAGCCTCATGGCATGGGTTTGCCATTCCATATCTGTCACTGTCCAGTTTATTTGCCCATACCCTTTGACAATGAATAGTTGATGAAGGATATTCTTCATAATCTCCTGAAAACCGACTTGAAGTTTACTGTTCCTCGGAAGTCATTTCCATCTGTCCAGCTAATCCAAACAGACATCAGCTGTTCCTCATGACAGTTACCGCCTGAATGATTGATTTAATACCTATAATTTTCAACAAAGCCATTTTCTGGGTACACTAATGAGCTTTGTCACAGTCAACAAATATCAGTACGGAAATGACTGCATTATGAAAATGTACCAACACTGTTTAATTCAACAGGAGTACAATGAGTATTCATTCTGTTACTAATGACAGTTAGTGTGCAGATACATAGATGTCTTAGTCACTGCTCTATTGGTGTCTCACCATAGCAACTCTTAGAAGAGAGAGCATTTAACCGGAACCTTGCTTACAGCTTCAGAGGTTCAATCCATTATCATCACGGCAGGGAACATGGTGGCAGGCAGGCAGGTGCTGGAGCAGTAGTTGAGAGCTACAGCCTGATCTGCAGGCAGATAAAAAGACACTGAGCTTGGCATGGGCTTTTGAAACCTCAAAATCCACCTTTAGAGACACACTTCCTCCAACAAGGCTTCACTTGCTAATTCTTCTAATCCTTTCAAAGAGTTACACACCCTGGTGACTAAGTATTCAAATATATGAGCTTAAGGGGCCATTCTCATTCAAACTACCACAATAGATAAATATGACTTTTGCCTTTGATGACTCTTAGAACGATTCGAGAAGCAGATGTGAGGTGTTTCTTCAAAGGTGAAGGCTTGAGTTCATCTTTGTGTTCATCTTTGGTGCTCATATTTGTTGAAACTTTACATGAGCTGAACTTACTGCATTAAACCAAAATGTAGGGGGTGGGGGTGATTGGATTACATGACTCTCACCTAAATGACTAGAATTCTTGGATCAGACCCGTCACACAGGGAATTACATTAAATCAGAGAGAGTATCTAAGCATACCATGAGATCGTTAACTTAGAGGTCACTGGGCAGAAAAGCTCCAAATTAAACTGAGAAGCCAGGGTAAGAACATGCGGTAAGTTTAGGGTACAAGTAACTGGAAATAACACGGTATCTGAATCATGGCCATCCTAATGTTCACATACTTTGTCTGCTAGTGAGGGAATGAGAGACGATAAATGATGCCACTCTTCACCAAGGATGCTGTGCTTACGAGGGCCAGAAATTTAGAAGTCCTGTGGTAATTGTACATAGCCCCTCTACTTAGGCTGGCAGGAGTCTGTTTCAGATCATACTTGGTTTCATCAACGGGTGCTGAAAATAAATTGACCTAGGCTGTTATCCTAAAGAGGGCAACATTTTGTTTTTCCAAGATTTCCAATTTAAAAAGACTAATTTGCTCCAGCATATTTTAAGTTCACTCCATGCACTGCTAGTTGGCACACATTACTGCCTGTGTTTAGCATAGCACATGAATTCTTTCTATGTCCTACAAGTTCCTTGCTTACTCGCTATCTATATTTGAAATGTTTTCTGAGTGTTGCTTATTTCTTTTGTCTTTTGTGAGCCAATGTTTTATGAACTTGGATCCTTCTGTTCTTCTATAGCAGAACTGAGTATTCTCAAGTTATATGAGAAGTGCATATCGTGACATCCTGCTCTTGTTGAGCCCCTGGGACAAATCTCAAAGCACATCACTATTAAATCTTAGTAGAGATATAGTGGTTTTAATATAAACGTTAGTTCAGATGAGGAAATCCAGAATTATAATAGATGTATGTAGTTGGCAATGTTTTAACCAGGATTTTTTTTTTCCAGATTGCTTTCGATATGACCTTTCCTGGAAAAATTTAAAATGATTCAATCCCCCCCAAAATTACTATTACATTAAAAAACACCACATCTAGCAAGTAATAATGTAATAAACATTGAAATATCCACTGAATTGAAACATTATAATCAGAAATGTTAGGATAATTTTTATTTTCTGTATTTATTATTCCAAATATTTTCCAGTAATGTCATGTGTGGGATTGATTCTGACCTCTATTTTCTGATAGAAAAGTTTCCTATGATCTGAAGTCACTTTGCCCCTCCAGGCACTGAGAATGAACTAGGAGACCTCACAACGCATCTGCTGGTGTCTCTCCTCAAAGTCTCCCAGGTTTCTGAAGCGCATGCCCTTTGTTCAGACTTTTTCCTGTTTGACCATCTCTGAGTCCACTCACCTGAGGGTTGCGACTGAAAGCTACCTGGCCACAGAGGCCACAGCTGATACCCAAGGGAACATTTTGTAAGTGGGACAGAGGTCCTACCATAATACATCGTTGCTGATGTCCATCACGATCCCAAGGTGCACTGCTGCACAGAGATTGAGACAGCAGTCACCTTCTCCAAAATGTTTCCTTTTCTTTGTTAAAGAGATTTTACATTGAAGACAACACATCGACTTTGCAGTTGCTCAGATGTGACCACAGGACAATAAGACTACAGAGGGAAAGCATGAGACCCATAGAGGAAGTGAGTGACCATATTATCTGTCACACACACTCTTACTTCTTCAGCTTCCTCTGGTGATGGCCGTCATCCTCACCACACCAGCCTGCTCCTGCACATACATCTGAGTCGTTCATTAGACACTTAAGTTTCAGTTTGTCTCACAACTTTTCTCATCAAATTGTCTATATCATTTCTATTCTCTCTCTCTCTCTCTTAAACTTCAGAAAACGCAACACAAAATCATGGGGTTCATAATGGAGTGGCCTTTGTGTTTGCAGGGAGTCACATCATGCTTTTGGAAAAAAATATTTATTTGTTTTCATTTTATGTATGTGGGTGTTTTACCTGTACATGCATATGTCTGTGAACCATATGCATGCCTGGCACCCATAGAAGTCAGAAGAGAGCTTATATCCATCCATAGGAACGGAGCTTTGTGTGGATGGTTATAAGCCACCATGAGTGTGCTTGGAGGTGAACTTGGATTCTCTAGAAGAGCAGTCAGGGCTTTTAATCATTGAGCCAATTTCCAGCCCCTCCCATATCTTTTTGACCGAAACCCTGATAAAACTAAGAAGAGAAGGACCATATCTCAATACAATGAGGACTTTGTCATCTGTTTCTGGGGAACACAGGACTAGGTGACATCTTAAAAATTAGTTGGTAATCCTGTGACCCCCCTCTTCCTCTTACCCTCATTTCTTCTCTCCCAATGTGCTTGCACAAACTGACTCATTTCTACCGCTCTAATCTTAGAAGCCTGCATGCTGATCCCATGAGCAGTTCTAAGTTGGGGCTGGAAGACCTGGGTGATCCCCTTGCAGGTTGGTTATGTTGGAAGTAACTTTTGCCTTTTGTCTCTGAGTTTCTGTTTTGTTTTGTTTTTAGTAAGGAAGGGAAAGTTGAAAACTTCTGGTGTCATTTTCTTAGCATACGAAGAGTCATACGAAGTACTTCTTTACCTGTGAGTTAGAAATAGAAATGTTCTCCTGTTGACCTCAGTAGCAACTAGAAATTGCAAATGAATGGATGTGCTGGGACCTGAGGATCAAGTAGGGAGGGGAAGAAAAGGCAAGGAAGGGCAAGGAGGGAATACAGGGGAAGACAGCTTAAAATTAAAGACTGTTTGAGGGATAATATGGAAACCTAATAAAGTAGAAGCTTTCTGAAATATATATAAGAGCAATCTAAATGAAATTGCCAAATAATGGAGGAGATGGAATCCTAACTGACCATCTCTTATCACCGAAGGAAGTTTCCTGTCTCAAGACTGGGTTACATCTAATTGAGTTGTTGGCCAAAAGTGTCCCAGGGGAATCCTCCAACAACCTGAGGTGTTGTCAAGACTGTAGGTTGCTCTCTGCAAACTGATACGAAGGCTACACTGCTGCAGACAACAACTAGACAAATCACTGAACGTGGAGAAGTCCAACTGGTGTCTACATAGAGCCTTCACCCTATGTTCTAGTGTCTTTAGTACAGGAGGGTACTCTGCATGCTGCCAAAAGAGAAACACAAACACCAACGCAGCTCCAAACCCTTTGAACTACAATACTGTCCTGCCTGCAAAACATGTTAGCGCAATGGCGGCATAAACTTGTAGGAGTAACCAACCAGTATCTTATTTGACTTAAGGCCCCCTCTAGGAGATAGAATCCATACCCAGCTTGGGTGACTGAGAACCTGAGACTAGATAGCCCAGGGACCTGGGGAGGGGGGGCAAATACAACTGTCCTTAAAAGCAAAAACAGCCAAACTAAAATAAACAAAACAAACAATAAGCCATATCAATAAAAGGACTAACGATATTCTGTTATACTCATAGATCAGTGCCTTGTTCAGCCATTATCAGAGGAGCTTCCTCCTGCAGCAAACGGGAATGAACATAGAGACAAACAGCCTGACATTACAAGAGACCTTATAACACTCTGCCCAAAATGGCATATTTGTATCAAATCTCTCTTCTCAGGGCTCAGTGAACCCCAAGAAGAAAAGGCAGAATGACTACAAGAGCCAGAGGGGATGGACACCAGGAAAAGAAGGTCTTTTAAATCAACACGATCAAAGATCATAGGAACTAAGGGGCTGAGGCAGCACGCACAGGGCTGCACCAGGTCCTCTGTGTATATGTTATGACTTCAAGTTTAGTGGTTTAATCTTGTCCAATTACGATGCATTTGCTTTTGTTTTATCTTATTATAATTTATTTTATTATTTTAAAAAAATCAAAACAAAAACAAAACAAACTCGCTCAATACTAAGACCCACGTGTAGAAGGTAAATCCATATCTGGGCACCTTATACTCCCTTTAAAACTCCAGAAAAACAATGGAATAGAGTCTTTCTTGCTCTCATTACTACTATGTGCACCCACTAATTATGATATCAGTGAAAATTAAATGAAGAAAATGCCATGTCTTTAGGTTTTTAAGTTTGGAAGAATATTACTTGTTTTTTTTTTTTTGTCTCAAGACTCTAACAATTGAGAAACAGTGTTCCTACATTTATGATATTTTCCCAACTAGATCAAAGTGAATATAGCTTTAAATGTACAGTTATCTATACAATGCATAAAAGTGTCTTTAAATATATGATCAATTAAAAAAAAAGAAATTACAAATAGTCTGTTAGGCATTCTTACTCCTGGAAGTTGAAGTAGAAGCTTACTGTCAGAAAGGAGAGAAAGGACTTTTCATTGGTTTGGGAACAAAAGTAAAAACCAGCGGAATGAATGACATCCAACTTTCATTCTTGACAGCGCTTGACACTTAAAACTCAGTGGTAGGTAACCCTCAAGTGGGTCTTAGGAGGAAGTCCAAAGGATGGCCTTTCTGTGGGTCAAGTGTCTGTGTCCTGCATTAGCCGTTGAAAAAAATGGAAAGAGCCCAATACAATTATTCGGGACATGCTGAGAGCTGCTACTGGCGACTCTGTCATGCTACTACAAGAAAGGCAAACCCAGTAGCCTAGAAAGCATGCTAGAATGTTTGAACTCCTTCTGCAAGGAAAGGTACTCCTCAGTTGCTGTTTTAAGATCCATGACTAAGTGAGGTTGTGTCAATCACCTGTGGAGAGCCAAGCATGGGAGAGTTTTGAGAGGGTTTTCTGTGGGAGATTTCCCCTTCTGTGACCTGCGAAGTTGGCACTCTGCTCTCTTTGTAAAAGGGCAGCAATGAAAACAGTTTTCATCTGTGGAGATGGGTAAGTACTGAAGCCTTGTTCTTCAAACTAACTTTTTGTTGTTGTTGTTGTTTAGTTGGGTCAAGGCGTAGCTATGTTGATTTGCTTGGGCACCTTCTTCCTTCAGTTCAGCTGCATTTGGTCATCTAGCGTTCCCTCATAATCAGTGGTTCTCTGTCTGGGGATTGAGACTCCTTTGGCAAATCTCTACCTTCAAAAAATTTACATTATTATTCCCAACAGTAGCAAAATTACAATCATGAAGCAGCCATGAAAATAATGTTATGGTTAGGAATCACTATAACATGAAGAACTAAATTAAAGGGTCATAGCATTAGGAAGGTTGAGAGCCACTGCTTATAACAAATCCCATATTGTGGTGGTTTGAAAGAAAATGGCCCCCAAATAGAGAGACACTGTTAGGAGGTGTGGCCTTGTTGGAGTAGGCGTGGTCTTGTGAGGAGAAGTTTGTCATTGTAGGGGCGGGTATTGAGGTCACATATATGCTCAAGATACCATCCAGTGACTCAGTTCAATTCCTGGTGCCTGCAAGATGTAGGATACTTAGCTACTTCTCCAGCACCATGTCTGCCTGTATGCTGCCATGTTGTACCATGATAATGGACTAAACCCCTGAAAATGTAAGCCACCCTAATTAAATGTTTTTCTTTTGTAAGAGTTGCCTTGGTCATGGTGTTTCTTCACAGCAATAGAAACCCTAACTAAGACAAAATATCTTGCACTGAATATATATAAAACCTCCTCTTTGGGATCAATAATAATAAAATGAGGGAAAGAGAACAGTAGAGTTTGGATGTTATATTCTTGTATTCCTAGTTAGGGTCCTTGGGATTACACAAAATGACTTTTCATCTCAGTGAAGTAACTGATATAAAATTCAATTTTTCTGATTGCCAGTGTTGTTGTCATGGTTGTTTCCCACACCCTGAAAGCTGGCGGTTGCCTCTGAGGAAGAATCTCTTATGATCCTCCGGAGCTGTGCTGCCCAGTAGAAATACAAGTCTCATGTATAATTTAAACTCTTCCAGTAAGCACAGCTAAAAGGCTAAACTGCTGACCTCACTGGTATATTATCTAGTTCAATATTTTTCAACATGTAATCAAACTGTAAGACATTCGTATTGTTTTACGTTGTTTTTATCTAAATCTTCAGTATCCACAGTGGTTCTCACGTGAGCATGGGTCACATCTCCAGTGTTATCAGGACTTCAAACGTGTATTAGCAGCTACTTTCCTAGGAAGCCTGACTTTTTGAGATTGCATGAACAATAATTACAAATTCTTTTAATGCATATAGCATGCTTCTGACAATGTTAAATTTTCTGGACATATACACACATATACATGTATGATTATATGATTAGATCGTGATATCTTACAAGTAGTCCAGGAACCCATGTTAAATGTTGTGGGCATTTAAAATGAATCTAAATTTTTAAATCCATTTAACTATGGAAACAACACACTCCTCATGAACTGACTGCTGTTCATGTAGCAACTGACTTGCTTGTTTTTCTTATTAGCATTTTGCACAAAAGACCTTTTTTTGTGAAGTTTTCATCCCTTCATAAGGACTCAAGTGTTTTCTTAAGCTTTCTTCTTATATTGAAAGAAGAAATCTCAGAACCTGGCACATTTGAAGCTAGTATTGTTGTTTTCTCCCTTAGGAGAAATGGTATATTATCTAGTCCAATATTTTTCAACATGTGATCAAACTGTAGTTTTGATCAATGTGATTTAAAATTTACTCCTAGGAGTACGATTATTTCTTTCCCTTCCCCATCTTTGATTATTGACTATTTTGATGAATATAGCATATTTTTTATAGGCTCTTGCTCATTGCTGTCATCTAAAATTCTGTTCCAATTTTTTTTCTTTTTATAAACAGGGCTTTACTACATAGTCCTGGCTGACCTAGAACTTGATATGTAGATCTTACTGGCCTAGAACTTATTTTAACAATGGCAAAAAAAAAAAAAATCACTTGCGTTGGGAAGCTCAATTTCCCTGCTCGAGGGACAAGAACATGGGACTGTCATTAATTGGTAAATGAGAAGGGTCAGTTGTCAGGGATGTAGCCTCACACCACTGGTTCTTATAATATGACTTCTCTTGCAATTTATAAATTCTTGTGGGAATGTGACTTTTCATGAGAGAAGATATCTCTGGGGGAACAGGAAAACCTCCACACAGGGAGAAGCGAAGAGGAAAGTACAACGAAACTAAGAAATATTGAAAGGGTGCTGGGTGTATTAATAAAAGAAATGAACAAGCTGCCAGGCAGAGTCAGGGAAAAGTTGATATCTGGAACCTCTTTAGTGACCAGAATCCACACAGTTGAGTGGCTTCTGTCTTTTTAGTTAGGGTTTCTCGTGCTGTGATGAGGCATCATGACTGGCAGCTCTTATAGGAAACATTTAATTGAGGTGGCAGCTTACAGTTCAGAGATTCAGTCCATTATCATCATGGTGGAGAGCTTGGTAGTGTAAAGGCAAACATGATGCTGTCTACATCTTGATCAGAAGGCAACAGAAAATGGACTCAATGTCACACTGAACAACACTTGAGAGAAACCTCAAAACCCACTCCCTCAGTGACACACTTTCTCCAACAAGGCCACACCTACTTCAGCAAGGCCATACTTTCCAATAGCACCTCTCCCTTTAGGGACCATTTTCTTTCAAACCTAGTAACTCCTGTAGGATTTGTATTTGTTAGTTACTTTTCCGTCCCTGTGGGGGGGAAAAATATATGAGGGCTGGAGAGAGCACTGATTGTTCTTCCAGAGGTCCTGAGTTCAATTCCCAGCAACCACATGGTGGCTCACAACCATCTGTAATGAGATCTGGCGCCCTCTTCTGGCATGCGGACATACATAGAGGCAGAATGTTGTATACATAATAAATAAATAATTCTTAAAAAAAAGAAAAAAAAAGAAAAATGTATGATAAAGAAACCTTAAAGGAAGAAAGGTTTGGGTTCATGGTTTCAGAGATGACCACCCATAGTCCTTGGCTGCATTGATCCTGGCCTTATGGTAAGATGAAGCATGTGATAGACGTTATCTGTTCTGTAGTGCACAGGAAGCAGTGAGCCGTGATAGGAAGGGACTAGCATGAAGTGGAGCCTAGCTCTGCCCCACCCCCACCCTGCCCCATTGACCTTCCTCTTACTTCCGTGTTTCTATCTACTCTCAATAGTCTACTATGCAACGTTTGAATCCACCAGTGTATTAAATCATTCATAAGGTCAGTGGCTTCCGGTTTCAATTGTTCCTAGAGGAACTCTCTCTCATACACACTCAAGTGTGCCTTACTTAAGCATTACTCAACCCAGTCCAGTCGGCAGTCAAGAGTCACCATCAAAGCGGTCCATGTACTCTGTCAGAGCAACTTAGCTTTGCCACTGGGACTTGATAAGCAGCGACAGACAATAAGTACATTGGCCACAGTTTCCCAACCCCAATACAAAGCTTGGTTCAATGGCTTCTCTACTTCCTTCCCCTGTTGTTACTTCTGGAAAATGTATACTCTTTAGAAACTGACTCATCAGTGATGTCACTTTTCCCACAAGAAGGCATAAGAATTTATGGATATTCCCATTATTCCAACGTAAATTTTATCAGAAATGACAGTCTTACTGGTCTCCCAGAAATCCAGACTAATAATAGCTCAGATGCCAGAAGTAATGCCTGGTAGAGGTGACTTCTTGTGTAAGCAGTTTAGGGGACTCCAGGGTGTTGCCTCATCTCCACACACATCATGGCTCACCACTAGCCAATCTGCCTTGGACAGTAGAAGAAAGAAAAGGGTGGAAGGCAGATATAGCCCTTCCCTTCCTGGATGCAACATAGAAGCATCTCATGTCGCTTCTGCACACACCTCATTGGTCAGCACTTAGTCACCTAGCCCCATCTATTGGCAATAGGAACTCAGAAATAACACAGGCAGAACATTATGAGAAATGCTCTGTGGGGGATTTCATTGTTGTGCAAATACCACAGAGCACACCCATACAAACCTGTGTGGGAGAGCCGATTCCCCTAAGCTGTACTGTAATCCTATGGGACCACTGTCACATGTTCATGGTTGACCAAAACATTATGGGGGTATGTCTTTACTCTAGATATGAATGCCCAAATGAAATTGGGGCTCCTACTAATGGAGAAAAAATGAATGAAAATTAGTAGATAAGTAGACAGTATCTCTTTCAACTAGTTTTCAGCTTTCACTTTGTACTTTTAAAGAAGTAAGGGCTAAAAGGAGTTTCTTAGGTGATGGAGTTCTATTTCATTATATCTATGTGACAGATTATATGCTCTGTTATTTGGGGATAGAGCTAAGGACTTTAGACATATTCAGAAAAGAATGACAAGTGTGTACTAGACATAGTTAGGATACTTTTGAGAATTTAAGTGACAATTATCTCTCTTATGTTTCTCCGCCATCTCCCGAATTTGCTGCAGACATTACTAATAGAACACAGAATTCTAACCCATCAAGCTGAATCCTCTATTTCCTGATCAGGAATTCTTAAATTTAGCCACTTGGGAACCATTTTGTCTGAAAAATTTGTACATGATCTGAGTATATGAGTATAAGATGAGTATAGTAGGCAAATATTTACTGATAATAAATCATAAATAAATTTATTTTAGAATGTTTTTATATACTTATCTACCACTTATTAAAGATGAAAGCTGATTTGTATATAAAAAATTGGTACTCTTGTTGAATTTTTGTATAAAGAATTACATTTTGGGTGCCATAAGATAGTTCAGTGAATAAATGATTTTCTGTACAAGCCCAAGGAGTGGAGTTCCATCCCTGGAATTCACATAAAGGAGAAGGCAAGGACAGACCTCCCAAAGTCTCCTTCTGACCTCTATGAGCTTATACAAGCATACCATACACTCATAGACACACACTTAGGTGCAGAAAACAAGGATTAAATTTTGGCTCAATATTTAATTCTATAGGATATATAATCATCAAAGCATTTCAGAGCTGATCAATATTTTTGTTTGATAATTGCCAGTGTTTGAGAGTGCATAAATATGTAGGACAAAATGGCAGAAGTGTTTAGGACTGCTTCAGAAATTGATAGAAAGTGTGTTCTAACCCTAAGCCAAAATTCATTTAATGATTTGTTCTTTTGTTTGTTTGTTTAATGAAACTCATCAGGAACTCAGCAGCAATGTTAAAAACATCAAATATCCTAATACAACACAACTAAAGATGCACTCATTTGCTACACGGGGGGACGGGGAGGATGATGAGAGGCTGATGTAGCAGCCATTGTTCCTGCAACTGGAACATTATGTTTCCTCAAGAGCAGATGGAGGTTTATTTGGATAGCAAAAACTTTGCAATTCACCGTATAGTCTTGAATTTGGTCCATGGTGTTTCAGGCAGTGTGTGTTTGTGTTCTGTGGCCCAAGAGCATGCTCAGTGCAAAGCAACTGGGTTGTGTGTTCGGAACCAAGGCTGCAGTCCAGTATGATGCCATGTTTGCCAGCCATGACAGAAGCATCCTGGGGTCATTATGTGTTGGATTTTAATTTTTTTTTATTTTGAGCATTAAGAAACCTATTGCTGATGTCAATTTTTTATTTTCCCCATATTCAGTTGAGACTCCATTTGAAGTCAAAATCCACCATTTGACACAGCCTCTACCAACCTAAGTGAGGATATATGCAGTTAGAAATGGATTTAGCCTTTTAGATTTATCCTTCTTCTTTCTGTTCTGCACTTTGATCTTATTTACAGATGTCCACATGATAATATATGAATACCCATTGTTCTCATTTTAATAAAAATATTTTTATTTTATTTGTGTTTAGGTATATACATGTCTGTCTGTCTGTGGGTATGTGCATGTGACTGTAGGTGTCCATGGAGGTCAGAAGGGGGCACTAGATCCTTGAATGCTGGAGTTAAAAGTAGCTGTGAGCTACCTGATGTGGGTGCTGAGAACAAAACTCAGGTCCTCTGCCAGGGCAATGCACACTCTGAACTGCAGAGCTCTGTCTCCAGCCCTACATTCTGTCTTTTAAGTCCATTCTTCTTTCTTCACTTTTGCCAGAGCTTTATCTTGTTTGAGTTTCTAAGACAAAGTACGTCTGATTTTTAAAGGTAACTAAAGTTAACCTTCCGTCGCAAAACATGCATTGGGATGATTTTGGTTGGGCTCTTCATTTTATGAACAGATAAATTGGAACCCCAAACAAAAAAAGGAATCATCCACAGGAACACTGGGCTCAAACATCAGGTGTGAAGCTTCTCTGCCAAGCCCCTGACATTTATTCTCAAGTTTGTAGTTTGTCAAGGTCATTCAGTATGTGCCAAGAGTGACAAGAATTATGATAATCGTGCAAAGATCATTACAATTAAGATCATCACAGGACTTCTGTTTCTCTTGTTTGTAGGTGGGAACTAATACGTGCCACCTTAAGAAATTATGTCCTAGGCAATTCCTTTCATGCTGTAATGTTCAGGTGCTTGCAGAACTTTTCAATTTTACAAAATGGATTTGACAATGTCAAAAATAGAATTTGAAGTCTGCTTTCTAGGGCACCGTCATTTTGGTGAGGGTGTAGAGAATGATTCAGCCTGGCTTACTCCTTGGCTTTTCCTGCCTCCATCAGATTCGGGCTTGGGAGCTCCAAACCATCCACCACTTTATAACACCTTCAAGACTGATCTGTGGTATTAATTTTGAATTATTTTTAGTGTGCTGGGTCATGCTGACTCTCATACCTTTGTTTACCTCAAATTATGTGTACTCTCTTAGACAAAAGGTGTGTGTTCCAGTCCTCTTCACGTGTGAACAGTTAGCTGTTCAGCGTGCAGATGAGAGTCCTTTGCACTAGTCAGGTAAGGTTAGATTGTCTCAGGCTTTCAAGATCAGAAAAGCGGGGAAAAAATGCACAAAAATAAATTCAAGAAAGAGAAGTAATCCATTATAGGACAAAATCAGCTATCAGTGTCTATGTCTAAGGAAGTACCAACTTTTCTCTTGAACAGCTATTTTGAAAGATTGACTAAATTTCTTCATGAAAACTGTAATTGGGTCCTCTATCAAAATTTATGGTGCTTTCAAATGACAGAGAAAATGAATCTAATACAATAGACCAAAGGAAAATTTTGATAAGGAACACTTCTTGATGTGACTAAGTAATTAGATGAAGTTTTATAGATGCTGGAAAAATTTCCTCCTTTCATCTCCTAATTTTGAAGAAAGATTTAAAAGTAGCGAATTGTCATGGCTACGGCAAAGAGACAGAAAATAGTTTCAGTATGATGTAGCTAAATCGTGAGAGCAGTATAACTTTGAGACACAGACCAAAGAGGATGGTTCCCCACACTGAAACCAACTTCAGCTTAATGTAAATTTGAGAATGCCTGGCCATCGCCAGAAGTTTCTCTGTTGGTATATATGACATTTAATTTCTGTTTGCTACTTCCAAATTGACTGATAGTTGTTCTATGTGTTCATAATAGACAGGCAAACAAGTACGTATGTGTTCATTTGCCATTTTCAGGAAGTCCACTGAGTTATTTTGGGGGGACTTTACTCATTTAACAACTGTTTAATGAACATCCATTATGGGTGAGATAACGTGTCACTAAAATTGACAAAATCAAAAGCACAGCCTTCAGAAAACCTATTTAATGTACAAAACAGATGAATAAGCCAATAATTTGGTTGCAAGAAGGCTGGTTGCTATGGCAGCAGCAAATTCTGCCTTAAATGCCCATAGAAGAGACAGTACTGGGTCCTAGAAGGCTGTACTTATTAGAGCAGGGATGCTGGGAAAAGAATCATGGGCATATACATATACATATACATGTACATATACATGTACCTGTTGCATATACAGAGGCTTGGCGATGCAAAAGAATGTGTGCCATCCTCTGGCGGGGACTTGAGGAGAGGCATGGGATCCATCACAATAATCCAGCATCTGGTGACCACATCATCCATCCTGTATGGAGACTTGAATGATGGGGAAAAAGATGTGAGACAGTCCTTGCTCTCACAGAGTTTACAAAGCTAAGCACATCATGGACTGTAGTCAGGGACCAAGCGGCAGCTTCATCTGTTTACTGCCATCAGTCCATCAGGAAGTGAGCACTACTTTGATGCCAGGCACCATGCTGGTGGCAGAGCATCTACAAAGTGAGCAGGGCACACTTTGTCCTTGTATAAGGACCATGAAGTATCATGAAAGAAACAGACACTGACAAATCAGTGGTAGTAACTAAGACAAATGTCATTTAGAAAGTTCTCTTACTTATACCTAGAATATAGGACTTGCTGTTATTGGAAAGGACGCCCATCCCTTTATACAGTAATTTCTCCATGTTTGTATCCTTAGTTCCCTCTATACCAGTGATTCTCCACCTGTAGGCTGTGACCTCCTTGGGGTCAACCGACTCTTTCACAAGGATCACCTAAGACCATTAGAAAAGACAGATATTCGCATATCTAATTATAACAGTAGCAAAATAACAGTTATGAAGTAGCAACAAAAAATGTTATGGTTGGAGGTCACTGCAATATGGGAACTGTATTAGAGTGTTGTAGTCTTAGGAAGACGGAGAACTACAGTGCTATACTGTAGGCACAGAGAGTCCATTTAAAGTACTGCCACAAGAAAGTGACTTAGGGAGTAAGTGTCTAAGCTTGTACCTCTCTAAGAACATGTGTTGTTCCCCAGTGACCATCATCTCTCCTGCAGGGAGGGCCTACATTAGAATTCTGCTTGCTTAAAATTCTGTAGACTTCGTTTTTGGCAATGTGGTTTAAAGTTGGAATATTGAGGGTTCCTAGTATTTCCTTCTCTAGGGGACCTTGTTCTTCTATTAGATAGTTTTTCATTGCTATGAGCAAAGTACCCAACAGAAACAAGTTAAAAGAGAAAGGATGTATTTTGGCTCACAGTTTTCAAAAGATCTATGATTTCTTGGTCCATGGAGCAAGGATAGAGTATTCAATGCAGCCGATGACTCTCTTGTACTTCTATTAGGACAGGAAATAGCAGATGGGAGAAAGATCAGGGGTAATGCATTCCTAGACACTCCCCCCTCAACCCCTACCTTGTGAGCTACTCCCTCCATGCCTGGTCCACCTACTGAAGGCAAAGCTTCCACAACCTCTCAAAAGAATGGGCGGGGAGGAGTCACAGGTGCTGAGCCCTCTTGTCCTGGGTTTCTTTGGGACCTGACAAATCTCAGTTTTTACCTTGTAATTAAACAATTCTGGAAGTTTATTACAAAACTAAAAATACTCTTACATAGGATCTAGCAATCGTACTTCTTGGTAGTTACTCAAATGAATTGGAAACTCATGTCTATCTCGAAACCTGCCCATCAATATTTCCAGCAACTTTGTTGAAATTGTCAAAATTTTGATAACCAAGAAATCCCTCAACAGTTAGGTTTTTACCAATTCAAATAATATGACTTTGGGTAGAGCAAAGGGTCTATTTTGGGCATAAGGAGATTTCCTTTTCCCTCAAACATCCAGGGCCAACTTTGATCACATAAATTAAACTATGATACTGAACAGGGAAAATTAGAGTATCCTCAAGTTTTGGTTGTGGGGGTACTTAATAAGATGAATGATCAGGCCTTTTACAATATTTTGAAGTATCCCATGTCTGTGCTGTTAAATGCTACAGACTTCTAAGTGCGACAGACTCATGTTGTAATAACATAAAAAAAAGGTGCTTCCCCAAAATAAACTCAGAGGTCATTTCTTCAAAAGGATTTTGCAGGATTTCAAGAGCATCAGTGTCTTTCTCCTCTAGCTACTGTGACAGTGACTAATGTCATCTCTGCTTTGCCAGTCCCAGGCTGAAGCCATTCTTGGTCTATAGTGATAGAGCATTCTGGATAAACACATGCCATTAGCAAGCTTATTTTACCTCCATTGATCATTATTGGCTATTTTATTTTGAAAATACTGCTTATGACTAGATTTAATCCTCACGGTGGTAAAATGTAAGAAAGCACATCTATTCCTGTTTTTCAGGGCATTAGCTTTAGGGACACGTGACACAGTAGAATTGTTGCCGGGGGTGGGTAAGACTGTGCTTTGATGGCTTTCATCTGTCTTCTCTTCTCCAGTTCTTAGAAATGCTAACAAATGATATTAATTATTTTAAAATGTGCAAATTTGCAAGCGTGGTACTGTACTTGTTTGATTCGGTGACAGCTCACAGTTTATGTAGGGTACAGCCTCATGTGTTGCAGACATTATTACCATATGGTATTATACACGCAGAACTGCGTTTCTATGGTTTTGATGTTATGGGAAGTAGCAGGCTGTTTTCTTAATTCTCATAAGTTGCACATCCCCTAAAGACTCATTATGAAAATACACGTTGAAGTGAGTGGTGTCATTACAAGATTGTTCTTGCTTGGCAACAAGCAGCAAAAGGAGAGAGGGGGAAAAAAAGCATTCCTGACAGTTTCTGAGATGTGATCATTAGAAATCACCTCTGAAATGAATGTGATGCTAGAAAAAGGAGCCAAACAGATTGCATCATGCACAGGGCTTCTTAGGGGCTTTACACCGGGACTAATGATTTGCTGCATGTAGTCAGTAGATTTCACGACCAACTACTTTCTTGCTGCTTCTTCTCCAGGATGAAGCCAAGCAGATCCACAATTATAAGCGCTCACATGATTACAGAACACTCTGACCCAGAGGAGACTGTAATTAAATTAACTGCGAAAGCTTGAGGTTTCCTCTCCTCCCCTCCCCTTCCTTTTCCCTTTCCACTCTCTATTTCTTCCCCTTGGAAAAGCAACTAGAAAGGGAATTCTCCCACCTCCTCCAACTACAACCCAGAGTCTCCTTTATTGGTGTCCTTCACCTCCCTGTTGCTTTGGTTCTACCTGCTGGGTGTCTTCTGTTGTGCATACCCGTCTCCATGGAGACAGACAGCTCTGTGGGTAGAGCCATCTGGACTCAACCATCCCCCAACCCCCAACTTTCTGGGATCAGTCTGTTTTTTGATTGCAAAGCAGAGAGGTGGAGAATTTACCTACTCTATGGAAAAGCAAAAATGTGTTGGTCACCTGCAATTCTTTCTCTCTGTAGTCCTTTATGCAAACCAGGCAGAAAACTGAAAAGAACACCTCTTGTTTCCTGTGGGATTAGGAAAGCAGTCCCTTTGCTAAGAGGATCCAAACGCCAGAGAGGGATGTACAACAGCAGTAAGAAAACTGTCTTCCTTGAAAACTTCGCCAGTTGTCCAGCTGTAAAGGGGACAAGTTAATTACAAACCCAAGAACTGTGGGGTGAACTGGAGCCTCTTTATCCTTATGCTGCACAATTATTCTAAACAGAAAGTCATCACACACACACACACACACACACACACACACACACAATGTTGTTTGGTAATGAGTAGAGGAGCCAGGTGATACATGCAAATGCTTATTTTACTGAGGAGACCCACAGATTTGCAGGAAAAACCTGTAGCGCATGCAAGCTTTCAGGCTCCTGACATCCCAGCCTTTTTCCTTTAATGAAAATATTTTCATGCAAATGTAGCTGTGGAGTTTCATCATTGCACTTTCAGGTCTGAATCAAATACTCATCTTGTTTACGTGATCGTAGTTTTAATGCGTAAAGAAAAAAAATATCCTGTGATGGCAAGCGTTACGTTTCAAGTTTAAAATCTGCGCTTAAGAGAGCTATAAAACAAAAAACGCCTCTAACCTGTAAGCTTCACTTGCCCAAGGACAGACAACTTCCTGGGATGCTGGGGGCTTCTCTTCATGTAAGATAACAGGCCCACCTGTTTGCACTTCTGTAAACAAGCTTGGTTGCACCAGCTGCACAGGATGTGTACATGATCACAGGTGGGCAGCAGGTACTTAGACAGGAAGTTCATCGGGATTTATGTGGGCATCTTATTGGATGATGGCAGGAAGCAGGTAGCCTTGTGAGTTTTGCCTTTATAAACCCCTGACTAATGTAACCTGGTGCCATAATCAGAGCATGCATCTTGAGTATGGACCTGGCTAGTATCCAAGGTCCTGGCCAGTATTTAACAAAGTCTCTTATTTGTTAAAAATTTATTAATTGGTGAATCTCTGAGTTACCTGAGAACCATAACAAACTAAACATGACAGGCTTGGAAATGCCAATCCCCATAATTTATAGGTATCACAATAATATCATTCTGATATTGGAAGCATCAAATTGTCCTCAACAGTTGTCCAGAAAGACATGGTTGCCTCCTGCTGTGCACTGATACTTCCAGGAATCTGGTTAAAGCCAGGATCACTCTGACTATTAGGAATTCATCACCAATGTGCCATGGTGACTCTCTGAAACACTTTTTCAGTTGAACTATTCCCTTCACATGTAGCAAGACGCTTTCATCGGGCTGTAACGGCTGACTTGCAAAACATGTGTTTTGTAGAGCCTAGCTTTGCTGGATTTTACAGAGAGGCTGGAGGATGGAAATGGTTATTCTTACTGAGACTCAGAAAGGTTAAGAAACAAACCTAAGTTACACAGGTAGTGAGAATCTAAACCATTTTTTATTCAAGGGCTTATTCCTTTCAACATAGTAATTAAGAATTTCCTAATATTAAGCATAGATATTCTTTCTTTTAAAAATTATTTGTTTCTATTTGATGTATATGGGTGTTTTGCCTGAATATGTGTGTAAGAGAGAGAGAGAGAAAGAGAGAATGTGTACCAATGCATTCAGTGCCTGTGGGGGCCATATCTTCCAGAACAAGAGCTAAAAGTGGTTGTGAGCTGTAATCTGGGTGCAGAACTGAAATCGGGTCCTGTGAAAGAGCAGTGTGTGGCTCCCAAGTACTGAGTCATCTCTCAAGAGCCTGGTTTTCTTTCTTTGGAATCTGTTTGCAGATCAACAAAAGGCAGAAGTAAGCTATCTCTCAACAGTACTTTCCCTGAACCATTGTCTGTTGTGTTTGTTTCCTACCAGGATAAAGAGAATTCCCACCCTGTACACACCTAACACCTAGTGATTTCTGTGAACTTTGTAGGACTTGAAATGAAAAATCCTTTCTACTTCTTTTAGGGTCATTTCTCTGATGAAGCCAGAGTGACCTTCCAAAAGCCAGGAACCAGAAATCCTTGGATTTCTGAGATTTCTTCTAAACCTGTTCTTCTCTGTGTGCTGGTGGGAGAAGAGTTTGCGTCCCTGAAATGGGCCAGTTAGGCAGGAGGCATAAATGCGTAGGCTAGAATGCCCTTCCAGGCTTGTCCATGTCATTCCATGTGTAACCACAGGCTGGTCATTCTCAGCTGTCTGTCTGATGCTGCCCTGGGCAGCCAAAGAATCTCCCAACAGCTAGTGAGTAAGAGATCTCAATTACCATTTAGTTTAGAAAATAGTAGTTTAATGGCTACCGCACCAAGCATTGCTGTGGAGTTGCTACTACCGTTTTCTGTGTTGGAGAGGATGAAAGAGAGAAGCTACGACATCGGGAAGTCACAAACCCTAGCTGTCTAAAGTCATGTGAGCTAAGTATTGGATCCCCGGTTGCTGGGTTCCTCTGCCGCTGATACAGTAAGCCAAATCAAACCAAATTAATAAATCCAGATTTAATAAAGAGGGTAATGCCAAGCAAAGCACTCCCGGGTGGTCCTCAGACTCTTTGGGTATAGGGATGCCAGGGGCTAGGGTGAAGCTTCCAACATAGCAGGTTTAGAAGAGGCCTAACATGCCCTGCTGGCTGATCCTCCAACACTGGATGGCCTTGTCAAATGTGTTGTATAATTCCCAGGATGAATGAACAGTTGTTGCTAAATTTGGCTCACAGTGTGGCTAGTGATGTTCTTGTCACTGAAGCACTGGCTCAGCCCCAAGCTCTTCCCCCTGACCAACGGGGACCATGCTGTGTCATCAAGCACTTTCCTGTGCTCTCTCGAGGAGATGAAAAACACCTTCACCCCAGAGCTGGAATCTAGTGATTCACGAACGATCTCATTTGCTTTTAGTAGCTATAGTTCTCTGCAGAGACTTTTTTTAAAAAAAAACAAAACAAAACTTTCTTTTTATTTATTCTTTGTGTCTTTCACACCCCGATTCCTGACTCCACCCATCTCCTCCCATCCCGGTAAAACAAAATAGAATAAGAGAAAAAAAGGAAAAAAAAAAAAGGAAGATAGGGAAAAATCTCATCATGGAAGCTGCAGGGTGACACAGCAAACCCCTTTGTCTACACATTTTTACACGCAGGCATTTATTGCAAAGAATCGTTGGTCTGGTTCCAGGCCCCTGGTCTGCTGTACCACCGACGCTGGGTCCTCACTGGGACTCTTCCTGGATATCCCATTGCTGTCCAGTGTTGTGGAGATCCTGCAGGCCTGGGTCCACAGGACTCGTGCCCTAGCCCCACCCCATGCTCCTAACAGATTCTAGATGGGGTGGATGTTGGGGTGGGCCACCACATAACACTGATTCTGGGACTGGTTAGCTGCAGGGTTGATCTGCCCTTCAGTTCTCCCCTGTCCTCACCACCAGGGTGAACTCTCCAGCATAACCCTGGCTAGTTTAGCCCTTGCAGTGACAAGCAAGGGGCAGGGCCAGTTCTCTAACTTTCAGATCCTCAGGTTTGATTCTCCCACACCTACACCTTCAGAGCCAGCTCCACTGTGCTGCCCAGTTCATGTGTAGGGACCACTATCCTAAGTGTTGCAGCTGATGAGGGGCAGGGCCAGCTCTCCCACTCTTATGACCTCAGGGCCAGCTCTCCCACCTGCCTCAGGTATTGATGGGGGGCATCTCCCCCCTGCCCATGCCTGAAGAAACTTTTATTAGTGTGTAATTGACTTAGTAGTGTGTATAGGTGACAGTTGTAATCTTTCAGAAGTATAGACCATGATATTGTTTCTAATTAGTCATGTGATGTCATTTCAATATTTTGATGACTTTTGTCAACATTTATGACCGGCTGATAGCCATTCAAGAAGTTTTATTTATTTACTTGTTTTGAAAAGCTGATTCCCACATTGGAGGCTAACCTGGAGAGTGGGTTTGTGGGAAAGGAAATCTTGTCAGCATGCCGAGATTTAGAGCGGCTGTTCTATACCACTGTCATCCCAGAAAACATGTGAATTATCTTTTCCTAAGGCTAGTGAATGACCTAATGCAGTATTGAATTTCTCTGCAACAGGTCCTGGCTGTTCTGGGATTACAGTCCTGAGCATTCTGCTGTTGCGGTGTTTGTCACTACCACAGAAGCCATTAGGTTCACACTGATGATGCCAGCTTCCAATCAAACCCTCACAAGAGTGTGGCATGTGGTCATGACAGAGCTCAAGGCTGTGTGTGTCCTCATCTCTCTCTCTCTCTCTCTCTCTCTCACACACACACACACACACACACACACACACACACACACACGACCTCTCTTTCTGCTCTTCTTTGACTTCTGGGATCTCACAGCTGGTGGGCTTCATGAGGCATCCTGCCTGGTTACCATGTCACCTGATGTGCCTCTTCAGAGCAGGGCAAAGATTAAGCCTGACACATGGCTAAGTCCATGTTATATTTTATCCTCAAAGTCTATGCCAGCAAAGCAGGCCACAGCTCACAGGTCTCAGCTCCTATTAAGATGTGTGTGTTCACCTCTCTTCTTAAGAAAGACTGTTTTCAGCTGTTGGGAGGTTATTTACACTTTTCTCATTACCCCTTAATATTACTAGGGTTTCAGATACTGCAATAAAACAAATGAGATAATCATTCAAAAAACTAGGAAAGGTTTACTTGGGCTCATGGTTTTGAAAATGCTCATTGTTGCTTGGGGGCATCATTGTGAGGAGTATGTGGCAGAGAAATGCTGCTCACCCCATGACAGCCAGGAAACAAGAAGGGGCAAGGAGAAGGAGAATGGGAGTGAGAAGGGAAAACAGACAGACAGACAGACAATGAGATAGAGAGACTTCCTGGGTCTACCACAGGGATCTAACTTTTTTTTTTTTTAACTAAGCTGAACCTTGTAAAAGTGGCAGCAGCTCCCAGTAGCTCCAGTGTAAGGAACCCTTGCCCTAAAAAAGTATAGCAGGAGGTTAGCAAAGACCATTGACTTAGAATGTTTAACAGAGCCAGCTAGGGCTATTGATTCTAGGAAGCTAACAGAGATACTGAAACCATTGTTTTAAGGATGTTTGCAGAGAGCCCCTCTTTCAAAGTTATCTATCCACAAAAGAATGTTTCCATTTACACAGGTGTGCTAGCTGGCGATTTTATTACCCCCAATTCCTGCTCACTGCCCTAAGTCCCGACCCCCCCACCCCAAGCCAAGCTCCCCATTTCGGAGCTATATATACTGGTACTTGTTCCCTAATAAAGTAAGACCTTGACAATTGAATTCTGCTTGGTCTTCTTCCTTTCTCTCGTTCATGACTTCAGACCCTGAATAACTGGACCTGCTGGACGGGTCACTCCAGAGGTTAACAATCAAACTGTTACCATATAGTTTTCAGTTGACATTTTAGTTCCAGAACACAGTGCTATAACAAAATAAGCCCCCTCTTCCAAAATCTTGGGACTCCACGCAGATAGGTGCTAAGTTTCCATTTTCTATCTGAATTCTGGGCACACCACCCTCATGGGATAGTAGGGAGTAAGACAGCTGTGATGTTAGGATAGGGACTAGATGGTGTCCCCATGGTCAGCATCAGGTAAGACAACTCATAGCTACATTACAGGGTGGAAACTATTTCTCTTGCAGGTCCCTAATTAGAGACTTTGAGGGCTTTAGTTTTGTCCTGAGAGAAAATAACAACTGGTTCATCTACTGGTCTGAAATTTGTTTATTTCTTATAAAAGAAAGTGTTCAACTGTGGTCTTGCTTACAGGTTCAGAAGTTAGTTCATTTCATGATGGAGGGGACCATGGTGGCACACAGGCAGACATGGTGCTGGAGAACTAGCTGAGAGTTCCATGTCCTGATCCTCAGGCAACAAGAAGAGAGTGACCCTGGGACTGGCATGAGCTTTTGAAACCTCAAAGCCTATCCCCAGTGGCATACTTCCTCCAACAAGGTCATAAGTCCTAATACTTCTAATCCTTGCAAAGAGTTGCACTCAAATATATGAGCCCTTGTTGGGGGGGGGCATTCTTATTCAAACCACTGCATTCTACTCCCTGGCCACCATAGGACTGGAGTCATATCATAATGCAAAATGCATTTAGTCAAGGTTCAGAAGTCCCCATAGTCTATCACAGTCTCAATATTGTTAAAAAGTTCAGTGTCTCTTCTGAGACTCACGGCACTCTCTTAACTCCAACCCTCTGCAAAATCAAAATAAAAAAGCAGACCGTATACTTCCAACATAAAATAGCACAGAATATATATATTACTATTTATATATATTACTATTTCAAAAGGAAAGAAAGGGAGCATAATGAGGACATACTGGGCCAAAGGAAGACCAAAAACCAACAGGGCAAACTAAATTCTGCAGCTCCATGTCTGATGTCAAAGCACTTTTCAGAACCCTAGCTCTGTCCAGCTTTTTTTTTTTTTTTTAACTAAAACATACTCTTTGTTTTTCCCCTTGGGATGATTCCACACCTAGCCTGTAGCTCTCCTTAGCAGGTATCCCATGACTCTGGCATCTCCAATATCTTGGGGTCACGGACACAATCCAGACTAACCCTAACAACTTCATGCAATGGCTTCTCCGTGTCTTTTTGCAGGAACGCTCCTGCCACATGCCTGGCCTCAGCAGCTTTCTTGTCACAACCCCTGTCTTGTATTCTTGACTCTAAAGCCACAACCACGGGGCTAAAGCTGCCAAGGTCTGCGGCTTGCTAGGGCTGGAACTTGGCCCCCTCCTCCAATTACCTTAGCGTCAGTTTGACGGTTTCCTTCTCTGCTTAAGCTTTTTCTTTAATTCCTTTCCACAAGTCCCAGAGGCTTAGCTGGGTGGGGTCTTGCCCTGAGGTTACCACTCCCTTTACTTCATTTAGCAGCACAGCCTTTAGTTTTTATGCTCTTGAAACCATTTGGTATCACGCAATAAAAAAAAAGAATGTGGCGATGTAAGCTCATTTGTTTTTTTTTGGGTAATGGATTCTTTTCAAGGCTCTGCTCACCCCAGTACCGCTTGAAAACCACCTGACAGTAATTAAATTATTCTAGCATCTCACTCCCCTCTCCCACACACATTTTCCTCCCTTTGTTTTGTTATTTGGTGGTATGTGCAATTTAATCTCCTCTTAAGCAACAAGCACAGCCACCCACAACCACACATGCTCACTATGAATCTGAACTGTGGGGATGGGAAGAACGGATCCCTTCCTTTTCCCACACAGGTTGTAAATTGGTTATTCACATTTCCTTTGATGAGAATGTTAAGCACTGCGCACCATCTTCACAAGCACATGCGGCAGATGGCTGGGAATACTGTGTGATAAGAAAAGGGAGCCAATTTCTTCGGTTATTTTCACCTCCCGAACACATTCCAAAGAAATGCAGTGGCATATTTTAGGGTGTCTTTGCAAGACCCCTTTCCTTAAATATGAATATAATTTGCTGTTGTGTTGGCTTTGAGATAGGCTCCTTTGGGGGCTGTCTATATTGCAAGGCATCTTGTAGTATATTTGTATAAAATTAGACTTTTGTTCAAAGCTCTCCTGGGTGTTTCTGCCTAGGAATTAACCCAGATGTTTCCTCTCCATATTCAGGGAGGCTATGAAATAGGAGTCAATGAAGTATGATAATCAGATAACTCCCGGTGACCTCCATGCTCCTCACCTGCCTAATGACAGGATCCAGAGAAAGGAAAAAAGTTTCCAGGTCACCTAGGTTGTCCTGTGAACTGGACCGAACACTTACCAACTTGGGGACTTCAGACATGCTTCTTAGAGTTCAAACAATTCTGAGAAATGTAATAGTTATAGAGATATAGATGAAGCTCTTTCCTTAGGTGTTCCATAAATGGAAGCGAAGCCTGTAAGTCAATAGTAGGGTAATGGCAAGACGTACCTGGATGCCATCCTCAAGAACTTTCTTACTGCAGACATATTAAACATACTGTTATCATTTATATCATTTATATCACCCAGCGCTCTGGCCAAATGTCTAGCAAGGCACTTCCTGGTTCCACGGCTGCGCAAGTGCCATCAAGTGTTCAGGCAACTTACATAGTCACCCAGGGTCCTCAAGCCCTGTGTGATCTACGTGCAGGCAACTACGTAAGCCCCTGTGTGCAAACGCTAGGCAGCCTTGAAAAGCTGGACACACCCGCTCCACAGTCTCTTGCCACACCTGCTTCCCCAGGCCTGTGCGTGTCTTTTCTCTCTTCCCAATAAAACTTTTAAAGTGAGTTCCGTTGTGTGTCTTTTGATCTGTTCTTGCACCTGATAATTTCACATACCTCTTTGAAGACAGCTCCTGTTGTCAGCCCCCTTAGGGGACCCCAGTTCAACCATAAAAGATTCTTGACCTCTTGTTCCTTCCTAATATGACTTTTTTTTGTGAAATTTTTGTCTAAGATTTGTCTTTTATTTAGTTTAATATCCAAAGAAGCTTTTAGATGGCCTCTGTTAATTCCTTTACAGTTGTTTTTGTTTATATGGACAATTCTACAAATGTGTTTGAGACAGGCCAAGTTCATTAGGTCTGCTCTAAGTTCATGAGGCAGTGATAGTGTACAATAGCTCACGTTAAGAAGCATCAGGACTTTTTTTTT
>JAQHUG010000162.1:1660534-1671351 GCA_028555095.1 Dicrostonyx torquatus
GAAGCAAACAGAAAAATCTTCTGTGACCTGAAGAATCTGGATAATTGGGCTGGTCTATAATTCTAATGTTATACTGTCTTACACGGTGGCCAGTAGATACACATGGCTATTCATATTTAAATGACTACAACAGCAGCAACAAAAAATCAACTCAATTGTAGTGTAACATGAGTGGCCTGCCCGTTGGGGTTTTTGTCCTGCCCAGTACCCCACAGCCGGCAAGCCCCAAAGAAAATCACACAGAGAATCTACATTAGGTTATACACTAATTGGCGCATTAGCTCAGTCTTCCTACCAACTCCCATAATTTATATTAACCCATTGTCAGCCACATGGCCAGTACCTTTTCTCAGCGAGCAGCTTACATCCTGCTTCGTAGATGGACTGCGCAGGAATGCTAAGGGAGCTTCCTGCTTCCTAGACGTTCTCCTTGCCCTGCCTCCACTTCCTGTTTGGTTGACCCGCCTATACTTCCTACCTGGCCAATCAGCATTTATTTAAAACATGATTGACAGAATACAGACAAGTCTCCTGCACCATTGTAGTAGCCAGGACTTAGTACTAGTACTTAGTAGATGCATTTGTCCAATAGCTGTCATAGAGAACAGCTCAGAGACAGGCCATTTCTGCTAATGGAGAACCTTGTAGGATGTTCTTTTGGAGAGCACTGCTGTGCTTGGAATTGACCTAAGGAGAGCAGAAAGTTAGGAGACAGTCTAAAAGGGATGGGTAAGAGCTAAAGGTTGCTGGCCAATGTAAACAGAAATATGGTCTGGAACATCAGGCAGAGGGAGCTTAGGAGAGCAACCATATGGTGTAAGTAGGAATGCAGCTTGACCAAAAAGCATAAGTACTTACAGAGAAGCACCTGGAATATGGCCTGGTAACCAGACTACAGTTTGGGGTGAAGCATGCCTGTAATGTTGTGTATGTTGTTTTCTCTTGACCTGGTTCCAGATAAGGCTGAAAAAAATTAGGTTCTTCCTGAAGACTCTTAGTCAGGGTCACGCCGTTTTGAAAAGCTCCCCTATTTTGGGTAAACAGTGACAATCCTCAGAATGAAAGTAACTTGTTTCCAACTTGTTTTTCTAGATTCTTACCTCCCTGCCCTGCTGACTCTAGTAAAGGCTGATCATAGACTTGGTCATTGTTCATCTAGTAGCCTTCAACCCACCATACACCCCACCTCTTAGCTACCCCAAGGACTGACTGCAGACCTAAAACAAACAGCTTCACGTTTCTTTTCTGTTTCTTTCCTTCTTATCTGGCCTGTAAATGGACAGTAGGCCTTGGTTCTTATATTAGCTAGTTCCTCACAGGTCCTTTTCCATAAAGCCTGTGCTGGTGTTGGTTTATTCTTTCCCTTTCCTGTCTTTTTCCTTGCTGTTCGTACAAAGACCAGTAAAGAATTTCTTTAATGGATCTGTATTTCTTCAGAATTTTTGAGGACAGTTTTCTTCATTCATATTCTCATTTACTCATTCATTCAATAAACATATCTTGAGAGCCTGTAAGACATATAGCAGAAAACAGAATTCCTGCCTTCCGTGAGCTTAGGCTCTAGAGTAGGAAGACAGACAACACAATTGGGGAAAAAAAAGTCATATTAGATGGTAATAAATGTAGAAAAAGACAAAATGGAAGAAGGACCTGAGGGAGTTGTTTTAAGGAGTCATAGAAACTTCAGTGATCACAGAAGACCTCAGTGGTTAGAACAAAAAGATGAGCATAGATACCCAACAATTTCTGTGTCTGCTGTAGAGACTTGTGCATCGACCCACATATATACTCGTGGGAAATAAGTTCTAATTGGAAGGAACAGCAGTGAGACAGAGCATGAGGCTCTGACCCAGAACAGAGGAGGGAAAGATGGCATGCTAGTAGGCCACCAAAATATTCACGTTTTCTGTAAATGATGTTGAAAGGAACCTTAGGAAGCTTCTCATCAGGGTTTGGCACACAACAGGTTTATGTGAAAAAGAGTCACGATGATAACATGTCTGAAAAACTGTGCAGAAACAAAGCTGAGAACATGGAGAACCACTAAGTTATTGCAATAATTCAGAGACAGTGCCTTGGCTTCAAAGCAGGGAAGCAGTGATTCCAAAATGTTCTGTCTTAGTATTTTAGGGTTGTTGAGGACCAAAAAAACCAAAAAAAGTGGATTGTATCTGTCACAGGGAGCTGGAGAGATGGCTCAGTGGTTAGAAGCACTGGCTACTCTTCCAGAGGTCCTGAGTTCAATTGCCAGCAACCACATGGTGGTGGCTCACAACCATCTGTAATGAGATCTGGCACCCTCTTCTGGCCTGCAGACATACATGCAGACAGAACACTGTACACATAACGAATAATTAAATCCTAAAAAAAAAGAAATAAAAAAGTAATGTTTGTTCAGTTCATTTAAAATGGAAATAATATGTCTATGGAAGTAGTGTGTTATTATGAAAATTAAACACATCATCCAGGTGAAAAAAGAAGAATGTATTGTTTCACAGTTTCCAGACCTTACATTTGCTTTCATTGATGTTGGGTTCTAATATGTACTTTGCATCCAGTCTTTTGAAATATGCTATTTGTTCTAAAGTGTGTGAGAAGGATCTAGACTAAGAGATGCCCTCTTGGAAAAGGTAGGAATTTATGATAATTATGAACATTATTCTGATATTGTGCCAAAATTTCAAGGTTACCCTTATGACAGAATCTGAAACTACATTAATAAACTTTCTGTGCTATGTTACACCAAAATATATTTGCCTGCATTGTACTGTGATTGCATTTTACTTATGACAAATTTGGTAAGATTATGAAGTTGTCATTTAGAAAATATGCTGAGTTATGCAGATTCTCTTAATTTTGACACATTTTTATTATACAAGATAAAGACTGTGTTCACTGATATCACCAACATCATCAATTTTTTTAAGTATTAAAAAGCTGTCAAGTCCCAGAATGGTGGATGGCAGATGAAAGTCTTCCAAAATTCTCATTTTCCCTTGAAATCTTTAATTTTAATATTAGTGCCATTTTCTGCGGCTTCCTTTTTTTGAAGTGACAAGATCATTTGTTCATTTTTTTTTTCAGCAAGATATCTCCCAGAGACAACATGAACAATGATAGCTTGTCTATCAGCTGTTCTTCTTAGTAAAAAATGGTGTTTCTTGGGGAAAATGATCAGGTAAAATTGCAACACAAACAAGTGCTCAAGGATGCTCCAGCCTCCGACAAGATGCTTTATATACGCATCCCTCTTTATCCCCAGAGTAGAAGAAAAGAGTATAGTCAAAGACTAGAGAAATAAATGAAGAATCAGTAACATTGCTGAAAACATCCTTTATTTTATTGTTATTGCATGTGTGTGAGTGAGATGGCTCTTGTCTTTCATTGTGGATGCTGGGCATCCAAGACTCCAGGTCAGGTCACCAGGCTTGGGCAGTAAGTGCTTTTGCCCACTGAGTGAGCTTGAAAATCCTGGAAACATTCTTAAGTGAAGCCATCTCTCCCACTTCAGAGTGCAGTGATGATGTAGATAAGAACAGAGCTACAATTTGGGGCCTGCTGTGGTTTGCACTTACCCCTCTAACATTCAGGTGTTAAGGGGAGGGAAGTCTAAGAGGTGATTAGATATGAGGACACTTGCCTTTGGGTACAGAAGGCTTTCTGCAGCATTCCTTAGCTAGCTTTTCTTTTTATGTCTGGCTACCATATGCTTCTCCATGGGAGGATATAGGTGCCATTTTGGAGCATCAGTTCAGCACACAACCCTGTCAGTACATCCATTTTGGACTTCCTAGCTTTCAGAACTGTGAGAAAATATATTTCTGTTCTTATAAATTACTTAGCCGGAGGTATTTTTTCATAGTAACACGAAACTGTGAATGGACTGAGATACACTAATACCACATTCCCTGTTATATGCCAACACATCAACAGTTTTATCTTACATCACTTTAGAAATAACCACTGACAAAGATCAATGCTGCTGAAAATTCTAATAATATTTTAAAATTACATTTTATTTATTTGTGTGAATATGTGCGGGGAGTAGCAGAGAATAAGCATGTATGCCACCATGTATCTGTGGAGGTAAGGGTGCAGTATTTCACTCTCTGCTATGTGGATCCCCGTGGGGATCTCTGTAAACACTACGGCCAAGAAGGAAGTCTGGTTCAACAAGACTTAGTAGCCAGTGTTGGTTCAAATTTTGAGAGTCTGACACTGAGGAGTTTATTTCAGGCATATTTAAGTGCAGTACAATTTGGAAAAAAGTTTTCTGGTGTCAATTAACTCAATTCTCTGTGTACGATAAAGTGTAAGCCATGGTCATATGAAAACTCTTTGTAAAGTATGTGTGACTTCTTCCATAAAGTTGGGTTATAGATTGACTGGGGGAGCAGGCTCAAGGTAAACAGTTTGTGATAAGAGTCTAGGGGAAGATGGATTGACTAAGACAAACTTAAGAATCTGGTGAACCAGATGTAGCCTGGCCAAACCCATAAGTGCAGAGGTCATTGGGTTGTTAACCACATCCTTTCCCAGCCTTTTGGGCAGAAAACAGTTTATATGTCTCTTCTTTTGTACAGACAGCTCAGCAGGTTTGATATTCCCGGTTTCCTTTGTGCTTATCTGTGAGTGCAAGGACCTCATGTCTGCTACTGACCCCGGGGATGAAACACAGATACACAGATCACACAGATCATCAGGCATGGTAGCAAGCCTGGACTTGGTACCTGATGAGCCATCTTGGTCTTTCTCACGTGTGTGTGTGTGTGTGTGTGTGTGTGTGTGTGTGAGAGAGAGAGAGAGAGAGAGAGAGAGAGAGAGAGAGAGAGAGAGAGAGCATGTATGCATACATGCTGTCTCTATGTATGCCACCTGCTTGTAGTATGCACTCAGAGGCCAAGAGAGACCCTGGAACCAGCATTTTAGGGATTTGTGAACTGCTTCATATGGGTTCTGGGAATCAAATCCAGGTCCTCCACAAGAGCAGAGCACATCCTCAGCTGGACTACTATCTCCAGCCCCTTTAAATGATGCTTTAATGTTATGAGTTTTGAGGTACTGGGGCTGAACACAAGGCCTTGCACATGTGAGTCAGGTGTTCAACTATGGAACCATATCACCACTGTTTGTTTCTTTTCTCTCAAAATGACAACCCCACTTGGTTGGACTTCTGTGACTATATTGTGTACCTTGGGTCTCTCAGAAATTGATGGGCTACAATTTTAGGATCCTGCAGAAGGAAGTGAGATTACCTGATTTTGAAAGATTTCTTGCTATTTTATACAGGGAAGATAATAGTTGTAAATAATATGAATAGTAGATAAAGTTAATTCAAGGTTTATGACCCAAACAAGACCTAAGAGAACAGACAGCTCGTGTGGTGGGAAGGACAGGGTAGAAAGATTATTAGGGAAGGGACAACAGTATCCAGATCCAGTTTTGAAAAATTCATGATTTAATTATTAAAGGCAGTAATGCCATCTGACTTTAAATTAAAAAGCAAACAAACATGGAAACCGATTTAAATCTTGGTTTTCAGAATTTGGAATTTGATCGCTGATGTATACATGGGTAGCCAGCCTTTGAAATGAGCCTCAGTTACTCTAGATGGCTCTTTCTCTTGGAATGTGGGATGAAATTTGGCCGCTACTTTAATTAATACAATGCATGGCGAGATTCTACTGTTGAGACTAGTTTAAAGACTGTGGCTCAGGTCTGGGGGCTTTCTTTGGCTCCCACTTATCATCCTGATGGTGAAGAACACCCACAGCCTCTCTAGAGTTAAGGTTGGAGAGACACGCCCCATCTTAGGGGGAGGAGCTTTAAGTCATTAGCCAAAAACGAAGACTTCTGAAGGCAATGATTAAGAAATTGAACCCAGTGCACAAATTAACAAAGAAGGCTGGCAAGCTTTGGTAAGAGAGAGGCCACCTACTGGACTGGAGTCAAGTTACAAAAGTCCAGCCCCAAAGCCTCTTGAGGGGAAGCATCACTGGAGACCTTGAGCCAAGGAGTCTGTGGAAGCCCCAGGGTTGTGTTCAGAGCAGGCTGTTGGGGCTGGTGAGAATGCTTTCCCAGCAGGCAGGAGACCCTGGATTTGAAGGGCCATGGTAATAGTCTAAGGACAGTTGGTGGGATACATGAAGGGGATGAGAAACAAGCTCGTGGGCATATTTTGATGGTAGAACTCATGGCACAGCCACTTTCCTATTAGGTTTAGAAAGAGAATACAATCTGTGTAAAATGAGCTTGTGGGTGGCTTTCTGAAACAACACTGTGGACAGATATCCAGTGTCAGGTCCTGAAAACATTTCTTTTTTGTGTGTGTCATTTAATGCTTTAACTGTGTATACTTTGTATTTAAACATTTCATTTACCTTTCAAAATGAACTTGATGTGTCAAATTTGCTAATGAGCCACTTTTATTTTGTAGAATAAATGAAAGCAAATAAACAGTAGATATCAGGTTGAAAAACAGCAGACACTTGCTTTTGTGTATATTATAAACAATGAAGCCTTTAAAAACAGCTATTACATATACTTCCTGGCTGAGGAGATAATCTAGCCAGTAAAGTGCGTGCATGCCTTGCAAGCATCAGGGCCCAGTTCCATCCCCAGAACTCATAAGAAAAGCTGGGTCTGATGGGCCACACATAATCCCAGAGCTGGAGAAGTGGTAATAGGAAGATCCCTGGGGATTACAGCCTGGTACAGGAGACTTGTCTGTTTCTGTCAATCATGTTTTAAATAAATGCTGATTGGCCAGGTAGGAAGTATAGGTGGGTCAACCAGACAGGAAGTAGAGGCAGGGCGAGGAGAAAGTCTGGGAAGCAGGAAGCTTCCCTGGCATTCCTGAGCATATCTCCAAGGAAGCAGCATGTGTCCCTGTCCCAGCTGAGAAAAGGTACCGGCCATGTGCCTGGCATGGATGGAAACAATGGGTTAATATAACTTATGGGAGCTAGTAAGAAGCCTGAGATAATGGGCCAATCAGTTAATAACCTAATATAGACTCTCTGTGTGATTTTCTTTGGGGCTTGCCGGCTGTGGGGTACTGGGCAGGACAGAAACCCCAACAAACAGGACCCTCATGTTACAACAGCCAGTTTAATTTTTATTGGAGATCTCTGGCCAGTGAGAGACCTTGCAGACATCACCAACAGAAGCATAAATAAACAAACAAAAAGCCATTGGGGCCAGCACTTACAGAAGAGTAGGTGGCATCCAGGCCAAGAACAGTCTTGCAGGCTGTGCTGGGAAGATTTGACTTGACCCTGTGGTTCTAGAGGAATTAATTCTCAAGGGATTTTGCCTGAAGGTTAATAGATCATGAGTTGGCTATTCAGGTTCTGCTCTTGATAGCAATATATTAGAGACAATGGAGAGATGGGGGACTGGTAAGTATCCTTCAAACACCTCAACCAGCAGACAGAAATGAGACGAAAATGTACAGAAACCCAACATAACAGAGCAGGTAGAATTTCATTACTGGTTCCTAGTTTTTTTTGTTGTTTTTGTTTTTGTTTTTGTTTTCCTTCAAGACAGGGTTTCTGTGTGTAGCTTTAGAGCCTGACCTGGAACTCACTCTGTAGACCAAGCTGGCCTCGAACTCACAGAGATCTGCTTGCCTCTGCCTCCTGAATGCTGGAATGAAAGGTGTGCTCCAACACTGCCCGGCCCTGCTGGTTCCTACTTAATAGAATTCCTACTTGTCTCAAAATTTCATTGGAGGTAGATGGGCCTTCTATTCCTGCCATAGTTTTGCATGATCCAACAAACACCACTTAGAAATAAATGAATAAATAAATAAAAAAGAAAAGCAAGCAAGCCCTGTTCTGTGCTTTATTGGATGTTTCGACACTTGTAAGTGTAAAGCTATACTTAATCAGAACGCTGGGTTCACAGTGAAGTGATTGCCTAGCTAATTACCCTCCTGGGAAAACAGCCTCAGATTGGTCATTATACATCACAGGAGACGAGCTACACGGAACTCTTGTTTCGCAGCTCACAGAAGGAAAAGGAAGCTACTATTTTTATAGTTTTTAGATTCTCTCAATTTCTAGCTACTACAGCTGTGTCCTCATTGTGTTTTACAGGCAGAAAGGGAAAGGAAGAAGAAAGAAGAAAGAAAACCTCCCTTCAGCCATTCCTATAATCTCAAATTTATAACCACGTCCAGGGTAATTCACCCACAAACCAACTAGAAACAGCCGTGGAAGAGATAGACCCATCTGCTGGAGTGATTTCTTAACTGTAGAAAATGTTTCCTTTCTCTGAAAGCAAGGCTGTAAAAATCTATATAAATTTCAGTCCGCAGAGCACGAAGCTCTAATTTTTCCACCTCTCAAGCACTTTGAGTAAATGATTTTTTTTTTGCATATGTGGGATGTCAAAAAAAATCAACAAAATTGTGTGAAGGGAGTGTGAGAGATTGATTTTCGACCACGTGAAAGCCTTGGGAGTAACAGCACAAAAGATTCTTCAAGGAAATTAGCACCCACAAGGATTCTATTTGGCTTGGTACTGTAATCTGTATCTGTCTCCCTTGATATGTTTTTTTCTGTTTGATATAACAGTGTGTTGAGCAGGAAGACTGAGAAGCCTCATGGCAGTGACAGTGTAGGTAGCCTGCAGGTAGCCTGGGGGTGACGCTGTGGGCACCATGCAGGTAGGCTGGAGGTGACGCTGTGCATTGCAGCTGTTACTATCTGGCCTAGTATTCCTGATTTTATAGTATTACAAAGAAAGGGGTGTACTGGTCGGGGTTTTGTGTTGCTGTAACTAAATACCGGATGGAAACAAACCTAATCAAGGGTTTATTTTGGCTCATAGTTTTAGAGCCATCAGTTCACTGTGGTGGGGGAAGGAGGTGAAGACAAAGCAAACTAGTTCATGATTGGACATTCAGAAAGCAGAGAAGGTGATAAAGAGAGAAGGAGGGAGGCAGGGAAGGGAGGAAGAAAGGAGACAGGTGTGAGAGAGGAACCAGGGAGGTTTCATTCAGTTAGCCCTCACCCCTCCTGAAGTTGCATAAAATCCCTGCCCCCAACATCCTGTAGATGATGACAGAACATCAAACATGTAAATACGGATGTGCGTCATCATTCATGCGTAAACCATAGCAAGGGCTTTCACTCAAAGGTAGAACTAAAGGGTCATGCAAGTCCATGGTGGTGGAAGTGGTCTAAGGAGGATGATGTCATCAGCATCAGCTTCTTACCAAGCAGCTTCCGGTCTTGCTTTTGCTTTCTTTCATCTGCTCATTCATCCAGTACTTTAGTTACTGAGCAGCTTGGCAGACTAGCCTGTGTGGGTGGAATTAACGACCATCTGAGGAGGCCTGGGTTTTTCTTTCCCCATGTGGCAAAAGGATAATTATGTTTGTGTCATGAATTGGGCTTTAGAAACATCACTGAACACTTGCTTTAAACACGCACCTGAAAGCAAACTATGGGTTTGTTCCACGAAGATTTGAACATATACCTCTCTCTCTCTCTCTCTCTCTCTCTCTCTCTCTCTCTCTCTCTCTCTCTCTCTCTCTCTGTGTGTGTGTGTGTTTGTGTGTGTATGTATGTATGTAATAGAAATTAAAATCCTCTCTTACCAAAATTTAGGTAATTGACATAGAATGGGAAACCAGGAAAAATTCTGCCAAACTCCAAACAAATATCTGCTCTTGCCCAAACTTCAGGTATGAAGAACAACACTGCTTTTTCTTTTCCCTTCCCTCTTTTCTAATGAGTTCTTCCAGGCTTATGTATCCCAGGAAACAGCTGATATTATTTTCACTCTGGTACAAAAATAGGCTTATGTATGGGCATGCCCAGAACTATTTGTATTTCAATGACAATTTGGAGGTAGAACTATATTTTACTTTATTACTTGTTTTTGAGACAAGAATGTAGCTCAAGTTGGCTTCAAACTCCCTACTCGCCTGCCTTGGCCTCTCAAGTGTCAGTATTGGATTACAGGCATGAACTATGACATCTGCCAAACCATCTTTTTGTTCAAGAAAATTCAAGAATAAATAACTGTCTTGGGGAGCCATTGTGGGAGTGTATTTCAAATGTTGCATATGTGACTTTTTGACTTCATCATAAGATTGTCATTTCCTGCATCTCTCACCATGGGGCTAACTATTCAAATGGACTCAATTTCCTTTCTGTTTGAAGTAGAGCCAACCCCTGGGATCCCAGGATGATTTGTATCTTCCTTGAAGCAACATTTGATAAGTGCTAGTTAATGAAAAACATTTCTGAATTAGTACAGAATATACGGTTTGTCATAGATCTAAAAATAGTAGATGTGTTACCAGAATATCTTCAAGGAAGGAATGATTGAGTATAATTAGAAAACAAACTGTGTACTGTATCCTCAATCACAATGAACCTTATAGGACAGAAATCTTCTGTAATTAGCTGGCCCTGGCTTCTATTCAGGTGCTTCTGCATAAAACTGGTTTCTGGGCCTAAGCCTTCATTCAGGGGCTCAATCACAGGCAACCCCACATTCTTAGCCATTCTGTGTTTTATTAGTTCATATCTTTAGTTTGGGGCATAGAAGCTAGGAATCATGCTCAAAAAGTGTCTCTTGAAGCCTGAATAAGTTTATGTGTGTCAAGAGAATCAACTAAAATTGTATGCAACAAAGAAGGGAAATGAAGGGGCAGGAGATTCATAAAAAACACGTTTTACCTACACACACACACACACACACACACACACACACACACATACACAAAGGCACATGTAGGGATCATCTGCTGTAATGACTTAAGAAAGAAAAGCGAAGTGGGTACCTTCCAGTGGGCCCTG
>JAQHUG010000162.1:1679467-1692644 GCA_028555095.1 Dicrostonyx torquatus
ACTTGGATTGCTATTTAAGACATCTTCAGGAATCCTGAACACAATGATCCACCCCCGAAATGAAAAGCAACAGAGGGGCATGCAGACTCAAAGTTGATATTGATAGAATAAAACCTTTTGTTTGTTAGATGCAGACAGAATTTTCAGGCAGGGGTGGCTTTATGTTCTTTCCTTAAATGGCCATGAAATAATTGGTAAATTAAACACTACAGGGTTGCAGTTCTCCTCTGTAGCTACTGGGAATAAAAGAAATTTTCTAGATCATCCTGAGACTCATTCTTGAAGTGTCAGATGTGTCTTGAAAGTGTCCAGAACTCACATGATTCTGGAAATGATTCCTTAATCATTCTGGTACTCCCTTCTAACATTTCACTGTCTCACCATGAATTCTACTGTTGGGCATAGCTTTCCTTGAGAGGAAACGGTGAACATCTATTAACATTTGGAAGAGCTATCTTATTCATCTTTTTAAAAATTAAACTTTCAATTAACCAGGGAGGTAACCTTCTGGTGATATCTTTATCTTGTCAGGGACAGGATATCAAGTGTCCCTGACAAGGCTTGTCTTACTATGTGCTAGCCATTAGAATTCTTTTACTAACACACAGCAAATTGCTTTCACTAGAGGCTGCCCTCTGGGTGGAGGGAAGGGCAGGTAGGAGTGCACAGGATGCCTTAAGGTATGGGAGTAACAGAGCATATGGGTGAAAAGGGTTGATGAGGACTTTCTGTAGCCATGAGACTGCAAAATTTGGTGGCCCAAGAAAGAGAGGTTTGTTTATCTTTCACACATGCAAACAATATGACTGTCTAGTTATGGGTCCCTAGGGGAACCAGAACCCTGAATCAACAGGGGTACATTAGATTGTCTCACATTACCAGAAGCTGAACTGTCAGGAAAGAAGAAACTGCTGAACCCAAGAAGTCAAGCTATCACAGAATAAGAGGGACCAGTGACTGAGAGATTTTAAGATGCTTCCAACTTTTGTATAAACAAAATTTTAATAAACATCTTTAAGCCAAATATTGTGCATGTATTGCATAATTGTTTGATTAGGAGTAAGGAAGAGAAATTTGGGATCCCCAAATATAGTGGGTATAGTTGGAATTTTCTTTGGGCCACCAACTGACTTTCAAATAAAGACATGGATATTTATTATTAATTATGAATGCTTGGCCTTAGCTTATTCTTGTCCCGCTAGCCTTTTAAACTTAATTTAACCTGTTTTTATTCATCTCTGTTTTGTCTCAGGGCTTTCTTTCTTCCTTCCTTCCTTCCTTCCTTCCTTTCCTTGGCCTAAATTCCTCCTCCTATTTACTCTCCCTGCCTGGAAGTCCTGCCTATACCTCTTCCTTCACTATTGACTGTTTAGCTTTATATTAGACCAATCAGGTAAAACAGCCACACATCTTTACATGATTAAACAAATGTAAAGCATCTTTACACATTTAAACAAATATTCTGAAACATAAACAAATGCAACACATCTTAGCATAGTTAAACAAATATTTCACAATAGTAGGGGCCTAGTCAAACTTAAAAAGTAATTACCAGGAAGTGTGAGCAATACATTTATGTCATAGGAAATCCTTTCCTTTTAAAATCCAGCACAACCCGAGTTTCACTCATCTTCTTGTGTTAGTCATAAGTTGATAACTATCTTCCTAGTGTTTCACTATGAGTTTGCTGAGGAGTTCTGCTCATTGTGCTTACCAAATTAGCTGTTACAATAAAGAAAAATCAAACTTGGTGTGGGAAGTCCTTCTATATATGTATTGCTTTTATTGGTTACTGATACAGAATCTGCTTTCAGCCAATAGCTTAACATAATAAAGCCAGGCAGGAAAAGATATATAGAGAGAGTAGGTGGAGTCATGAGAAGCCATGTAGCTACCACTGGAGAAAGATGTGCTGGAGACTTGACGGTAAGCCACAGCCATGTGGCATACACAGATTATTGGAGATGGGTTAGCTTAGGATATAAGAGTTAGCCAGAAATACACTTAAGCTATTGCAATTGATACAGATCTCTGAGTGATTATTTCGTGGTTTGGGCAGCCAGGAACAAACAAGCAGCCTCCCACAGCACAAACTCATTTAAAAGTGTTACCCAATCCATTTATATTGTCTTATCCTACATTTTCTTAATCAGCTAGTATTGAAGTATAAATTTTCATTGTGGGGTGGAGGTGGGGCTAATTAAATGTTTTATGCCATCTATCGATATGATAGATTGGTATTTTCCTTTGATCTATTCATGTGGCTTTCCCCCCCCTGATATTAAAACACCATGGAATAAGACCTACATGGTCATTACATGTTATTATTTATTATACTAAGAATGACTTGACTGTCTCCATGCATAAAATGCTGCCTATTAGCACCTCATTCATAAGCCATATTTGTCTATGGCTCTATTTTCTTTTCTTACCCATTTCCAATTTTAGTATCTAGGTTATACTGGCCTTAAAATTTTTGTTGGAAAATGGTTATCATTTCATATTCTTTGAAGCAGTTTAAACATGACAGGTATAATCTCTCCTTTGGAAGGACAGCCCTTTTGAATGTGGCTACTTAAAAGCATTTCAGTACTGTCTGTGTTTTTAGGACCATTTGGGTTTTTCCATTTCCTTTAAAATTGATTTTTGAAAATTTGCATTTCCTGGAAGAGGCTAAAAATTATCCTGTAAGTCTCATCTTGGCATAGAGATCTTAAAAAAAACTTTTTTTTTGTTCCTTTCTAAAAAGCTTGTAAGTTTCTGCTTTATTGTCTCTGTCATCCATGTGTCACATAGAAGAATATCTTTCACTCTGTGCTGTGGCTGGGCTGCTCTGGTGTTATGTGTAGCAGCTTCTCTCAGACTCTTAGTGAAATTTAGTCAGAGGATGGGCCCTCCTGTATTTAGTAACATGGTGTTTTCCTGACTTTACATGTCTCAAAATCACATACAATGATCAAAAAAATTGTCCACTTTTCTATTGGAGAATGGTAGTTTAATATTGATTAATAGAGAAAATACAATTTAAACTCATTTATTAGTATTTTAAGACACATATAAATTTACTTAATTACAATAGAATTTGATACATATTACCCATGACTAGGACTGCTCTTTTGCCCATCTGTTGGTAGAGATATACACCTTGACTTACAGATCTCCTTAACAGAAGGATATAGTCTGAGAAATGCACATCAGGTAATTTGAGCATGAACATCATAAGGTGTGCCTATAGAAATAGTCATTGTGGCCTTCTACAACTGGACGTACTGTGGTATAGTTACAGCCTCTAGGTTACAGCCTACATAGCTGTTACTCTGCTGAATATTGTAGACACTTGTGACATAATGATAAACACTGTGTGTGATGTAAAGTCTAAATTGTCCACTTGATAGAATCTAGATTTACCTAGGAGATGGACCTCTAGGCATGTTCATGGGGAATTATCCTGTCTGTATTGATTGAAGAAAGAAGAGTCGCCCACTGCGGGTGGCACCAATCCTAGGCAGATCCTGGCTGTGGGAGTGGAGAAAGCAAGCTGAGGGGCACAAATGGAAACGTTCATTGCTTCCTTCCCCTGACTGCAGATTATGGCTTCCCTGCCATGATGGACTAACTTGGAACTGCCAGCTAGATGAACTCTCCCTTGAGTTGCTTTTGTAAGAGTAGTTTTATCATAGCCATAGGAAAATAAACTAAATCAGGATGATGCGACTTTTCTCAGCTTTATGGTAAATTTAAGGGGCCACTGTGAGATTTGTGGTCTGTTGTTGACCAAGTCATGGCTCTGGCATGGGACTATATTTACACCATATCTGTGGCTCATAGATTAAGAACAGCCTGACTTTTCCACCTCTGCCATTTAGGCAGAGGTAGGCACCGCTTCCATTGCTTGGGTCACTCCTTCAGCTCTCAGGGCTCTTCCTACTCAGTCTGCAAAAAAAGTCTCCTATGACCTGGAATCCTTTCTGTCCCCCTGACTCTGCCTGTATCTCCCATCCAGTCCCTTTGGTTAACAAAGACCCCTGCTCCCAGAAGGGCTTGATCATGCTAAGGTAGTGGTTAACCTTCATAATGCTGAGACCCTTCCATACAGTTTCTCATGTTGTGGAGACTCCCCAACAATAACATTATTTTGTTGCTGTTTCATAACTGTAATTTTGCTATCATTATGAATTGGATATGAATATCTGATATGTGACACCTAAGGAGGTTGTGACCCACAGGTTGAGGACTAAGGGCAGCAAATTAGACCATTTCATGCTATTGATTCTTTAAAAATTTTATTTTATAGCCTTTTAAATACTATAGATTAAAAAGCGCTCAGTCAATGCTAACTATAAGTCACATGTAAAATAAATTCTAATAGCATATAATCATGTGAAGATAAGTAGTTTGTATTTTTTCTCAGACATATCTTTTCGTAGCTTTTAAGTTTCTATCATCAAGACAGGTACAGCCTATGAGCTATGTATTTACATAAATAAGCTTGAATATATTTATTTAATATAGATATAAGCACACATATACACTCACATATGGTTTTTTAAACCAAGCCTCATTCTGTAGTCCAGGATAGATTTGAACTCACATGGTAGTCCAGGGTGACCTCAAAATCACATTACTCCTCTTGCCTCAACCTCCAGAGTGCTGGAATAATAGGTATAAACCATCATGCTTGGCTAATATTTATATTCTATACTGTTAAGAGAAAGAGTAAATAATATTTTATGACATGTGGAAAGTATATGAAAATAAGATTTATGTCCATGAATGAAGTTTTCATATAATCCAGCCACTCATGGAGTCACAGTAAAATGGCAGTTGGGGAAGGTGGGTTTAGGTAGTTGGAGGAAGCAGGTCACTGGTGACTGGTGACATACCCTGGAAAGACACACTTTGTTTCTAGCTTCTTCCTGGTTCTCTGCTTCTCAGATGCCATGAGGCGGTTTCCTTTCATGTATCACACACTCTTGGCGCTTCATGCACAAAGCAATGGATTCATCTTACTATGGTCTGAATTCTCTGAAATCATGCTTCTAAATAACACTTCCTCCCTTACATAGCTTTTCTCTTTCTTTTGGCCATAGCAACGCAAACTGACCAACATGCCCCATAAACCGCTTCTGGAACATATGCAACGCACAGTGATCTGTGGTTCTTGGGCTGATACACAGGTTTCAACCTGATCCTTTTGAACTATTTTGATTAGGTCAATAGAGTATAAAACTAATACCTTGCTTAAATTTAAGCTTTCTTGTTGAACACATATACAATTATTTTTTTGGTCTGACAAAGTAAAATGCTTTCATTAGCTGTAAAATTTAAAAGTATTCTCTAATTTAGTGATGCATATTGCCAATTGCAAAAGATTTTTTTTCCTCTAAAATGTTAATGGTTTTGTTCCTTAATCTGAAGTTAATAGTGTGTACTTGTACCGCTTGTATCAGCACCTAATATTTCTGGTAACGATTATGTAACCGGTTAGATTATTGTTCATTTGAGGAGCATTATCGTTTCGTCTCTGTGGAGGGTTTTCAGTTCTTGTTTTCATTTTATCCTGGTTATTCTAAAATCTGCTGGGAAGAAGTCTACATGTGTATTTGCTTCTTTCTCAATCCTACCCTACTTCCCAACTAAGATAACTACATCTTCCCCTTGATGTCAGCCTGCTTTTTGTCTGCAGATCTTTGTAGACTAGCTACTAACTTAAAGAAAGGTTAAAGAGAAGTGTGCTTGAATATCATGTGACTTTTCTCATTCCTGTGACAAAAGTACCTGACAAAAAGTAACTCAAGAAGGAAGGACTTACATTGGCTCATGGTTTTAGAGCATACAATCCCTCAGGCTGGGAAAGGCATGGTACTGACAGCATTGGGTGGCTGGTCACATTGTGTCTGCAGTCAGGAAGCAGAGAGATAGATGCTGGTGCTCAGCTCATCTTCTCCTTTATGTTCAATCTATAGGCAGGTGCTGCCCACATTCAGGGCGGGTCTTCCCTTCTCAGTCATGCATTTCCAGAAGCAGACATATTCAGAGGTGGTTATCATTAATACCCTAGGTATTTATTAATCTATTCAAAATGAACACTGAAATTAATTGAATTAACCATAGACTACATGTTGTGCAAAGAAAATTGCCAGAAATTTGCATTTTTCAGATAATATCGTGATGATTTTGGTGAGAAGGAAGAGATATCTTGATGATTAGAGATGATTAAGACTTAGATAGGGAGTGTGTTCTAAAATGGAACCCTCTTTTAAAGGGTTATCTCTAACTACACACAGAGGAGGTACTCCAAAAGGCCCTCTTCTGAGATTTAAAATTCATTGACTATGTGTATGAGGTGGATACCATCTATATTATGGACAACTTGGAAATGTGGGATGCATTTTGGATTCTGAAATAACTCCAAGTCCCTTTGGGCATCTGTATACAGGGTCAGAGGTAACAAATATTTTGCAGTAAATGGAAAAATCCTTGAGAAAGAAAGAATTGTGCAGAAAAAAGTCTAAAGTCTTCTGAGATGGAGTAGGAGGGTTCATCTCTATTTCTGTGCTTTGATTGGTTAAATAAAGACTCTGCCTGGCTTGTAAGATAGGTCAGCCCTTAGGTGGGCAGAGTAGACAGAACGGAAGTTCTGGGAAGAAAGGAAGTGAAAGAGCCTGCCATGAAGCCTCCAGGGTCAGACATGCCGAATGATCCCCGGTAAGATCACCACCTCATGGTGACACACAGATTTTTATAATGGGTTAGTTTTAGATATGAGAGCTAGCCAAGAAAAGGCTAGAGATAATGGGCCAGGCAGAGTTTAAATGAATACAGTTCTCATGTGGTTATTTTGGGCATAAACAAGCAACCAGCGTCTGAGCGGGCTGGCGGCTGGGGGCTGGGAGCCGGGAGCTGGGAACATACAACACGCACCTTTCCCCTACATACAACACTGAGAGATCATGAGCACTGGGCTACCGGATCATTTCCTCTCACTTTAGGATTCTTTGTCTTACACCTTCTTGATGGGGTAGACACATGGTGGCATTGCCTCAGATGACTGAGTGTCTAACCTTGGCTGAAGATAAATCTTGCTGTGTTTTTGCCTTGCTAGAAGCTGGAATTGCCTCTTTCCATCTTTCTGACTCCCAAGGTTGGCATTCTGGTCCTTCCCTAAAGATCAGTAGCTGTGCCCCAGTATGGAGCAGGCATGTACTTCTTGCCCTTTTCCCTACTCACCTCAGATAGTTCAGCCACTAGATCTATTTACTTCCAGAAAAGCTGAAGACCCTGGGCATCATTCCTGTCACAGATATGGGACATGGTATGTATAGGGTGAACACTTGTGCCCTGGAGCCCAGGAGCCTTGAGAGCAGGTAGACTGAAGAAGCCATTTAGCAGGACAAGGCCTTTGATGTGATGATGTAACATCTGCTCAGTGTACCTGAGGGGAAGGAGCTTCAGTCACAGTAAGCAAAGAGCTGAAGGTTCAACCACTGCCGATTTGAGCTCCTCTCTCTTGTACTTTCATTAGCTTTAGAAGTTGTATTGACTTAAATGCAATTTGAAAATTCTCCATTTTGTCTCAAAATATGTACTTTGTATGTTAAATTCTGCTTCTGGCTTGTTTCAAATACTCTTTAGAGACAGGTTTTAAATGAAAGATGCCATTCCAGGGGAAATTTAATTATTTGAGAATAAATGCATAAAATTCTCCATGTAGCAGAACCTGGGAATCAGAGAGGAGCAAAGAGCAACCTGCCCTTGTGTTTGTTGCTACACTCCTAGATGGAAACCCCCTCTGCTGCCCTGGCTTCCTGTTTGTTTTCAGATCTGAGTCTCAAGGGACTGAGACTACCTCTAACCATGTATGTCCTTAAATCTTTCCCACCCATTACATTTTCACAAAAGTTTATCTGACTTTTCTTTTTCTGTCTAAATGACTCACACAGGGCATGCAAGTCATCTTGCGTGATGGGTTGGGAAGACCTGAGTGTGACCCCCAGAATCCAGGATGGAAGAAAGGAACTGAGAACCAACCCCTTTTGAGCTTCATATGCTCACTGCAGCATGCATGAACATGTATTCACTGTTCTCTGTCTCTGTCTCTCTCTCTCTCTCCACACACACACACACACACACACACTCACACACACACACACACACACACACACAAACACACCCTACTGAATCCTTAAGTATATGTGGTTAGGGAATGACCACTTTGGATTGAATGAATGAATAACCCATCAAGGGTCTTATCTATGGTTAGAACTGATTCTCCTAAAACACCCACTGATCATTTGCTTTTCTTCAAGGGGTGGGTCCTTATGAGATGTCCCCCATTCACATTAGCACAAGGATTGAAATTGTTATTACATGGAGGAACATTTAAAATCATGTTATTGTTAAAACAATGCTCAAACTACACTGGTGGTAAATCCTATGACTTGGAATTGAGCCCCGAGTCTACCCTTTGGTAGGTACATATTACAATAATTACTAAATCACCCTACCTCTTCATTTCTTAATCTATAAAACAGAAGAATACCTACTAGTGCTTTGAATTGAAAATGAGGAACAGATCATTACAATGAATACAACAAAACTTTAGAAAGAAATTTAAAAGTCAACACCTCCTTAGAAAAACTGCTTCCTTCTACCCTCCTAGGCTTTTTGGCTGTTCTATGAATTAAGTTGACAAAAGATTGTTTTCAGACACATTACAATCATTTATCTATTATCAATAACTTGCTTAAATTTTCATTTATTCTTTGAGAATGTCATAGCACCTTTTATTTTATTTTTATGTGTATGGATGTTTTCACTGGATATATATCTATGTACCAAGTATATTTCTGGTGCCCTCAAAGGCCATAAAGACAATTGGATAATCCTGGAACTGGAGTAACTAGTAGTTAAAAGTGGCCATGTGGGTGCTAGGAATAAAGCCTGTGTTCCTTGAAAGAACAGTCAGTGATCTTAACTGAAGAGTCATCTATGAAGACCCTAAATAATGTATCTAAATCATATTCAACACCTCAACTCCTTCCTCTAGCTCCCCTTCTGCAACAGATTCATGTTCTATTTTTTATTTGATTTTAATAACCCACTGATTCAGTTAGTATATGAATATGGGATCATTCACTGGGGTATGTAAAACCTGTCAGTGCCCCCACTCCAAATAGCTATCAACTGCCAATAACTGCTCAGCTGGGGGTGGAGCATCAGAAGCCTCTCTCCTCTCCATGCTGGATTTTTCTTTTTATTCTGGCATAATTTTGTACAGGTCTTCTACAGGTACCCACAGTTGAGAATTCATGTATGCAACAGCTATGAGAAGAGATTAAGGGCAGGAAAATAATTAACTACACACACACACAGAGAGAGAGAGAGAGAGAGAGAGAGAGAGAGAGAGAGAGAGAGAGAGAGAGAGGTCTTACAAAAATGTACAACTCAAACTAATCAAAGTTTATATAATCCTAGTGAGCATTTAACTGTCAGCTTGATACAGTCTAGAATTACTTACAAAAAGAGTCTTAACTTTGCAATTGTCATTACCAGGTTGGTCTCTGGGCATGTCTGTGAAGGTTTGATTTCTTGATGGCCTTATTTGATATAGAAGGGACCTGTAGATCCCTGGGTAGGTGGTTCTTGGTCACGTGAGAAAACTAGTTATGCAGGGGCCTGTGAGTGAACCAGTAAACAGCGTTCCTCCATGGTTTCAGTTTCAAGTTCCTGCTGAGTGCCTTCCTTGACGTCCCTCAATGATGGCCTATGACCTGGAAGTGTAAGCAAAGTAAGCCTTCTCCTTGCACAAGCCACTTTTGGTAAGAGTGTTTTATCGCAGAAGCAGAAAGGAAGCTGGGACGCGTACTGTGCTGAACGGTAGGACTAGCAAAGGGGAGATAGGCTTAGCGCAATAACTGGGAGAAGGGCTGACAAATTATGGAACGTGAAAGGATGTGGGAAAGGTACACCAAATAAATATCTGTAGATAAATTGTTGTTCTGTAGATAAAATCTATCAGGCAACAAAAGATGTCTCAGAAATCTCTTCCAGGTATGGGCATTAGGTAAACAAAGAATCACCTTGATAAATGTGGATTCTTTTACAAAAGGGAAGTTTACGCCTTATTTTTATGTAGTTAAGAAAGATGTAAGGAACATTTCACGTATTGTAAGTGTTGAAAGTGTCTTTCTCTCAGTTCAAAAAAATCAGTGTCTACAAGATATGTTTTAAAACTCCCCAGAGCCTGTGAGGGAATGCCTAAAGTGGAGGGAATTTTGCTGGTCAATTAAAAGACTAGCCAGGGAAGCAGGAGGGCTAACTGCATGCTGTCACCTCTCCCTCAGCTCCTCTAAATAGAATCCCCTGGTCTCAACCCTACTCTGCAGCAGATCACCTGCTGAGGCCACTGCCCTCCCTCCCATCTCCAGCAGATCCCACAGATCTTCCCCCTCCTACCTCCCCCACCTCCACTCGCCACCCTCATCCTTTATCCTAGACCCTAAGTCCAGCAGGTACTGCCTGGGAAGCCACAGGCCACTCCGACCAGGGAAACAGGACTTGGAGGGGATCAAGGGATACAGATTGGAGAGGAAGTCACAGTATCTTTATCTGCAGGTGATATGATACAGTGTAGAGAAGTGACCCTAACAGTTTCCCTGGGAACTCCAACAGCTGATAATGGAAACAAGTGGGCATTAGGAAGCTTTGGATTGTCATCTCCTCAGGGAGAATAGGAGTGGTACCATGAAGACACCAGGAAACACTACTAGATGTTTAGTGTTTAGAAACCACAGCTGGGAGTCAGTGCTTGATAAATGAAAGTTAGTGAAAACATTTTATAAAGATAAAGATACTTTAACTTGTTTTCCAATTTGTAGCCCTTTGATCATCTTCATTTGCCCTATTGCTCCAGCTAAGATTTCAAGTACTACATTGAATAGAGATGGAGAGAGTGGACAGCCTTGTGTTGTTCCTGATTTTAGGAGAAGTGCTTTGACCTTTTCTCCATTTAAATTGATATTGGTTATGGGTTTTCTGCAAACTGACTTTATTATGTTGAGGTATGTCCCTTGTATCCCTAATCGCTCCTGGTCTTTTATTGTAAAGGGGTGTTGGATTTTGCCAAAGGCCTTCTTTGTCTGCATCTGATGAGATTACCACATATTTTTTGTCTTTAAGTTTATTTATATGGTGGATTACATTTACCAATTTATGTGTACTGAATAGTATATACAAGTGACCTTAAATTTTCTTCCAAAAACTCCTACAGCTGATAAACACTTTCAGAAAAGTAGTTGAACGCAAAATTAACTCAGAAAAATCAGTAGCCCCCCCCATCTACAAATGACAAATGGACTGAGAAAGAAATCAGGAAAACAACACCTTTCACAATGGCCCCAAATAATATAAAATATATTGGCTAACTCTAGCCAAGAAAGTGAAAGACTTGTATGACAAAAACCTCAAGTCATTGAAGAAAGAAATTGAAAAAGATATCAGAAGATGGAAAGCTTCTGATGCCCATGGATCAGTAGGATTAATACAGTAAAAACGACCAACCTACCAAAAGCAATCTACAGATTCAATGCAATCCCATCAAAATTCTAACACAATTCTTTACAGATCTTGAAAGGACAATTTTAAGCTTCACTTGGAACTACAAAATGTCCAGGATAAACAATCCTACAGAATGAAAGAATTATGCATGTTGTCACTATCCCTAATTCCAAGGTGCAGCCTGGTTTCTGAGAGATAATGCTAAAGAAACCTATGTTTTGTTAACAAGAGACAGTCAGGGAATGAATCCAACTGGAAGGACAGTGGTAGAGGTACTGGAAGGAGTACAGGAAGGGTAAATCATAACCAGAATATATTATGTGAGAAAAATAATCTATTTTCAATAAAAGTAAAAACACAATGGTCTTGGCTCAAAAACAAACAAATTGATTAATGGAATTGAATTGAAGACCCTGACATAAATCCACACATCTATAAACACTTGGGTTTTTTTTTTATAAAGAGGCTAAAAATACAGACCAGAAAAAAGCATCTTCAACAAATATTGCGAGTCAAACTGGATGTCTGTATGAAGAAGAATGCAAAGAGATCCACATATTTATCACCCTGCACAACACGCAAGTCCAAATGGAACAAAGACCTTATTATAAAATCAGGTACAAGGAACCTAATAGAAGATAAAGTGAGGAAATATCGGCACGGGAAAACTTCCTGAATAGAACATTGTTAGTGAACATTAATAAATGGGACCTCATGAAACTGAAAGGTTTTTGCACAGCAAAGGAGCGTCATCATTCAGACAAAGCAGCAGCCCACAGTATGGGGAAAGATTTTTACCAACTCCACATCCAATAGAGAGCTAATATCTAAAATAGATAATAAATAAAAAGCTAGATATTAAAACAAACAACTCAATTAAAAATGGGGTAGAGCTCTAAACAGAATTCTCAAAAGTGGAAACTCAAATGTCTGAGAAACACTTTTAAAAAGTTTAACATCCTTTCTTGTCATTAGGACAATGCAAATCAAAACTACTTTGAGATTTCATCTAACATTCATCAGAATACTTATAAATAAATAAAAGAAGGGACAGCTCATGCTGGCGAGGATGTGGAATGCAATGAGGGAAACACTCATCCTTTGCTGGTGGAAGTGCAAACATGTTTAGCTTCTATGGAGATAAGTATGGCAGTTCCTCAGGAAGATGGGAATCTATCTACCTTAGACCCAGCTATACTACTCTTAGGCATATACCCATAAGATGCTTCATCTTACCACAGAGACACTTGCTCAACTATGTTTATTTTTGATCTATTCATAACAGCCAGCAATCGGAAACATAATTAATGTCCCTCAGCAAAAGAATGGATGGAGGTAATGTGATATATTTACACAATGGAGTACTGATCAGCTGTTAAAAAGTGAAATCATGAAATTTACAAGTAAATGAATCAAACTAGAAAAAAAAATCATCCTGAGTAAGTTAACCCAGACCCAGACAGAGAAATACGGTATATTTTTGATGTTATATGTTTTTAATAATATATGTGGATATTGGCTGTTAAGACAATGATAACCAAATTATAAAATCTATAGAACCATAGAGGTTAGATATAGAGTAAGGTGTTACAATTTATTTAAAAAGGGTGGGAAGGAG
>JAQHUG010000162.1:1693104-1713657 GCA_028555095.1 Dicrostonyx torquatus
CCAGGACAAACAAGTGAATAAGCAGCCCTCTCCCTTGCACCATCCTTCTACAGCAGATGGGAACAAATATAGAGACACACAACCCAGACTTTATGCAGAGAGTGAGAGGGCTTGAAACACTCAGTCCTAAAAGGGATGTCTTCATTAAATCCCTCCCCTCAGAGCTTAGGAAACCCCACAGAAGAGGGGGCAGAAAGAGTGTAAGAGGCAGAGAGGATAGAAGGACAGCAAGAAAACAAGGCCTTCTAAATCAACATAAGCAAAGCTCAGATGAACTTATGACCAAAGCAACATGCACATTGGTCTGCACCTCTCTCTCTCTCTTTCTCTCAACTGGCTCCCAGTTTAATTTTTTTATGGGATTCCTGAGTGTATGAACCTGTGGATCTCTGTTTATTTTACTTTCTCTTTGGCTTGTTTCTTTTGTCCAGTTTTTGGTGCATTGATTTTTGTTTTATCTTATAATTTATTTTATTTTATTATATCATTATCCCTTGAAGCCTGTTTATTTTCTAATGAGAGACAGGAAGAAAGTGGATCTTGATTGAAGGGAAAGTAGAGAGGAACTGGGAGAAGTAGAAGGAGTGGAAGTCTTAATCAGGATAGAAAGTCTATTTTGAATAAAGGGAAAAATCTATGTGTACAAAAAACATGAGGAAACAGAACCTAGAACTGGCAGAATTGACCTCTCTGGCCACCCAAATGCTCTTGAATGATTCTGCTGTGCTAGTGGTTTTCTGGGAATTGTTTGGTTCAAATTCTGGTAATTACAGTCTGTCCAGAGGAATGATGGTGAGCAGATTGAAAGGGAGAGTTATGTTTATACTGTGAGTTACTTGTCTGCAGGCACCAATTGTTTTATTGCAACCAACCCTTCATCTATCTATCTATCTATCTATCTATCTATCTATCTATCTATCTATCTATCTATCCAATCAACAATGACTGAGCATCTACATGTGGTATCATTAGCAGTAAAAACTACCATTTTTTTTAGACATTGATTATGTGCCAGCCACGATATCAGGAGCTCCAATGTGCCCTCTGTCAACTCTTACAACAATTCTAGGAAACTACTGGTGTTTCTTATCCCCATTCAACAGAAGATTATGCACATTAACTCGCTTAAGACCTCACTAAAAGGCATGGTAGAACCAAGATTTAATCCAAAGTCTTTCTCCAGAGCCTGCTGTGTTAAGTATATCATCCCACTTCCATTGACTTCACAGATCTTAAATCCTGTGTATCCAGGGCTACTGCATGAAGAAACACAACACTGACAAAAGAGATAAGCAAAAACCATTCTTCCTTGATTTAAAGTATCCCCATCTGACTATTTTTAAGAGATTAACAAACTTACTTGTTAGTTGAATTTGTTGAAAGAGGCAATTGATCAGAGTTGAAAGAGGCAATTGATCAGAAGGGATTTACACTGTGCAGCAAAGACATCAGTACTTTAGTACTCAGAGTGAAACTTAGCACTGAGAAGGGTGGACAATAAAGAAAGACCATGGAAGTCCCAAGCTGCTCCAGTCTTAGCATGTTTCTGAAGGAGCATGTTGTGATGATTTGAAACAAATCACATCTATGCTTAAAATGGAAACAGGTTTATATTTTGACTTTAGGAGTGTGTTTGATGTTAGCTATGCACAACACTAGAGTATGGGAGACATCATCATGTTGATTCTTACATTTTGGAATTCTATGATGTTTTAATGTTGTTACTGTTGGAGTGAGCATAATCAACTGATTGACTCTTAATACCATGTTATTTCCAACTTCTCAACAAGTGTGGCAATTTCCCCCCTGTTGTGGTTAAGACACTCTAGTTCTAGTGTCTCATGGAAAGGTTCTGTTTGATCTTGGTCAAGCTGGCCTTATGTGGTATAACTGACTTGAATAGCCGTCCTATTAAGGTCTGGCTCCATTTTCTAAGTAGAAAAAAAGTGGTAGCTAATTGGAGATCTCTAAAATGTTTGGAGATGGATTGATTTTGCTTTCAGAATTGTGCAGTGTCAAAGTTAGCTCTCTGTGTTGGACTCTGCTTACATGTACAAAGCTGTCTTTCCTTGATAGTTCATTCAAAACTCTTATCGGTTGGTGTAGAAGGGTCCTTTCTGTATTTCTGTGCTCTCATTGGTTAAATAAAGACTCTGCCTGGCCTGTAGAATAGGACACAGCCCTTAGGTGGTTGGAGTAGACAGAAGGAAGGTGGTGGGAGAGAAGGAAGTGTGCCAGACACCATGATCCTCCAGCCCAAGATGGATGCAGGTTAGAATCTTCCGATAAGTCACCACCTTGTGGTGACATACAGACTTTTATAATGGGTTAGTTTTAGACGTGAGAGCTAACCAAGAAAAGGCTAGTGATAATGGGCCAGGCAGAATTTAAATGAATACAGTCTGTGTGTAATCATTTTGGGCATAAACTAGCAGCCATGGCTGGGAGCCAGGTGCTGGGAACAAAAGGGCCCGCGTTCCTCTCAGGTGTTGGGAACACAACAGCCGCCCCCTCTTACAACAATCGGTCATGATAAAATGAAGGAGAATGAGGTTATTATATAAATCTTTAGTGTAGATGTAGGCCATAAAACAAAACACTACAGAGAGAAGGTTCTAGACTGGGTTAAACATACAATTGTAGATTGTATGTTTAAACATATAATTTTTGATTGTAGATTTCAGTGTGGATGATTTAAATCAACATGTAGCTTCTAGAAGCTCAAGAGACTTTACATTCTAAACCCTTGTTTTTGTTTTCTGAGCCAGGATATGTGCCATTAAAACTGTTTTTTGATGACTTAAAGGTAATAACTCATTGATAATCATCACTTTAAATAAATGCTAAGGGGTGAATGAAAATGCATTATTATGTACTGAATAAGAGTTCTATTACCAATTAGTATTCATAGCATTCACTAAAAAGACACTGATAATTCATTTCACTTAAAGTCAATTATATCAAAGATAAAGTTGTAGATAAGAGTAGAATTGCCAATCCCTGAAGGTTCCATATAACAACTGCTAACAGTCAAAAAGTCCATAAAGTAATATTTGGTTTTCTATTTAAATGTTACTTTTTTGGTAGAGAAGTTAATGTTGAAATATTTGACCTCAGGTTGTAACTCAGTTATAGAACTCCTGGCTAGCGTGTAAAAAAAAAAATCCTGGGGTCAATCTCCAGCATAAAAAAAGTGGATTTATAGGATATCCACAAAGATATAAACACTATAGTTAAAGGGTCGAGTAATGTCAGGTATACTAAAATTAATGAGACTTTGGAATATGCTAATTCTTGTGAAAAAGTCTCCCAATAACAGTGACTATCATTTTAATTTGTTTGCTTGCATGTAACCAAATTCTTTGTTAAACTAAATAAAACCATAGTTATCCTCTTCATGAGAACAAATACACCATCAGCAGCCTGAGTTCTGACGTGGATTCTTTTAAAGGCCTCACCATTAATCCAAAGCAGTAGGAATAGAACAGAATGCTAACAGGATGAATAATCATACAGATGTTACCATAGAGATCTTTTTGACGTTTTCCAAAGAAATAAACTCCACTAAATCATAAAGAATGTTACAGTGTGCCGAGGTGAGATAAAGTAGACAGGGACTTACTAAAGAATTGCTTCTGCTGAATGTGCATTTTCTAGAGTCAGATGGACATTTTGTGAATCTAAGTATGTTTTTAATCAAATCTAGATAGTCAGTCTTGTAGGCTGTTCTAGGCATTTCTACAATGTACTGTCTTTTAAGCATTTGGGTGTGTGTGATATTCATATTTGAATAAAGATCTGATGACTAAGGGTGTACTGGGAGTTTATGTTATGTAATTAGTTCTGTTGGCAGGGAGCCTCAGTAGCAGTTTTGATGTGTGATTCACTTGAACCCATTAAAAAGGAACTTGGTAGGTGCTGAAACAGTCTGAATAAACCTCAGACAGTGGTAGGTGTTGCTATTTTAATGAAGTTTTGATTTGGGATCAGATTTGGCGATACCCAAGTGCGTTATCACTTTGGGAAATAAACTCTTTCGAATAAAGTTGAGAGGATTTTAATATCTACTCTACCACTTCTGGCTCCCTGACCTTGCTTACTGCTGCCCACCCAGTATCTTCCCTTCAGAAGCTATCATTCCTTTCTAAAGAACAGCTGTGGTGATGCTGATGCAGGGGAAATCCCTCTGTTTAAATCTGCTCCATGTTTTTTTTCACCAAGTGAAGTTGTCAACACTAAAGAGGCAAGTTCTTTCCCCAGGAGATTTCCCTATCCTAGTCCTGGTACTTTTGGGGACCAGAACAGCAAGCATCTTATGCACATTTTCACCTCTGTGGCTAAGCCCCCACCCCCTGTTTTTGTTTCTTATTTTTTGACACTTGAGTTGGATTGTTTTACAGTTCTGGCTTTGCTTGGGAATTGTTAATATTATTGGTCTCTTCTGTGTTACTGTGTTGCTAGTCCAATTACCAATTCAGCTTTCAGAATCCCAATGGACCAGGCTTTGACAAGTTTAGAGCTCCTAAAATTCCTGTGATGAAGGTTCCTAGGAACTCCTGGGCTTGGATTGCCCACTTCTACTACTTCACCTTCCAATCTGAGTTATATAAAAGGTTCTCCTAAATGAGACAAGAATTTTTTTCTTTTTTTTTTTTTTATTAAATTTAAAAGAAAAATTTACATTTACTCCCCTTGTCCCGGGCCCTCCCGCTCCCCCACTACCCCACCGCCCTCCCCTTGCTTCCTTAAGATGGGGCAGGATACCCTGCCCTGTGGAAAGCCCAAGGACCTCCCCTTTCCATCTCGGTCTAAGAAGGTGTGCATCCATATAGAATAAGTTCCCAAAAAGCCAATACATGCAGAAGAGATAGGTCCCTGTGCCATTATCATTGGCTTCTCAGTCAGTCCCCATTGGCAGCCACATTCAGAGAGTCCGGTTTGGTCCTGGTCCAGCTGGATTTGATGAGCTCCCAATAGATCAAGCACACTGTCTCAGTTGGTGGGCCAGTCCCTCAAGGTCCTGACTTCCTTGCTCCTCTTCGCCCTCTTTCTGCTCTTCCACTGGACCTTGGTAGCTCAGTCCCTTGCTCTGATGTGAATGTGGGTGAGACAAGAATTTTTACTGCATTAGAAACTTCTTGATGTATTGCATTTTTTCTTCTCTGCACTGGTATGAATTTCAAACTATCTCTTCACTCACTGTTAGTTGGGTATCACGCTGTTTACTAGTTGAAACCTCGTTATATGTGAGGGCTATGCTACACACAGTATATATGCAGATGTATTATTTCTTTTTAAAAGTTGCTTAATTGTGGTCCTGAATTTCCTTGTGCAAAATGAAAACAGAAAACACAAATATGAACCAGGCCATTAAAAAGACAATCATTTCCCAGGAAAATGAGTCAACTATATCCTATCTGAAAAGTTCATTTTTTTCAGATTTATTTATTTATTAAGTATACAGTGGTCTGCCTGCATGCCTGCAGGCCAGAAGAGGGCACCAGATCTCATTTCAGGTGGTTGTGAACTACCATGTGGTTGCTGGGAATTGAACTCAGGACCTTTGGAAGAGCAGGCAGTGTTCTTAACCACTGAGCCATCTCTGCAGCCCAAAAGTTCATGTTTGAGTGGATTCAAACTTTGCATTTTGGCTTTCAAATACTTTGGGAAGGGGATATTTGTATAGACTTTATGTTCATATATTCTTAATTTGAAAAATCTAAAATCCCAGATGCTCTAAAATATGAAAGATTTTGAGTGCTAGCCAACATGGCCTTCATAAAAGCACTGACATTTCTGATTTTGGAGTCGGGATGCTCAAACTGAACCATTTTTTCTATGAATAGTCATTTCACATAAAGTGATAGTTTTTCCATTTTTATTAAGTTATATGTTGTGAAAGTTTACATAAAACTAGTCCACTAAAATATTTGTTTTTTTAACATTTATGGATTGGGCCAATGGTTTTTCTAGTTGGAGTTGGTGAATGCTTTAGTATGTTGATGTGAAGACATTGGAGCAGAACATTAGGATGTAGAGATAAAAGTCTTGTAATCTCATCTCTTTTCTGAAATTGAGCTAAGGCTTTTATTTCTAAGTGTCCTATTGGCATGCAAGCCCCCTAGTTTGGCGCTGTTCTACTTTGCAAAGCCTTAATACCTCAGAAGGGATTTTCTTGTCAAATTGTTTTTCAATTTAAGATCTGTCTGAAATGGAAGGGCACGCACAACTGGTAAAATCTGAATCAAGCAAGAAGGAAAAGGTTGACCAGCAGTCCCATTCTTTGTCTCTATTCTCCTGGTTTGTTGATGCAGTAAAAGTGTATTTTTAAATATCTAGAATTTACTCAAAAGACTGAAAATACTTTAGTGACAACAGCCGGAAATCACTACATGATTCTGGTCTTATGTAGAAGGATTCTGAAATTCTCAGTTTGGCTAGGGTCAATTTTATTTTTAGTACTTAGCAAGTTGTTGCAATTGTTTATTCAAGTATCTCTTTACTAGAATGTGGACCTCCATAAGGCCCTGGTTGACAGAAATCATGATGTTTCCAGCTAAGCATTTAGCTATAGTTGCTGTCTAATCATCGTTTTTCCATATGAATTTATAAACGTCTTTGCTATCTTGAGTCAAAATAATTATGCTATTGAGTTTCTTTTCCATGGAAAAAGGTCTGCAGGTCCTCCACGCAAATGAACACACTGGCTTCTAAAACATCCTCATTCAAAATGTCTTTCCAGAGAAAGTCATCCTCATCTCTCAGTTGGTTGCTTGGTCATTCTTCAAGCAAACAGCTTTATGATATCATATAAATATAGTCAGAGCTTGATGGTTCAGCCTTTCAAACTGTGATGTATTGTTTCATTCCTTGAGAGGTGAATATATCACTGCCTCATAAATCTTAGTAATCAGTTTTCCTCTTTGGTTTAAGATTTCAATGAATACTCACAGGGAGGTGCATCCAGGGTGGCAGAAGAGAGAAGTGGAGAAAAATAAATAAATCACACTAAGAATCACACTTCCTTTACACAAGTGTCTGTCAACATTTGATGAGCTAAACCTGAGTTGGTCTTTGTTAAACCTTGCACCATGTGTATGTATACTTGTTGTAAGAATTTTCCATAGAATTTTCATGAGTTTTATGAATTGGAAATATTGGTATCTCAACCGAGGTTTTTCTGTTTCATAAAGCTTTTGTGCAGTAATTCATCAGAGCGATTGGCTAGTCTATGACAAAAATGAATTTTTTAAATCCTTCAGAGAGTTCCTTTTGATATTGTTCCATATAACCAAGAAGTTATATGGAAAACCTCTGTTGACAAAGCATTTATGCAATAATTGCATAAATGCATAAATAATTGCATAAACTGAGATATAACTAACATATCATTATTTTCCTTAACAGCTTTAGTAAGGTATAACTGACAAAACATTTATATTTAGGATCTATAGTATAATCTTTTGATGCAAACAATTGTGGAGTTATTAAATCAAACCAATTAATATATCCAATACCTAAGATACTTATTTTTTTAAACAACTAAGCAGACTATAAAATACTTCCTGATATCAAAAATGTCTCTTTTACTACAAGGTGAAGATGTATCTTTAAAAGAAATTCTACTATTCTAGTTTTCTGGGAATACTGACTCAGGAAATGTTTTCAATATGCTAGAGTAATCACATTGGCTATAACCTTTAAGCATTACTTTTAATGAAAGGTTGCTGTTTTTAATCAAGAAATAACTATTTCAGAGAAAGAGACCTAATTCATAATCTTAAAATCTTCCTCCAAGTGTAATTTACACATTTGAATTTATTACAACTCTACTTTCTAGGTTATAACTTAATATTGATATTTTAGAGAATATGAGTATTTAGTGGAAATTAGAGTTTCAAAACTAAATTAAACTGGCATTTTCACTCATTCAGCTGAAGGTTTTGAAAAAATGTAGGGAAAAGAGTTTGGCTAGTTGTTTGATTGGTTAGTTGTGTTGTTGGTTATCTGTGTGGATGGTTAGTTGTTTGGCTGGTTAGTTGGAAGGTTACTCTGTCCATCTCTACCAACCCTACAGTTTCATTTCAGATCACTATGGGCACTGCCAGTAGCATCTTCACCATGACAAGTTTTTGCCGTATGTTACTGTGACTGTCACGTTAAAACATTGACAGTCACATTTAATTCTCGATATCAACGAAGTGAACTTTCATCTATTTAAAGGTAAAGCCTGGTTTGAATGAAAGTTAGATAGATCTCCCAGAGTGGCAAGGGTATCACAGTGGGCATGGCATAATTAAGTGCTTGTTGCTCCTTGATTGATGTGTTTTCCTGAATTTTCCAGCTTCCTTTGGTGTGGTACAATGGGCTGTGAGAAACAAGGAAGTGACTCATTTCCTCCACATGGGATGAGAAAATAGGTCTCTTTCATGTTCCTATTCTACTGTTGTGGAATCTTCAGAAGACAGGACTTAGACTCACCAAAATAAAACAAAGCAAAGCAAAACAAAAAAACCCTTCCCTATGTCTCAAATGAAGAGCCTGCATAAATTTGACCTGATATTGGTGAGAAATATTTATATTGTTATTAAAAATTTGTGATTGTTGTGCTAAATGTTCCAATGACCCTAAATGCTCAAACAGAAGTCACCTGAAAATGAAGTTTGTTCAGGCCATGCAATGTGTATGTGTGTGTGTGTGTGTGTGTGTGTGTGCATGTGAGTGCATGTGTGTGTGCGAGAGAGAGAGAGAAAAAAAAAGAGACTAACAAAAGACAGTGCACATATTTCCTGCCATACAATTACATGTAAAAGTAGTTCAATGGTTAAAATTCTTTATAAAGGCATTTCTATCTTTTCCATGAGTCTTTAAAAGAATTCCAGGAGAACATGAAGTGGGGGAGTATATATGGGAGGAGTTGGGGGGCAAGAAAGAATGTGATAATAGTAAACTGTGTGAAATTCTCAAGGAATAAAATTTAAAAAAAGATAATTCCAGGAAACTCAAATTTGATCAAATTTTATCAAACTGTTATCAAAATTCCTTTTCTTGCCTTCCAAATTCTGCTGTGTCTTACATCAGGGCCAAGGTGGCATCCCTGCAATGCCTTTTTAATATCAAAGGGTGCGGATTAGAAGGACAGTTTTCCCTTTTGTGACTTACTGAGACTTTAATCCTCACTTTTTTGCGTAATTTTCTAGAGCAGTGTTTCCCAACCTTCCTAATGCTGTGACCATTTAATACAGTTCCCAATGTTGTGGTGACTTCCAACCATACAATTATTTTCCTTGCTACTTCATAACTGAAACTTTGCTACTGCTATAAAACATAATGTAAATGTCTATGTTTTCTGACGGTTTAGGTGACCCCTGTGAAAGGGTAACTCATCCCCAATGTGGTTGTGATCCACAGGCTGACAGCCACTGTCCTAGAAGCATATCTGGAATGATTACTTATATTGTTCTATTATTAAATAAAACTCGAGAATCAAATATCAGGGTAAAAACCTGATTGATCAGAGTAGTGGTGAAGCAACAAGTGATCTTCTTCCTACCTTCTCCCTCTCTCTTTCTCCTTCCTCAGTCTAAAAGGACCCATGGCTCTTTCTAAGCCTCTCCCTACTACTTCCCATGTCTCTCTATGTCTTGGGTCCTCCAAAATCTCTATGGCTAATTTCAGTCAGTGAATAGCTAGCTGCAGCCTCTGATTTAAGGTAAATTTTATTGTCAGCCTCAGGAGTGTCAAGGTGTGATCAAAATATCCCACAACACTTATCTATATTATTTTTCTCACAATGAGATCATAATACTGCTGCCTAGAACACAGATTTAACTAACAGATTAAGCATACACAGCTCTTCACAGACATTAAAATGTATTAAAGATTAAACATGCTTTAAATTCTTTATTCAGTTTTAGTCCATGCAAAAAAAAAAGCGCATAAGACTGGTGTGGCTTCATGCCATATATTTGTTTTAAGGGAGAATTTGTGGTTTCAACTTATAAGATAAAATCTTTCAGAAGCATATAGCAAGTGTGAAGGCCACATGGGTTAGCGGATAAGGCTTCTAATCCTCACCTTCTGATGGCCTCATCTGGATTCCATGAGTAGGTTCTTACCTACATCTTCAGAGGCAATGCCAGCCTTTCAGTTCTTATTTCAGGGATAAGCGTATGTAGCCTTTATCCATCCTTGTGTGTATTATATTACTGGGAAATGAAACTACACATTTTCTCACATGAAGATCTAAATAAATTCCTTTTGCTTAAGCAGGGATCTGTCTTTTTTATAAGGTAGTGAAGGAATAGGAATGACCCTTAAATGCACTGGGGTATGTGAAATAAGACAGGTACAAAGGGGTGGGTATGGTATGATTCTATGTGATATGAATTAGTCAAATGCATAGAAAGAGACTATAGGATGGACAATCATTATGGACTTGAGGTGGAGAGATGGGGACTCACTGTTTTAACAGGGTCAGAGATACAGCTTGGGAAGATAAAAAGTTCTTGAGTTGTATGGTAGTGAAGACTGCCAACAATGTGAAGGGTTTATTTTATGCCGTCTACAAAGGTAGTGAAGTTCAGACCCAACCAGATTTGGACAATCATGAGTACAATACCTCATAGCACTGCTGCCCCTCAGTCCTCAAATCTACTGACAGGATTGCAGGAAGGCGGTACTCATGCCTGGTGAATGTGGGTGTCTGTTACAGACATACCCTCACATGCTATTAGAGAGGGAGCAAACCGGAAAGGCTTTCAACATAGATGGATCATTTTATTTTGTTTGTTTCAAATCTAAATAACTTAGGAGACTAAATGAGATAGAATCATCTCACTGATAGATATTAATCATTACATAATAGACAGCATGAAAATATTTCATCAAAATTCATTACTGTTTTATTTTTTTTTAAATAATTATTTATTTATTTATTAAGTATACAGTGGTTTGCCTGCCTGCTGTCCAGAAGAGGGCGCCAGATCTCATTACAGATGGTTGTGAGCCACCCTGTGGTTGCTGGGAATTGAACTCAGGACCTCTGGAAGAGCAAGCAGTGCTCTTAACCTCTGAGCCATCTCATCAGGTTTTCATTACTGTTTTATTAATGCTATTTTTTTGTGATGACCTTTTTGATTTAAAGGATAATGGTGTTGGCTTTAGCACGCGGTCACTGCCTGCCGTGCTGCATGCAAAGCGTGACAACCCTGAGTACCTCAAGTACAGTTTCCTGCCTAGTGTTACAAGCTATCTTGCTGTGACTGTCTTTATCTTGGGGTTGATGTAAGTACGTTTATCTGTGGAACGATTTTTTAAGAGACTTGGTGGATCGTAGATTGCAGAGCCAAAGAGTTACAAATCAGAAGTCAGGGCAGTAAAACTCAATGTTATCGTCTCTTGAGAAATTTATTGGTTCTAGGAAGCAGAAACCTGTCAGAATAAAATGTAACCATAGTTTCTTTAGCTCACTGACCATCATCCCCTCCTTGGTCCTTTGACCCCTTACCTGAAATGTTTCCCAACTTCTGCTCACCTGTTAGGGTCTCCCATCTTCAAGGCCTGTCACATTACCGGGCATCCTCATCAGCTTTCTGAGGCACTCACTCATAATTAACGTTGCACAGGTACGTTTGCTTTCTGTAAGGGACAATCCCTGACACCTGACTGTCACAAACCTTTCACGCTTTTTAGGTTGCTCATGCAGCTAATGGAGTGTGGCAAGGGTATGCTATTTCCCTTTAAATATTTGTTTATAGAACACTTTCTTCTACTGTGCTCTCTCTCTCTTTCTCTTTCCATCTCCATTTCTTTCCCCTCTCTTTTTCCTCTCTTCTTTTCTCCTCCCCGCTCCTCTCATTATTCTCCTTGAAGGAAGCAAATTGTTGTCACGAGAAGACTTAGCTCGTCTATGGATAGAGCTAAATGGTAAGAAGGGCTGTCCCCAAATAGCTGGGGAGTAATTGAGGCCTGACAGTGACTGTGTGATTGAGATTGGAAGCAGCTTGTACTGTTGTTGTGATTTTAATGAGACCACAGCCCCTGTTAGCAGCATCACTGTAATTTTCTCAGCTGCCTTGAGTTAATTCCTAGCCAGTTAACCTGCTCTCAGATTCTTGGCCTGCAGGCTACGGAAAACAATAAAAATTTGTTATCTTCAACATCACAGTTTGCATAATTTGTTATGTAACTTTAGACATCTAATATGGTGTTTTATATCTCCAGCTAGACCATAATACTTGAAGAAGAAGCCTGTTCTTCCACTTGGGATCTAGTATCTGTGGTGTCATGAGCCAGTGGGGGCATTCCTCACTCAGACTGCCAGAACAAATTTAAAAAGAAATCATTTAGGTCACTGGGACCTGAGGCAAAGCTCAACTTTTTAACTTATTTTCTAAAGAGAAATTGAATTTTTTTGTCAGTTTGAATGAACTTGTGAGGCAAAGGTCTTGTACTACCGAGAATGAAGAAGACTGGAGTAGAGGGAAGAAGGAGGAGGAGAGAGAGGGGGAGGGAGAGAGAGAGAGAAAGAGAGAGAGAGAGTGCGCCAGAGAGAATGTGGGTATCCCTGCAAGCACTACAGTGGGGCTTGACCACCCACTCCACATCATTTCAGAAGTCTCTGGCTGAGATAAAATGACCTACCTTGGGAGAAGAGCATTTAAATGTCACAGGAGGTCATGGGGGAGTTTATCTAGTTCCAACTGGTACTTTCTGTTTCAGTTAAAAAGCTCTTAGAGTCCACATTTCCTTCCACTTTGAAATGATCAAAGAATATCAAAGGAATTGCTTCTACGTTCATCTTTATGTTCTGATGTTTGTGAAGGAACTTAGCTGAGTGATTGATTAGCAATGGAAATGAAGTTTTATTCTTCTAGAGTTCTGAGGCCTCTAGCGTCAGAGTCATCAATGGGGCAAAGAGATGACCCCAGGGATGAAGACAGCCACTTTTTCATGGGGGAAAATATTCTAGGACCCTCCACAGATCCCAAATCTTTAGATGGTAAAGTCTCTTAAACAATAATGTGATATTTGGATTATCCTGGGCACACCGGTATCTCTAGATTACTTCTAATACCCAACACAGTGTAAAGAGATGTGCTGCTTAGGTAATAATGATGGGGAGGGGGGAATGTTTATGATCACAAAAGTCACAGAAGCCAAGGGTGTAGAACCCATGGTCACAGATGGCTACCTGTATATTGTTGAAAAATGATTGTAGCTATCCTCTCAAAAACTTCCTCATGTATAAAACTTATCGCTGAAGAAACGATTTTTAATATAGTCCACCTTAATACTTCTTTGCTTTTTTGAAAAGCAAATAATGGGAGCAGCTTGATAGATGTGAAATTTATAAATGGTCAGAGTGAGGCTAGACAAAACCACCCATGGGTATTTAAAATCTGGTCTTTTGTAAGACTTGCTTGAAATGATTTCCTGTGGATTGAAGTCATTGGCTTAGGGATATAGACAGGAGAATGTTACATAGATTCAGATAGTCTCTCTATTCATAATCATATTCACCTTGTCTACTTAGCTGTATTGCATTGATAAACCTGTATAATTCTAAGATTCTATCATTCTAAAGTGGATTTCATTCTTCTGAATTTATTGTAAAGTTGGCCAATGGTTTTTCCACTAAATGTTCATCTAAGAACACGAGACTGTGCTGGTTAGCCAAGCCTTTTCATACAAACTGAAGTCACCTGGGAGAAAGACCCTAAGCCGAGGAATAGCCTCCATCCACTAAACCTGTGAGCATTTCTGTGTGGCATTTTCATGATTAATGCTTGATATGGGAGGACTCAACGCACCATGGGTGCTGCCTCGGGACAAGCGATCCTGGAATTTATAATAAAGCAAGCTGAGCAAACCCCAGAGAGCAAGCCAGTAAGTGATGGACTAGGTCTCTGCTTCAGTTCTTGCCTCAAAGTTCCTGTGTTGCATTTCAATATTCCTGAGAATATTTGGGAAATTGTGTTGTAGGGAGGGAATCTGTGAAATTAGCACATGGAGAGGTTAATCTTCTCATCCGCGGTGGCTAGTGCTTAGTAGACTCAAGAGTTTGTAAGAGGCATGTGGATGGGTGCCGTTATTCTCTGAACTAATGGACCACATGCTTATATACCAAACATTGTAAAACTTTGCTTTAAATTATAATTATTATTCTCAACATACAGTACGAAGTTCTTTGGGATCTTAAGTAATTTTCAAAAATATATAAAGGCATCTTCAGGTCATTTGAGGGTCACTAATTCAGGAAGATGAACTCTATTACCGGAGGATTTACCAGCTTCTGTCTAGAGGTATTTGAAGCTAGAAACAGCCTAGGATACTGGATTGCTTACCCAAATATTTGCCATCTGTGATGGGTAATTTTTATGGCGCTTTGACACAAGCTGAGGTCATTTGGGAAGAGGGAAGCTCAATTTAGAAAATGCTCCTATCAGATTGGCCTGTGGGGTATTTTCTTGATGAAGATAAACATGGGAGGTCACAGACCCCTTTGGGTGGTGCCACCTCTGACCAGGTAGTCCTGAATGCTATAAGAAAATAGATTAAGCAAATGATAAAGGAGCAAGCCAGTAAGCAGTGCTCCCCCATGGCCTTTGCTTCAGTTCCTGCCTTCTGGTTCTTGCCCTGAGTTCCTGCCCTGACTTATCTTAATGATGGACTACATGTTCTAAGGTGAGATAAACCCTTAACTTTCCAAGTTGTTTTTGGTCATGATATTCTATCACAACCATAGAAACCCCAACCAAGACACCGCCCCTTTTCCCAAACTTCTATGCAGCCCACTCTGACTTAAAGGACTCATTTTCTTCCTGAGGAATGTAGGAAAATTAGGACACCGTGGTTTCCTTTGATCGAGATAACTTTTCCCTTGCTGAGACTCCACCTTAGTCAGGGCAGTTCACTGCCAGTGCCTTCTGATACTCCCAGGTATGCTCTGAACAAATCCTGCTTCTCTGATCCCCATCTCCAGCTCACCTCTCACGGGAGCCCACGTGGTTTGTAGTTCCCACAGTTAGTGCAGAATGCATCCTTCTCAGTGCCAGTCTTTTTAGTTTTTAGCCCACTTTCATAGAGGACCTCTGCTGTGCCGACTGTTCCAAATTCATAAGTAGTAAGGATTGGGAAGATAAGTTAAAATTGTTCCAAATGAAATGTGTTGTTTGTTCTTTCCTTTCCCAGATTGTAATCGTTATAAAACTCTGGGAGAATTATCCCACACATCAACTGACATCTGCGTAACAAAGCCCTGTTACTATTCATCTGAACTGCTTATGAAAAGTTGCTAAAATGAATAATTTGATGACTTGGATACACACACACACACACACACACACACACACATTTATTCTGCATGAGGCTGTCATGTAGATCAGAAGGAGCCAAGAGGTCCTGGGTCAAACTTAAGAAGGTATAACAGACATTTGATTTTGAATAAATGTGAATTTCAATAAATGTTAAAAGCAATATCTATACTGTTTGACCTAAGAAGCTTACTTTTGTTAGATACCTCATTTCACTTAATTACTAAATTAGAGAGAATAGGAAAAATTAAGGAAGGAGAATGGATAACTCTCCTTAGCTGAGCCATCTGTGGTCCATTTTTCTGCTTTCTATGTACACCCAGGAAACAGTGCTATGAAGTTTCCTGACACATGGTAACAAGTTCCCCTTGCTTCTGTCTCTCCATATCTCCCATAGGCCCCCATCATACCCTCTGTGGTGGGGTCTTGGGTTCTCTGGGAAGTGTGCTCACATATTTCAGGCCTCACGTATTCTACTCTTCCCTGATCTTCCCAGCTTCTGCCCACTGCCCTTTCCAAAGTCACATAGCGTGTTTAGTTATTTATCATGCTAGCCACCCACTTCCAACTACCAAAGCACCAGAATATATGTTCATCACTATGTAAAAATGGCTCTGGTACACAGCAGCTGAAATTAGGAAGTACTTATTTTTTATCATTTTTTTTTGTGGGTCACAAATGAGATCAGCTAGACTGAGTAGTTCTGGCTTGAAATCACATAGGCTAAATCAGAGACTTGGGGTGAAATCAACTGAGGCCTTGACTGCTGGCTTCCAAGATGGCTCACTTACAAGGTTGTTGGCAGGAAGCCTCAATTTGTCACTGGCTTCTGGCAGGAGCTCTCAGTTCCTCACCGTGAATATTATCCACATTGCTGTCTGAGGTTCGTGGCAGCTGACTTCTCACCAAGCAAATGATCCGAAACAGGAGAGAGCTGTAGCTGCAGCGTATCTTACCACCTAGTCTGGGAAGCCCTACATCGACCTTTGCACAGTATCTTACTGGGCCACTTTAGTTCATATGGGAGGAACTGCACCAGGGCATGGAGCTGAAGAGATGGAAGTCAGGTGGCAGTCTTGGAGGCTTACTACTGCCAAACTCACATTCCTTGCAGGTGTCCTGCTACCAGGACTTTCCTGATTGGCCAGAATTGTCAGTATGTCCTTGGTGCCCAGTGCGGAGGTTGAGAATGCTCAATGTTGACATCGCTGTTGCTGTATCTCAGATACATAAAACACAGCACTGGAGCTGCAAAAGCATTTCAAAAATAGTACTCCTTGTCATTCTTGTTTTATAGAAGAATTTTCTGGAACAAATATAGGAAATACAACTTGCTCTCACAATGCTGGTTCTCGTGATAGCTAAAAGCAACCCAAACTCTTGGTTGTAAGCCATTGGCTAAGTCCCTGGAGGGTTGAGCCTATAGACTACAGGCATGATAGACAAAGTGCCTTCTCAATTAAATGACCATCTTCTTAGCCTTGCATCAATTTCCTGCCTCTCCTACCTCCTCTTTATTATCTCAAATATTGTTATTATCTTGATTGATGCCTCCTCAAATTTTAAGACAATGAACATTAGGGGCCCTATGCTAACTCCAATGTTAACACAAGCCAGAATCATTTTTATACTTTGTATGGACATTTCGTCTTATCTCAAAGTTAGATATTACCACATAAGTGGGGCCTTAGCTCAACATTAAACTTAGAATAGAAGACTCTTATATTACTGAATGTGTCATGCATGTTCTCAACCAAGAAGGCTATCATATTTTTCTCATCTATAACTCTCCTCTAGAGAACCACATCAACCCTAAAATGCCTGTAAGACCATGCTATTTTAAACCATGTTTCTTTGAAGCAAAAGATGTTACCTTAGTTAATCAACAATTGAATTAATCAACATTGAATGTCTGTTATTTTCTTCCTTACCTCATGGATGTTAAATGCAACACAGTAGACTCTTGTGTTTGATGTGTGAATGAAAGTTGGAATGGGCATCAGAAATGTTTGGAATTGTTGTATCACTTGATAACTAGTATTTAAAACATGATTACTCAATAAAGGTGAAGATGTTGCTTGCGCAACGTTACGAAGCAGGTAAGGTGAATTGTTTGCGATCGTCTGGTCATATCCCCTTCATCCCGGAGCCTGCTGTGATTCTAGCTTGTGAATGGATGCAGATTTCCACACGCAAGTACCACAGAGTCCCTAAATTAAAGTCACACCACAGAAAATAGACACCCAATGACAGCTTTAAACTAGTCATAGCAACCAAATAGACTATAGGTTCCGAATGCAAGTCCTACCATTATTGTTTCAATGCTCAAATATTAAATTATATCTCAGACACAAGCTATGTAGTTTAGAATGAGGTAATGCGAGAGCCAGGAATAAATTTGGCACCAAGGGAGATTGTGACTTAAGATCTGGCCTCCTTATTTTGGGTAGTCTTTAAACAGTTAAGCCAGAGGATTTTGAGACTTTCAGTTTTCCTGAGAGGCATCACACAGGTGATCTGCGGTGGAATCATGAAAGGAACCATAGATCTTGGGGAATCATGTGGGTTATAGATGTTTGGGAAAGACTGAGGCAATCCAGGGAGGAAACACTGGCCTCATAGGGAAACAGCCTTAGACCGTCATGAAGCTGGAAGAGACAGAAAAGAAATCTGAAAAAAAAAAAAAAACGCTAATGTATGGGTGACACCTGAGACAGGTAGAAATAGTGACAGGTGGTTGCTCTCCTCAGCTTGTTGTCATCTGCTCATATCCCCTCCCCACAGCTTTAGTAAATGCATTTTTAGGGGCAGTTACCCCATGCCAGAGATTATATACATTGTGCAGAGCTCAACTGGCTGTTTTAGGCTTCAGATTTCAGCTCTGCTCTAACTTCTATCATGTCTATTTCAAGGCATTTCGCATTCATAGAATCAGTACTCTAAATTCTAGATACAGTACCTCATAGCAATCCCTGGACAGGCAAGTGTGTATGTATATTTTGTATATTTTGAACCTGCATGCCGCAGCAGAGAGAGCTTCAGATCTGCTCCTTTAAAGCCAGGCCTTAGGTAAGGCGGCATGTTTTGTATCTCAATATCACAATGATGTATAAAGTCAAATAAACAGAGAATAGGTATCCAAGAACGTTGCTGCAGGGGCTAGACTGAACGAGCTATGTCAGGGAAAGCAAGGCTCATGATGGGTCAGAGCTGAGTTTTCAGCCAATGCCTGCAGCTTCAGGTTCTGTCAGAAGCAAGGTGGATCCCCATGCTTGCTTTTAATTTTCTTTCCCCCTGACTCACTAGCATTAGCGGTCCGCCTGCATATGCTTTTCCGCCTTAATGATATGTTTCTTCTGTGGGTCAGTCTGTGCAGGAGACAGCTTTATTAGAGGTTGTAGAAGAAGCCAATAGGGAGGCAGAGCTGACCTCATCCTTTTCCATAGCCCTTGGTCAAAAGATGTCCCTAATCCTGCTTAGATGCTTCCTGAAAGCGACAGGGACCAGAGAACAATCCAAGCCACCCAGGCCTTGTTCTCAGGACCCTGTCATGCAGCCCCATAAGGCCTCACAGGCAGCAGCAGCAGGCCTGGGGCCTCACATCTCCAACAGGGCAGGATTATGAACCCCGTCATTGCACAGTTGCCATAAACAGACACTATGGAAATGGACAGAAGCAGTTCCAAAGCGTCCGCAGCCTTATTTTTGGGGGGTTTGTGCTACAGTGTTGAAGTGTGCAGAAAAAGCTTCCTGCCTGGAAGTTTTATTTGAAAAAAATTTCCATTAATTGACATGTTAATCATTCCCAAGCCTTAAAGGGCTGTCTGGGATGGGAAAAGCACAGCTTGTAACTCTTCTGCAATTCTGATTGTCTAACCACCCACGCCTGCTAACCATATTCTTATTTGATCAGACTCTGAATTTTCAGAAAGATGCTTGATTTGAACCCAAACAGCCAGAACCGGTTTCTTTCTTCTTTAGAGAAAGGTGTCCTTCGTTCTTTCTGTCTCTAATTACCCTGCCAAACATTATGCAGGTCAGTGCATCAAAACCCAAATATCAGACTGCCTTTGTGCAAGAAAAGTACTCATCCAAACCTGCGAGGATTCAGCGGTTGAGGGTCAGTGCCACACATTTAATTATATTTTATGTTAACAAGTTAAATAAACTGTGACAGTTTCTATAAAATTTTCACATTAATTATTTGCTAAAGCCAGAGTGAGACTTGACCCACCCGAGTATTTGAGTCAAATGTTTGTCTGGCATGATTATATTTAAAAGGAGTGTGTGGGGGGGAGGGGCTTACCACTTTTGTGTACAAAGCATGAAGAATTGGGCAATTATTTCATTTTGTTCTTTTTCCCAGATAGAAATGTATCTTGGGCAAAGATAATTTGTTTTTGAATTTTTTTGCATTGATTTTCTATGATTAAGTGTTATTCTCCAGATATTTCAACTAATTATCATTGTCTCCCTAAAGGCTGATGGAACAAGGAAGCTGAGTGGAATCCGGCTAATTTCACTGAATGGCTTATTAGGCATTCACACACATGTGTTCCCATGTAAGTACTGTAGCAGGCAAGTCAAATAGCTAGAGCCCTGCCTTTCCCACGATCACTCCCCAATATTTGCAACTGCTTGTGGGGAGCACAAGCAGGATATTGGTGTCTAGCATTCCTCCCCCACCCCATTCCTCTCATCCCCACATAGTCAGGGAGGAGAAAAGAAGGGAATGCTGGAGATGTAAATTAGCCCCTTTGAGTGAATTCCACTCTATGTGGAAATAAAAGCCAAATACCGGAGTTCTGGAAAGCTAGCCTGGGGAACCTAGTTAGGAGAATTGGCATTTTTCCATCTTCTTTGCAGTCAAGACCATCCATACTGTAAGTGTGTGGTTTTCCAGTCACTTTCTGAGATCTTACATAAAAATGACCTCTGTCCTCTTTATGTGTATTCTTTTCTGTGAAATGAAGAAAGATGAAAAGATGGCTGGAGAACATAGCCAACTTTACCTTCTTACTTGTGCTTGACTTTGGTAAGTCATCTAGAATATAAAATTGTGTCCGGGAGCATGCAAGCATAGAACATGAAAGGACGAATGGAGCTTGGTATAGTGTGTTAGCCATTCAATAACTGAATAAATTTGTTTATCTTCTTAACCCTCACAACTCAAAAAAATAAACTAACAAAAAGATTTTGTGATACAGAACACCGAATAGGCTGGATCATAAAAAAA
>JAQHUG010000162.1:1730895-1760344 GCA_028555095.1 Dicrostonyx torquatus
AAAAAATAAGTGTTTTATGTACTTAAGATTGAGGGGTTCTTGGAGTGAGGCTGGATCTCACAAGGAGAAGAGGAGGAGGCAGGGAATTCAGGCCAGAAGGGACATCATGTGTAAGCCAACGAGGAATGCAAGAAAACAAAAAGAGAAACAAGAACATAAAAAGCTGTACAGTGCTTTCTGGTGGCAACTGTTCCTAAGAAATACGTCTTTCTGTGATGTCAGTCCTGTTGTGAACATTATGCAGAGTGCAGTCACATAGACTAAGTTGGCTATGGTGTCACTGAGCAATATATTCTGATGGGATCATGGGGTATGTTATCTGTCACTGACTAAAACGGTCAGTGTATGTCTGTATTTGGAAATGTCCTCATTGAAAAGTTAGTATCAGGATGACTAAGAAAGTTGGAATGATTGATGTATTTTAGATTTAAATTTGACTCCCAATATCTTGAAAAATTAGAATGATTTTCAAGAACAGGGAAGACTGGATAAAAGAGCATTTTATAGTATTCTTAGGAAAGAAAGTACCAGAAAACACCAGAATGTTTCATAGATGAGATTTTCACTTTTTATTTTAACAGCTGTACCAATGCAAGTGTATCAGAAGAAAAATTTCAGTTAGGATAAACTCTCTGAATAGAAATAATTACTCCTCAGAATTGATCATCTTTTTTTTTTTATTTTTTTTTCTAGGACCAGTAGATTTGATGAAGAAGAGGCTGATGGGAAAAAGGAAGTCAGACACCTTGAAGCATAGGCTTGCATAGGCAAGGAATTAGTTTTACTATAAGGTTAGGTTTGCAGAATAACATTTTTATTAAGACAAAACTAGTTGGATCTACTTTAGTTCATATTCCAAAAGAGTGTGATTGAGTTACATAGGAATGCCCTGCTGGGTTACCTCATAACTGTGTTGGTGACAACTTGATTCTTTGCTTCCGAATGTGAATCTGTCCACAGAATTGGGTATTCTCTTGGGACATACCAAGAGCAGAAGGTAGTCTCCTGGGAGAGGTAGGCCTACAGTCAGGATCTGAGTATGAGAACTTAGCTCAGAGCTGGATCCAGAAAAAGTAGAAGAAATCAAGATACGCTCCCCTCCAAAACCATACAGACCTGGTTATGAGGACTGTGGTGTTTTGAATGAGAAGTCGACACCCCCCCCCCCGCGCCGCCATAGGCTCAGGTGTTGGAGCACTTGATCCTCACTCGGTGGTACTATTTGGGTAGGTGGTATACAACTTTGTGGGAGAAGGGACATCACTGGTGCTGGGCTTTGAGAGTCCACAACCTCACCCTACTTCTAGTTCTCTCTCTCTCCTTCATGATTGCAGTTGAAGATGTGATCACTCAGTTTCCTGCTGTAGCTGTTTGCTGCCATGCCTCCCCCACCATTATGGACTCTTCCTCTGCTATAACCCCAAAGAGCTCTCCCTTCTGTAAGTTGTGTTGGTCATAGTGTTTTACCACGGCAACAAAAAATAACTAGCAAGAGGACCCAGAACATTTTGGGTTAAGGTTGATGGGGAAGACTCTTAGAAACAATCCTTGAACTCAGATTTTTAGATCCCGTCTTAGGTCTGCAGGACTGTCTTCCAGCCCTTACCCCAACAGATGGCTTATGTTGTTTTTTTTTTGTTTTGTTTTGTTTTGTTTTGTTTTTTCGAGACAGGGTTTCCCTGTGGCTTTGGAGCCTGCGCCGGAACTAGCTCTTGTAGACCAGGCTGGTCTCGAACTCACAAAGATCTACCTGCCTCTGCTTCCCGAGTGCTGGGATTAAAGGCGTGTGCCACCACCGCCCGGCATGGCTTATGTTGTTACACCTGGTTACTCCTATCTCAGGAGCTGAACTTATTATAAAGGTCTTCAATACTTGCTTCCAATTAGGGCAGAGGAAACTGGGTTTATTAGTAGAAAGTCAGTGTATGTATCCTTCAGGGCCAGCAGGGTGAATTAAACCCAATTAACCCTGACGTGGAGGTTTTTAAAAGAGCGTTGAAGGAGTGATTACTTCCGAGGAGTGGGGAAGGTTAAACACATCTCTCTGGAACATAGAGGCACTTAGGCACTGGCAGAGCAGGAAGCTATCCCCTTCCCTCTTTTTAAGGACAAAAGGGACTTCTGTCACCAGGCTCTGATGTGAAGTGTGTTTGAGATGAGTCATCTGTGCAAGGTGTGCTCACAGGTAGCATCCAGATGCACTGCGTGTGCTTTCATATGGTCAGCCCAAAGTGACACCAGTCCCACTCATTAGGGCTGCTGAAGTGATTGACAGGAGCTTCCAAAAACCAGGCAGGGAAGGAGAGGATGAACGATTGATTAATTTGGAGAGGAAACATAATTACTAGTGTCTTTAAAATTAGTGAAAATGTATTTTTTTGACTTTTGGAATAAACTACTTGGATTTTTGTGCAAACGTTTCTTTTTAGCACTTCAAAATTATGTATTATGTACCCCAAAATGTCATCATACCTAGATGATAAGGTTGTAGGAGCTTTACAATCAGGACACCTTGTTACACTTAGATTCTTAACAAATTGTTACCAAGTATGTTAATGGGCTGCAAAGACCAATAGTTTTAAGTGATGTGGTAGCAACATTTTTCCCAATGCAAATAAAGTAATTATCTCCACAAGGTGTGTATTATAAACACGTCCTTCTTAACTGTGTCAACACTGCTTGCAGACCTTCTACGATATTTATTGTTAATGATATAAAGTAATTGTACATGTGTGGTGCAGTGTGACATCACAATGTGCATATACAACATATAAAGATCATGTAGGCTAATTAGCACACCCATCATTTCAAATATTTACTAATTTTGTGTTGGGAACATTTGAAACCCTTTTTATTAACTATTCAGAATGTTCAGTTAACTCTTGCCAACTGTAGTGGTTTGGGTAAGAAATCCTTCCCTTCCCTGCAGTTTCTGGTGTTTGAGCAGTTGGTCCCCAGCTGGCGATGCTGTTTGAGGAGGTTTAGAAGGTGGGGCCTTGTTGGCGGAAGTACGTCACTGGGGTCAGGTATATTAGCTTGGTTTCTATTGCTGTGATAAAAACCATGACCAAAAGAAAAAGAGCTATTTCCTCTTATAGCTTACAGTCCATCAATGAAGAAGTCAAAGGAGGAACTCAGGGAGGGCAGAAGCCTGGAGCAGGAGCAGAAGCAGGAAAAGTTGAGGAATGCTGCTTACTGGCTTGCTCTCCAGGACTTGTTCAGCCTGTCTTGTTATAGCACCCAGGACCACTTGCCCAGAGGGGACATCCTCTCAGCCCACAGCAATGATCAATCAAGAAAATGTCCCATAAACTTTCATTTCCATATATATGTGGCAACTTGTAGTCTATAGCCTCTGTTCCTGGCTTGTTTCATTTAACATAGTGCCTTTCACTCCCATTCACGGTGCTTGAAATGACAGCATTTTATTTTTTCTATCACTGACAATACTCAATTTTGTGTAAATACCACCATTTCTTGTCCATACACCCATCAGTGGACAGTTGGTTAACTATAAATCTTGATTATTATGAAAATCAATTAAATAATGCTATGCTAGTTTGGATCTATTTTGACATACTAATTTTAATTCCTTGGGAGATCTAACCATGAGATTACTGGATCATATGATAGTTCTTTTCTTACAGTGAGAGAGATCTATACAGTTTTCCATACACTAGGCCTTGCTTCTAGTCCCACCAACAGTGTGAGACATTCCCTTTCTCTATATCCTTGCTAGCATTCATTTTCTGTCCTTTTGGTAACAGCCGTTTGAAAACGGCTATCTCCTTGTGGTTTTGAGCAGCATTTTTCTGATGCTTAATGACATTTGACAGTTTCCTGATGCTCTAGTTGGCTACTTTTGTAGTCTCTTTTGGGAAATGCCTATTAAGGTCAGTCACCCACGTTTTCATCAGCCTTTCGTCCTGACTTTTTATATAGCTACACTGTGCAGCATCTCTTCAGGGCCAGCAGCTCAATGCCAGCTTACAATTGCTCAGAATTTCCTTCAGTGTTTCGTATAGAAACGTTTTTCGTTTTAGATATCTTTCTATAGAATAAAAAGTTAAAATCACTTCAGAATAAAATGGTGCCTAATAAGTTGTCAACTAATCTGTGCCTGTCACATCTGGTATAAAAGCTACAAGTAAGATGGCAGTCACAGTATTTCTTTAGCATTTAACTATCCCAGGTGTGTGGAATTGCAGAAAACTAAAATACCTTTATAAATGATCATGTCCTGTATATTCTGTTAGTGTTTGCATTGTGTTTTACTGCTCTTGTGATCCTATAGTCTTAGAAGCTTCCTATGATTTAGTACAGATTTATCTGCTTTCAATATTATGTATTGTATGTATCTCCCAGCAGGTAGCAACATGTCTGGGACCTAGTCGAAGCTCAAACGGTTTGACAACTTGAATTAAACCTGCTAATTGTCCATCATAGAATTTCTTATTCCTTGAAATCTTATGAATGGGAAGAGGAATGATTTGAAGGTTTTAATTTCTGAATCATAATGCATAAGCATACTCCTTTCATCTTAAATGGATCTCAGAATACTAGCTATTTCCTATGACTGTACATGACTTTCAATCCTGTGACAAAGCTGATTTTGACAATTAAAGTTAGTATCTGAATAAAACCTGAAGAATTTTGCTCGATTTTCAATTTTTTGTGCAATATGATTACCAATTATTTGAATAGGCCATTTTCTTATGCTCTACAATATATCAATAACTCTGTTGATAAACTAACATTATAATAAAGACTGTGTCAAATTAGAGTGTGGGCCAAATCAGTGGTTCTTATTCTCTTGTAGGATACGGCAGTTTATCGATGATTTCCTTGTGAACATGAAATGGAAAGCTGCTAATGCTCTAGGACAGTAGACATCACCGTGATTGTGCCAGAGGAATGTAACGTGCCCTGTGCTTTCACGAGCTGGGAGAGGTCCTAGACCCTCTTTAGAGGGACACACAAATTTGCAGTCCTTAAACTAGAACAGGCCCTGAGTGTTCTGTGGCCTACTTTGATCTACCTGTGGGACCCGAGGGACCTACTTTACAGGGCATGGAGTCCTGAGTAGAACTACTCCACACTTCTTCGTGAGAACTCTGATTCCATTTCTAATTGCATCAATCCAGAATCCTGATCAGTGACACCACGAGTCATTGGCTCAGGGAATTCTGGACAGTTCTCTCTCTGGGCCAGCAGATCAGCACTTACATCCCTTTACAATCCAGGATCTTGACAGTTTCCTGTTTAGGTGTGTAACCCTCCCCACCCCCGTAGCCATCCTTGGAAAACCGAGACACTCTACCGGCCGCTATGGTACCTTGACTTCATCGGGTAGCCACTAAAAACTAGCTGATCCTGAGGACACTGACTGCCAGAGCCCCATCAGGTGCTCAGGTGCCCCACAATTCCTGTTCTGTCCTGGGATCTCCAGATCCAGGAGCTCACGCAGTCTTTTTGGGGGTTTTCTGTACCGGCTGAGTCTGGTGAGTCACTGCGGTACTGGCTGCGATACAAATGCAAATGTCTATTTTTCTATTTTGTATAAAATCCTTGGGCTTATTTTTCCATTTCAATAGAACAAGTAAGAAATACTGACAGTTTGGAAAGTATTTAGAAAATGGAAATCAGGATGACAAAGGAAAGAGTAACTTTAAATTCATAAAGGAGAAAAACAGAAAGAAGAATATACATGAATGAAATTCAGTAAATAACGTGGAATGGAGATGGTTATCATTTTAAAAGGATTGAGCCTGGCTTTTCATTACCAAGGCAACAGCCACATCATGGAATTGCAAAACGGCAGGAATAAACAGCAGTCATAAGAACGCCCAAACTCTATAAACAAAGACAATTTGTATACAGATGTGAATTTAATAAACAAGATGAAAAGCTGTTTTGTTCAAACTAAAACTTTTTCTGTAGGAAAAAAAAGGACCTTTTTATTTGGCTTTGTTTTAAAGAAAATTTAATATCCTCTTCTACCTTCAGAAAATATCAGAGAACTTACACATGTCATTCAAATTATGAATTACAGCCTTCTGGATTCATAACTAGGCAACTAGAAAAAAAAGGCCCTCTTGGCCCTTTTCTCAAAGCTGTGTTTTAGAGAGATGGATATTTAATATTTATTTAAAAGTCTCAATGTGAGGGGCCTTTTAAAGATATTCCTTATAAGAAGTGGAGAAACTGAGTTGCTTTTGTTTCATTTCCCCTTTTTTATGGATGCAGGAGGCATTATATCAAAGAAATTGGTGCTTAACATTCCAGATTAACATTGCATGAGAAAGTCTGACTGGATCAATTCATACGGAATAGAGGACAAATCTAATGTGCGATTGAGATATGGGTATCTCTCTTTCTCACTCTTTTCCTGAAAGATATACAGGACACAAGTGTGTGTATTTCTGTAAAGTTTGCAATAGGCTAGGTAGAAATGTTGATTTTTTTCTTACCTATTATCTAACACCCTCAGCTTCTGCCGCTTCCCCTTCATTTCAACCTTGATCCTCAACTCCAGCGTATACATTCCAGGGAGAGGTGACAGCGAGTACATTTATTAACCTGAAGCCTTTAGGTGCCCCTTGGGCAGTTTTGAGAATGATTCTGTAATTTCGTATTATGGAACGACTGTCACAATGGCAGCCTCCCTGATGTCTGGAGGGGTTTTAATTAGCCCCTGACTTGCGCCCCCCACAGTTTCTAGGATCTGATTGCATGGAAGGCAACTTGCCCATGGTCACTAATGATACAAAGCGCAATGCCCTCGTTATGCCCACAGTCAGGCAATGAGGATTGAGGAAGCGCGTGGGAAGTTATTTCTTCAGTCAAACTCGAGAAAGTCAGCTATGGTAGCAGAAAGATGTCAGAAAAGAAATCTTGTGTCCCCATGCCCGCCCTCCCTGTCTTTTTAATCAATGTCAACCAATACTCTCATTTTTCTGCCCATTCCTCTCCTGGACATCCAGAAACTCTCTGTTATGGCAGGCAGATTGACACAAGAATCACCTCTATAAAACCTTAAAACCTTCTTGATCCCATCTTGCCCCACAAAATGTTTGGTGCAGAGGTTTCTCTGTCCTGACATGGACCAGATCCCTGAACCGCTCGCTTGTCCCCTTGTAGCCTACAAAGGACTGCCATGTATAGTTTAATACCAATGACGAAGTCTTTCTATTTCCAGCAGCCTCCCCTTAAAAGCTTGCTGCTACGCAATACTTCTTTGGATGAACTTCCTAACAGCTTTGGACACCCTACTGAAACTGAAACAAAGGCGGAGGACCCCTTTGGTGTGCGTTTGTGAACAAATGACTCTTATTAACGTTGTCATAAACTGCTTTGCCTTTGACAGTTTCAAGTCTGTGTCTGTCATTCCTCTCTTGTCAGACTGAGTTTCTGTGAGCAAATGTCTCATAAAAACTTGGCACTAGAAAAATAGAAACTTGGCAGTACAGAAATTCCCAGAAATCCACAAGGATGACCCCAGCTAAGACCCTAAGCAATAGAGGAGAGGGTGCCCAAACTGGCCTTGCCTTGTAGTCAGACTGATGAATATGTTAAATATCACCATAGAGCCTTCATCTAGCAACTGATGGAAAACAGGCAGAAACCTGCATTGGAGCATTGGACTGAGCTCCCAAAGTCCAGTTGAGTAGGAGGAGTGAGAATATGAGGAAAGGAGTCAAGACCATGATGGGGACACCCACTAAAACAGTCTACCTGAGCTAATGGGAGCTCACCAACTCCAGCTGGATAGGGAAGGAAATAGCATAGGTACAAACAAGACCCTCTGAATGTGGGTGACAGCTGTATGGCTGGGGCAGACTGCAAGGCCACTGGCAGTTGCAGCAGGATTTATCCCCACTGCTTGTACTGGATTTTTGGAACTCATTTCTTTTGGATGAATTTCTTTTGGAACTCATTTCCTTGCTCAGCTTAGATATAGTAGGGAGGGAGGGCCTTGGACCTTTCCAAAAGCAATGTGTCTTACCCTCTCTGAGGAGTGGGTGGGGGTTGGATGGGGCTTAGGTCGAGGGAAGGGGAGGAGGGGAGAGAGTGGGACGGGATTGATATGTAAAATGAATAAAAAGATTGTTTGTTTTTTAAATAAATAAATAAATTTAAACAAACAAACAAACGATTGAAACCATGAGCCCATGCTTTAAAGTGCTCAGTCCATTGTGTACCAAGCATGGAACCAATCCATGGCATGGTAGAATATTATGGAGCCAGGACTATGTATAAGGAGAATCTATTCTCAGAATAGACAAGAAAGTGGAAGTGAGGAAGGGACTGGGCACCAGATGTAACTCTCAAAGACACACTTACTACTTCTCCAGGTAAGCCTGCTCCAATCTCCCAAATAGGACCATCAACTCTGAGGCAAGCCTTCAACATTGGGGTCTGTGGTGTCCATTTCAGCACAAATGGGACACTCTTTCCATTTTAGTTTTGTGCAGATTTCCCCCAGAATGCCCCTCCTATGCATACTTTGATGTCTATAGGAAGACTCTTGTCTTTTTTTTTTGGCGCATGACTTGTGGATATCAGTGCCACTATTGTTTGGGGTCATGATGCCACAGAAGCCATATGAATCAGGGCCTGCATCCACTGGCCTGGCCAGGCTCTGATTGAGGGACCAGGGGCTCAGAAGTTTGGTTCTTTCTGCCCATTGCTGTTATTATCATGATAAAAGGGGCCCTTTTCCCTCTGCATTTTCTTCAGGCCTGATTTTCTGATCTTCCTGGCCCCGTGAGCTGTTGTGTGCTGTGACTGAATCTCTTCGGCCTACTTCAGCTTGAGCTGAGTTGTTTTGCTTGCCAAAAATCTCTGCACAGATACAGAGCCTCTAAATGATATAAAATGAAAAGAACTTAATGTCTACTTCCCTCAGCTCACTGCATAAGCTGTTTCCTGAAAGTGCTAACGTCATTCCTTAGAGGATAGATAAGCACTTATTTATGTGATGGGACCCCAGGAGGGAGGCAGAGTATAGTCTACAAAAGAAAAGGGAGCAGAAGGGACTTCCAAGGGTTCCAGAGATTTCTCTTAAGGCCTGTCCTGCTTCCAAGAAAGGCAGTGGGAGGGAGCAGAAAGGGAGTGGACACGCCTTCAGAATTGTATTAGGTGACCTTCCCATATGTGATTTGTCCATTGGAAATAAATCTATCTGAATGCTGTATTGATCTCTTTCCAGGCTGGCCCAAATCCTAGGGAAAGAATTCACCACCAGGATGGCTCTAGATCATTGTCTTCTCAACCACAGCCACCTTTAGAGGATTATTTGGAATTCTGAAAATTCTCAGGTACAAAGCATGGCTCTGAGTCACCATGGCAGTGAGGCACTCCTCTTTGGCTCTGAGAATCAGAACTGTGGTTAATTAATGCCATTCCTTCAGGCTGAGAACCAGACACCTGAGGCTGAATTTACCTTCGTATTAGCATGTATTTCCCTGGTGACATTGCTGTAAAGACAGGCAATGATTTTGAACTAAATCTTGTGTGTGGTTGCTTTGCTCTCTATGAGGTCTGGAATGCAGAGAGAAAGGAGCACAGAGATGGATGACCCTCTTTGGGTATTCCACATCTGTAATCAGTTTAATTGCCCCTCTCTCTTTAATATGTTTATGATGGAGGTTGGTTGATAGCCTCTCAGGGTCTTTTTTGTAGAGGATCTTGTGTTGAATTATCATCTAAGCAGGGGGTTAGTCTACTGACTTTGTATTTTATGGGAGAAACAAAAGTAACAAGAAAGAAAAACAGTGAAATGCGAACAGAAAGTTGTCTTGACCCTGGTAACTCACAAGAGAGGCCAGCTGACTGTGAATCTTGGGGACACCCAGGTTCTATACCTTAAAGCAGAGCATGTTTCAATATCTGAACAAGAGCATTCACCCTGCTCTTAGGAAGCCATACTACTGGGGCCACCACTTATTAGATTGTTTTTTTTTTTAAAAATCTTAATTAGCTGATAAAACCTATGCTCATCAGAGAACAAAGTCAGAAAAAAATCTAAGAAGAGGAAGAAGACATCAATGACAGACAGAGAGACAGACACCAGATGTCGCTGCCTACATAAAGAGGAATGTTTTAATTGAACTCTGTCTCTGAAAACTGTCAAGTATAACTTACTGTTTCTTATGCAAAATATGATTATTTACTAAGCAGAAAATGTAAATTATTATGAGTGTCTGTTCTTATGAATGTCTTTTGGGTCCTTTCATTTAAAAACATACTTTTTGATTTCTTCTGATTCACCTTAGACTTGTTCATTTATTGAATTTTTCTTTATTTAGATTTATTTTATTTTATGTATGTTCACCCAGAGAGCCCAGAGAAGGGCATTAAGTCCTCTGGAACTAGAGTATCTGATAATCGTGAGCTACTCTGTGGGTGGTAGGACCTGAATGTGGGTCCTCGGGAAGAGCAACAAGTGCTCTTAACCGCCGAGCCATCTCTCCAGCCCTGCTCTTGAACTCCAGTTCATCATCTTGCCTCTTCCCCTGCTCCTACCATGCTAGTTCCTTACTCCCTAGTCCTCTAAGGAGCAACCGTCTGCCATCTAGTTTAAGCTTAGAAAGACTTGTGAAGACATCCGTTACAGCTAGTCTTATTTCTAGAACTCAATATTGCACATGGGAATTGTTTTCTGCTTGTCCATGTCTTTCCATGCACACTTGTGTTAAAATGCAGGGCTCATCTCTTGTTGGAATGGTTATAACATCTTACCTAAGCTTTCCTTTTCCTTTTCTAGTAGCTTCTTTCTGGGCTCTGTTTTTTTGTTTTTAAGATTTCTTTTTTTATTATTATTATGTATACAGTGTTCTGCCTGCATGTATGCATGCATGCCAGAAGACAGCACCAGATCTCCTTATATCTGAGCCACCATGTGGTTGCTGGGAATTAAACTCAGGACCTCTGGAAGGGCAGCCAGTACTTTTAACCCCTGAGCCATCTCTTCAGCCCCTGGGTTTCGGTTTTCATTAAAAAAAAAAAAAAAAAAGCAACAACAAAAAACAACTGACTTAATCATTACAAAGCAAAGATATGATCATATAGTTTCCTGCCCTTAGCTGTTCCCTGCTTCTTATCCATCTCAGACAAATACAGGCCTCATAGTTCAGTGCCCAGATTTATACATCCTGCCCTTATCTCAATTCTCAGTCTCGTCACTGATTTTTCCTGAGACCTACCCATGTTTCACCAAACTAGATCTCTTATTACTGCATGACTTCCTTGTTCCATATTGCAGCCAGGAGCTGAATAGATTGTATATAAATTAGAAGTACCTCCACAAAATTCCAACAGTCAGTCCAGAAAAGCCACCCATTATCTCCAGTAACCAGACCAGATGCCAGTTTCCTACCTAGTGAGTCAGATTGCTAGGAAGCCACTCCGCCATCTCTACCAACAACCTTGAAAGCTAGCAGCAACTCCTGCAATAAGTAGCCTCAGGCTGCCAGGACTGCCTCAGGCTGACAGCTTCCCTAAATACCCACCCCCCTCCTCCCGCACACACCCCAGCTAACCTATAGGATGCCCCATTTCTGGTTGGTCCACCTGCAGTCATGCCGTAACAGCAGCCTCACCAGGGCACACCTGAGCCTTTCTATTTTCTACTCTAAATATGTCCCCTCTCTTATGCCTACCTAGGAGTCTCTGCCAAAGTACAGACAATAGCAGCCAGTTCCCTGCTAATGCAATCTCTGATCAAACAGGCTTTGCTCTTTCGTGTTTGGTTGGTCTGTTTATTTCCATGGTGGTTATTTAAATTTAAATGAATGAAAACATTCTTGAGTTGTGTTAGCCACATTTCAAATGCTCATGATAGCCACACATAGCTAATGGCTCCCATGATGGACAGCATAAATGTAGGATGTTTCTATCATCCCAATTTTCCACAGATAATCCTGCATATGCTTAGGGTTTTCCCACTTTTGGGTGGTTTGAATGAGGAATGTTCCCCAAAACTCAGGTAGTCAATACTTTGTCCCTTTGGGGCAGTTAGGGAACCATTAAAAGGTGGAACCTTGTTGGGACAAAGCACTTCCCTGTGGCAGGGCTTTGAGAGTTTCTAGCCTTGCTTGTCTTACTTCCTGTGCGCTCTCTCTCTCTCTCTCTCTCTCTCTCTCTCTCTCTCTCTCTCTCTCTCTCTCTCTCTCTCTCTCTCTGCCCCCTCCCCTCCCATGTGTGTGTATGAGTAGTATGATCCGCCAGCTTCTGATTCCTGACTCCTGCCCTGCCTCCTCTGCCATGATGGACCCTATTCCCCCAAAACCAAAACCTGAATTAAGCCCCCCTCCCACAAGCTGCTCATGGTTGTGGTGTTTCACTACCATAGCATAAAAGTAGCCAGTCCACACCTTATACAGCTCCTTCTATTTGACCATCTTCCCGCATCTTTACCTGTCAGTCTCCCACCCAGCCTGCAGACAGAGCTCAACTTACTGCATCCTTCAGTAAGCCTCATGGATTCCTATCTTTTTAAAATCAGTTCTCACTAATTCAATTATATATCTCTTATAAGCTCTCCTCCATCCATCCCCGAGGACCACGTGACATCAGGTGTACACTTACTTATTTTGTAACAAGTGTTGGGGCTAGATGAATAGTAATAGTCACTTAGTAACTTAAAACACATGCACGTCATTTTAAGAGGTTTATGGGATGACAGACAGGGCTAGTTTTTTCTGGTTTACACTTGGTATATGGATTCTACTGTGTTCTATACAGCTTTGCTCTTCCAATTCTGTTTCTGTCTGTCTCTTGGTGCCTAGGAGGATGTTTGCAGAGATGGACGGAATCACTTTAGGGCTCATGTTGCTTTTCCTTAAGAGTCATAGACTTTTGGCAGCTGCAAGTCTCTCAAGATACATTTGGAAAGGCTGGCCTCTTACTTATGTCTTTAATACCTGGGAGATATGAATACCTCTGTGTTTGTTCATATGCCCCCATTTTCCTGAAATATGAACCCATGTGTTTCCTACTAATACCTTCCCTGGACCTGATGAATGTTCCTCAGAAATCCAGTTAAACATCAGCTCTATCATGTGTTCCTCTATCTCACTAGACAGAATAACTCTCTCTTCTGGCGATTTATCAGTTGCTGAGATGAATTTAAAATGAGTGCCACTGGAAGAACAGGCATTGCCAGTAGAAGGAAAATAACCCAATACTTATTTTTGGAAGTCATGGTTGGGGGTAATTTAGAATAAAAGTCTACCAAGTTAACAAAGACATAACTACTGTTTCTTAACCCCATCTTCCTCTGCACCCAAAGGTCAAGGACTCATGGAGCTAGAAAACCAGATTCATGCTTTGCACATCAGCACGAGTCTGTCTGGCAGAAAGTCATTACCATCCAGTGAGTGCTGGAGATGGGAACTCTGCAGGGAACAAATACTGGGTATCATGAAGCAGGGTGAAACTGAGAGAGAGTTGGGGCGGTGATGCTAGGTCAGCATCTGGGACTGAGACTTACAGGAGAGGATACAGGGAGAAGACAACACAGGGAAAATGGACCACTCACACAGAGGTCCTTTGGAAGAACTGGACAGAAGGGCCTCTTCTCCATGAGAAATCTAGAAAGGGAGGGCAGCGCACCATCTTGGAGTCCGCCTGTTATAATCCTGTTACTCTGCTGATTTGGGAAAAGTTTCTTGAACTCTTCAGCAAAAAACATTAATTTCTTCATTATTACTAATGTTTGGGAGAGTTAGCATTAAAGTGGGCAGAAATGCCTTGCTCCTATGTGTGTCACACACTGGCCTACACCCTCACCATTCATTATTGGGTGTCAAGACCCAGACACCCAGATAGACACCTTGGAAGAACACATGGATGTGTTACTGACTTTGGAGGATATGAAAAAATGGGCAAGGTTATTTTTCTCACAATAATTATTATAGAGCTATTCATAATTAATTCTTTTATTCAGAAGCATTCACAATGGATTTTGGAAGAAATGTTGTATTGACTAGACTTGAGCATCGGAGGATGATTCTGTGTCTATGTTTGGGTCTAAGCCTCTGGAATTTTAATAGTTGGCCCCAAGTTGGTGGCTGTTAGGAAAGGATTAGGAAGTGTCGTCTTGCTGAAGGACACCCGTCACAGGGTATGGACTTTGAGGTTTCAAAAGACTTTCAAACTTTCTGTTTGCTGTTTGTGATTTGAGATGAGTGTTCTCAGCTGCTTCTCTGGTCACCTGCTACCTCTACTCTGCCCTCATTGACCCTCTGCAACCACAAACCCGAAATAAAGTTGCTCAGGCTAGAAGAAACTAGGAGGAAGAGACACGTCCAACTTGAAAAACTGGCCAAAATCCTCTTAGGAAGGCACACCATAGAATTATAAGATCTCAGGGCTGGGAGCATCCAAGAATGAACTTGTGTCCATTCTTTTATTCTACAGATAGAGACACTGAGATTCAAATAGTTCCCACACTGCTTTTAAAATACAAAATGTTCTTTTAGAATCTTGCTGACAGCCAGATGGATTTAGAGGTTTGGATACTGTAGCTTAAGTTCCCGTTTATGCCTCCAAGTTCACCATCCATTTTCACTTAGAGAGAGGTCACGATTTGGCACTCCCGCTTTTCACTGCCCACTTACTGGGAGGTTGGCGCACCCCTGCCTTCTGCTGCTGTTTCCTGCTGACAGAGGAAGACATACACATTTAGCCCCCCAAATCCCTCTAATTTCTCCATTTGCCTGCTGTGTCCTTCACTCTGAGCTTCTCCCCACATGTAATGGATTTTGAGGAAGACACTCATTTAATTCTGAAAAAATATATATGATTTTTACTTTTCATAACTGGACCTTTTCTTTCATAATAGGAATAGTTAAATGAAAGAGGGGTTTTCACCCCTCCATCATGATTGTACTTAAAAAAATTCATTTTTGCTTTTTTTTTTGCTAATGAATATAGAATTTCCATGATTGCCCACTCAAGCATATGAAGCTGATTTGCATTAAGTTTTGGAGACATTGATTGTGTGAGGATGCAATTCTGTTTTCTTGTGTGGTTTTCCTGGGATCCCAGTATCACAGCAGGATAGTATAGCACTGGAGGTCTTGTAGGTAGACTGATTGGCCATATCATGCCCTGTGCTCAGAGATCCTTCTTGGGAAGCATCCCCACTGTAGCTCTTGGATCCTCATTCCCTCATTATTTTGTGTCCTGACTCAAAAGAATCAACTATGTGAATTAATTAGCTCTATTTTCTGATTTAAATTGCAGATAATTCAACTGATAGTGGCTTCAACAAATCAAAATTTATTTGTATCCATCCCATAAGAAGAATATTGAAGGTGACTAGTAACTGGAAGGATTCAATGACCTAGTGATCCTGGAGTCCCTCAAATCAAACCTGGTTTTTTTACCAACTTCAAATTGAGTGATCAGGGCCTGTGAACTAACTGACAGCAGAGAAAATGAAACAGGATGAAAGTTAGACACTTAGGGATGCCACAACATGCTGCTCCAGAAGAGGCCTCTTAGGCATATGCATTACTGTGAGGAACTGGTCATGAGAACGGGCAGATTCAGGCCCAACAAACTGCACACAATAGGCAGAAAGCAAGTCAAAGCCAGGCATGGGGAAGCAATATCCACCTGTAAAAGGAAGCTATCAATAGCCATCAGAATCAAACACTTGAGAGCCACAATCCAAAACACTAATTCTTACAGAAATTTCTCTTGCTAATCTGAATTTGGGAAGTAAAATGTGAGAGCTCTTCTGCATTTACCTCCTTGGTTCTGACTTGCAGTTCCAGCATACAGGGCCACCTCAACATCCCTGTCTTAGCTGCTCTTACTGTTGCCATAATAAAACACCTTGACAAGAGCAACTCTGGAGGAGTTAGTGGTGGCTCACATTTGAGGGTAAATTCATCTTGGAGGTAAAGTCCAGGGAGCAAGAGACTTGAAGCAGCTGGTTTCATTGTGTCCATGGCGAGGAAGAAAAAAACAAAACAGTTGGCGTTTTTATTTTTATACAACAATGACCCCAACCCAGAGAGTGGTGCTTTCTACTTTTAAGGTAGACATTTTCACCTCAACTAACCTAGCCAACGCCATCCCTCAGTGGCATGCACAGATATTTTCACCTAGGTGAGTCTAGACTCTGACAAGTTTATAATACTTATCAACCACTCTATCCCCTTTCTTCTAACAAGATATTGCATAAACTCAAGGTACAAACCCTTTTTCATTCCTTATCTTTCCTTGGTTCTATGTATGTGTTCCACACAGAACACACATCTCAATGAATCTTTGATGGTTTTGCTCTTATTTGTTTATATTTGCTCAAGTTTACAGGATGTCAAGTGTAGAACCTAAATATAGAATGAAGAAGACAATTGACTGCTCCCTAGAATATAGCAGAGGCACTCTGAGAACTAACTACCCAATTAATCAGCAAGGGTGTAAATTCCAGCATAGTGAGCCTTGTGGAGAAAGAAAAGTATGGGGCACGGTTCTGATAAGGTTATAGAAGGCCTCTCATTCCAGGGGCAATGACCATTCTTCTTTCTGGTAGAAAGCTACCTGGTAGTTTTAAGAGCAGCTGTATTTTCATATCTGGGAGCTGGGGTTAGCCCTCTATCCCTCTGATTGGTGGCTTAAGCAAGGAAGTTTAAGGACAATTCTTAGTTGTCATGCTGTAAGGACCTGAAGAGGATGGTCTCTTTGTCCTGTTTGTGGGCAAAGGTACTGAAAGAAGAGAGAGACCTGCTAAACATTCACACCAAAGCCAGGTAAAAGGAGTGAGGGATAGGATGGGTTTATTTCTGTTTCTGTGGCTCTTGCGGAATGAAGGGACAGTGTCTCCCTGACATTAGTCACCACAATCCCTTGGAGAGCTTTCAATGCTGCAGGTTCTCCCCTGGAATTGGATCCCGTGAGCTGGAGGTATCTCTATGCTGGCAGATGCAGAGGATGTATCTGGGATCTGTGTTTATAAGTCCATATGCTGGTATGAGCTGGTCTCCACAAGGGAAGAGATGAGATATCTTTGAACCACCTGAGCACAGCTTTCTGGAATATCACCAGCTTCCTGAGAAATTGGACGTATGGAATTTGTCCACTCAGATTGCAGATTTCATCTGAATTCTTCATCCATAGACAGCTTGTGTGACCCAGGCATCTGGAGTCTCTTAGCTGGTTTGTTCATGTGGTTGAAAGTAATGTTTTATAATCACTGCTATTGCTATTAGCAATGGAGCCATTATATCATTGAGATGACAATTTAGGAGGCAAGGGGCATTTTACATTCATTTAGAGGTGACATTTAAATATGATTAATAGTGGATCTTTGTGAAAACATATATTTTGAGGGGAAAAGAGAAGTGAAAAAAGGCACTAGCAACATAAACACGGAGAATCTTAAACAGACGATGCCTGCTTTTGCTGAAAAAGATGCTGACCTGCAGCCAACTCTTACTGGGAGAAAGAACTTGATTCCAACATTGACGAAGGCATGCACCTGTTTCTAGGCTCTAGCTGTGTCATTGTGGCTACCTTGGCCTTTGGGTTTTAACATTTCTCAACATGCTAGCCATACTTTCTGTGCAAACTGAGATAAAATGTGTACAAGTGTGCTGGAAAACTCAGAAAAGAAACTCTTCATGGTTTCCAAACACAAAAGAGGGTCAAGTGAGCTAGGGAGTTTGATCCCCATGATGGTTCTTGTCACCTTTCTGTCCTTCAGATGAAAGATGTGATTCTTCACAAAGCCTTAGGAGCTGTTGTGTAGCAATTTCTTCCAAGATGAAACTCCATCTTAGAAGGAAGCGCCTTAAGACACAGGTTCTTCAAAGGGAGGTAATGCACCCTATCCTGCAGTGAAACTTGTTAACCTCAGGAAGTAAACAACTCAGGAGCTTCAGGAAGTCCTTGAAACTGACCAGATTCACTAGATCCTCTTCCCCAAGCTTATATAAACTGTAAAGACTACTCAGAGACACTTTGTGGTGAGACTCTTAAATCATCTGGGTCTCAGAAGAGACTGGTCATCTGAGATGCCTGAAGAGACAGAACCTTCATGAACTGTGATACATGCCTGTGTATGCTTTAGTAATGCAGAATTCTTTGGATCATTTCTACTCCTGCAAGTAACTCTTCATCTGCATCCTTATAACTACCCCAATAAAACTCATTGGTTCACCAAGTTGGACTTTTGTGGCATCTTTACTTTGCTCTGCCATTATTTTCCTCTCCCCAAGAACAGCGTCATACAACATAAGCTCAGTCTATAGTACATGAAGACAGGACTGTCATTAAGAGCTAATTCTCCATTGTATTTCTTGCTCTTCCCAGACTACTGCTGTGTTCTTTCACACATCTGTCTATTATAGGCAATATTTTCTTCTGCCTTTCCTTGCTAAATGTGTATGGGTTGTGAGATACACTTTAATAAACATTTCCTGAGGGAGATATAATTCAGACGATGTGTTCCTTATAGCTGATAAAGGAACCCAGTGAGAGAAATGCTATTTTATGGGGAGGGGGGCCAGTAAAATCTAAGGAAAGAACATGGAGATGTCTGTTCAAGTTTACTCTTGGTAAAATATGGACCAAACTGAGTGATCAGATATAAACTGCTTCATCTAAAAACCCTATTGCCATTTTAGTGTAGATGGGCCAACATCTTTGTCTTATAAGCTTGAATATAAGAATATTTATAACACGGGTTCTGGGGTCTTACGGGATTTTATTTTTCTCTTATCTCACAGTTGTTGGTTTTTCTCACACCAGTTTATTTAGCTGTGCTTGGCTTTACTCCAAAGAGCCAGAATATAGTTTTATAAATTTTAGAAGAATGTAGGTCCAGATTTTATTTTATCTCTCCTATCACAAGGAGCTTCCAGCAGGTCTCTGCCTCGTGAAACGTTCCCCGAAGACCTGTTGTGTACATTGGTATCAGGAGAAGCAGGAGAGATTTAGAAACATGTCCACTGGTTTGTTTGCTTCTGTATACAGTCCTCACCTTGTCTGGGAAGTGTTGACAAAGCTTGGCAAATCCTCACTAAAGAAGTAGAGAAGGCAGAGGGATGGGGCTGTAGCACACTCTGGGGTCCTTTCCTGCTACTGTCAGTAACGGTCTGAATACACCCCCAAATTCATGTGTTAGAAACCTACTGGATACCCACCATAGTATTTTGGGAAATGGGACTTACATGGTGTGGTTAGGTCCTGAGGAGTTTCTCTCATGAGCAGAGTAACACTACCCCATGAGTAGTAGTTGCTGTGAATGTGGGCATGTCAGAAAAGTGAGTTTTGTCTCTTGTTCTCGTCTGCTATTCCATCTTTTTCCCTGTTATAATGTGGCAAGATTATAATGTGGCAAGATCCTCATGCTGGGAATCTACACACAGAAAAACTCGCCATAACCAAATGAGCTAGTACTTCTCCCAAATAGAGATCCTCACTACCCATTGCCCTGCCTACAGGCATATTCTGATTGTTGCCTGACTCACCACCGTCTTGCTCTTTTTCTGTTCTGGTCTAGGAAATATTGGGTTTATTCACTACCCACCAACCCCTTCTCTATTATTGTGAGAGCTGCTGACCCAGCCCACTACAGTCTTGGGTATTGTTTTATGGAAGCGGGAATTGAATGAATAGTGTCCTTCAATCTTATGTCTTCAACTCCTCTTGTTTATAAAATTTCTAGAAGCTAACTCTTTGTAGAGTCTAAATCAACTCTTCTAGCTCTAGGTGAAAGCAAGTAGAGCCTGCTAACTTCATTTTTCCGCTTCAAATTTAATTAAATTTCAAATATAAATGAGTGCATTTATATTTGGATTGCTGTATTTGTCAGTGATCCAAAATTCATGATAGGCTTGAAACCTTTTTTTCCTTTTGTTGCTTTCAGATACTTGGAATTGAGACTTTCCTGACGAGCGCTCACCTCCCACCTTGGAATCCCAAGTGCATCGGAGAAGCTCTCCTAGTAAACACGTGAGACTGGGAAACACTCTTTCAGAAACAAACCCCTCACTAGTATTGTAGAATCTGAAAGCTGAACAACACTGACTGTCAGGAGCGAGGCAAGCAGCCCCATTCATGTGCTTCGGTGTCTGCCTAAGCAGCACGGTGTCAGAGAGAAGGGCCTTCAACGCTGTCAGAGGCATCTGCTAAAGCGGTGACACAGCTTTGCAGAATTCCTGGGCATTCATGTCTTCCTTGGAGGCCAATTAGGTTCACCTTTTCAGGTCTTCTAGTTACAGGCTCAGGAGAGGAAAGGCTTTTATGCAGGTCTATTTTAGAGGCAGTTTTTAGGTGATGGTAGTCCCATTGAAGTGTGTCGTTGTATTTAAAGTATCCTCACACCCTGGAATGGTGGATATTTTAGTTATTCTTCAATAGAGCTGTGTGGTTGCTGCCAAGGCTCCATCACCCTGTGGAGCCTGGGTCCCGTGTGATCAGTGAAATGTGGGGTACATATCCAATCCATGACCTCCCCTCCATTAGCAACCTGACCTGCTGGATCACAGTGAAGCCCGCCTTTGATTCTGGGAGCAGAAAGGTGGTTTTGACAGGGAAAGAAGCCTCCTTGGTGTGACTGTAAGATAAAGGTGATTGGCTTTGAAATTCCTTCTCTGGGCACACATGCCAACCCTGGGTGTCTCTAAAGTCATTCTGTCCATCTCTCTCTTTAATTGGCATAACAGATTGCTCAGGGTCCTTATCATCTAAGGGAAACCCCAGCAACTTTGCAATCTTGATTTCCTCTTGTTCTAAAATGTGTCAGAGATCCATAAAATGTACCCACACAGTCTCTTTAGAATTTTAGGTTGAACTGTTCATTTGAAATAATCTCAGACTTAAAAATACTCCAAAATGTTCCAATACACCTTTCATCCAGCCTCCGCAAATGCTACAGTCTTACATTAATCTTCATTGTTTCACATTGCAATTGGTAAAATTATATTTTACAATACTAGCAACTGGTCTACAGGTTTCATTTTTTTCTCACCATCTCTATTATCTCCCTTTTCCAACCAGAGGAATACATTGCATTTAATATTCCTCAAATCTTAGTCTCCCCAATTTTAGAAGACTGTCCATCTTTAACTATGTTTTTTTATGGCTTTCTGTAAAAAGGTCACCTGTTGTCCTGTGAAATCTCCCTCAGTTTATTTCTGCCTGCATTTTGTTCATGGTCAAAATCAAGCCATGCACTTAGGCAGGAGTATCTCAATATGATGCTGAGATTCACTTTGGTAGCTCTGATAGCTGTGCCTTTCATTGCGAAAACACTAGTTCCTTCTTTGGACCTGACCAGTACTTGAGAGAAGCATGCAATCCCATGATTTCCCATCCTCTTTACTCATGTCTTTGGATTCTTACAAACTGAAAAGTCTAAGTAGGATTGTGTTTAGTATAAAGGCACAGCATCTGAACACACATGCACGCTCGCGTGTACATGCGTGCGTGTGCACATACACATGCATAAGTGTTCGGGTGTCTGACTCGGCTTTGTGATTGCTGCCATGACACCACTACTCCACAGGAGAGGTGTCTCTTGTCTTGTCTGCAGAAGTTTGGGAAGGCGCAACCATGAATCTAATTTATGCCATTGAAGAGGTTAGTGAAATGTCTCAGAGCCTCTAAACCTCATTTCATTATTAAAGCATGCCACTTTTAACCAGGAAATGATGTGTCTGTGTTTGGTTTAAATAATTCCTTCAAATCCCTGGTTTCTCATGACTTTGAAAAGGGCCTTCTTTTATTTTCAGACATCATTTAATTTTGGAATGTTAAGGGTTGGGAGGTTAGCAAGTGCATCATTTTCACCAAACCGAAGGGGTCAGTTCAGTCTGGAATGTGTGGACACAGAGATGCTGACATGATCCAGTTATTCCGTTGACACACAGCAGTGTCTCCAACGGGACACTCCTCATGGAAGAAAACCCACAAAAGCAGGAAAACATAACTGGTGTATCTGTAAATAATGGAAAGAATAAAAAATTGTTTTGAAAACAGAGATTCCATTTTCCTGGATTTCTTTTGTCCACACAAGAAAATGCATAGTGAAATACGCCATTCCTTCTATTGTATGGGCTTGTGCCTGTCAGGTCATGTATTGGGACAATACTGTGTATCTCAACCGCTTTAGCTCACTCGGCCACATTTTATCCAGATCAGGTCACTTGCTTTGTTAGTTTTTATTAAAACACTGAATAGCCCTGCACTGGAGATCAATAGAAACAATGGAGACCAGGTAAGTGACTCATGGCACAGTCACAGCCATGGCTTCGAAATAAGACTGACTTCCTGTAACCTCACCAGCACCCACACCCCTGTCTGGTACAGTCTTCCGAATCTTCCTCCTAAGCCATGGGCACCTCACTTGCAGTGGAGAGGCTTAGCAGCTGCCTGTGGGGAAAGTCTTCATTTCTCCCTTACCTCCTGCTCTCGTTATATGTGAAGACCCTTGCATGAAAGACAGTGACATGCCAGTCAACATAGATTGCTGGTGTATTTGGTGAGTCTCTGAGTAGACATTCATACTGTTAGTGTTTGGAAATCTGATACACCCCTTGGTGTTCACTATATTTTGTTAAATTTGTACTCTGGTCTGCCTTGCTTGCTCACATAGATCAAAAGACTCTTTATAACATATTTAACTCAAACCAACACTTATAATAATATTAAGTGCAATTTAACCACATTAGTAAAATGACGTTATAACAAATATATTTACATCCACGTGAAGCACCCATTCTCCCCATTCTTTCTATCTTCTTAATGTCTTCTGTTACTCAATACATACGGGTAATTAGCCCTATTCAAAAAATACCACATGCCCCAGCTTACTTCATTCCCAGACAGTTGGCTGTGGGCTGCCCTCTCCCTTTAATCTGAGACTTCTCTATGAATCACTGGCATTTACTGTGTAGAATCATACAAGCTAAGTGCCTGCATTTCGTGGCCTGGGCATCAGCTAATCTAGAAAGCAGCAGCCCACACGGAAATGTGGATGCATTCACCAAACCATAAATAACAAGAGCCCTACTCTCCCTTCAGTCTGTGAGCCAAGGACATGTGGTGAAGCAATGAGTCTCCCTTAGGACTGGATGAGGACTCAGTTTCTTTGCTATGAGCCTTAACCTGGGGACTTCCTGTGGTGTCTGAAGCAGCTGCCAACAGGGGCAATTGGTAGCTTACTCTCCTGAAATCAAGGTGACAGATGAAGCCAATGGCAGACAGTGACCTTGATTTGGGACAGGTGGCCCTTCAGGGGCTTGTTGTACACCGTCCTCACACACCCCAAACCTTTTCCTGTTCTAGGACAGGGTTTGACTGTTGTTATCTGTAGAAGTTCACTCGATCCTGTAAAGGTTTTTCATTTGATCTGAGAATTGGCCTGGATAAGAACCTGGGAAGACTAGCCAGCCCCTAACATCCTCGGTGAGAAAACAGATGGATAGTAAAACTGAGGCTTGTAAAGTGTGGACCCATGGAAGGCCTTGTTAGGTGGAAAATACACCATTTTTAATAAATGCACAAAACGGGAAAAAAATCAAATTGTACACAGACTGTACCCAAGGCTTAGAAGAGAGCCACAAAATTGAATATATGTCTAAGACTGGAAGAAACAAAGGAAGTTAAAAGTGTTGTTTTTTGCATGATTGGAATGTGCATGCTTTCTGCCTTCGCTTTCTATTTCCCTCATTCCCTATAATAAGCTTGAATATTTTTTGTTATGAAACTAATTACCAAAACCTAGAACTACCCACATACATAATATACACATTCCAAAATTTTTTTTTCAAAAAAGCATCTTAAGCTTCTAAAGTCCTAACTACTAGGTGTATATGAAGCCTGAAATTCTCATTTTAATCTCATTTGTATTTGGAAGTATTGCCTTCTGGGAAAATCTCATTTTAACATATGAAATTCGGCATAGTACTGGGAGTGTTAATCCCTGCACACCTCAGTTTGAAAAGTTTGCCTGATTCTCTAGCCTGCCAGATTGCAGAGGGTTTGAATCTAAGGGCATGTTGTTTAGAAGGGCTAAAAAATTGTAGGTTTTTTTTGAGGCTTTATTAATTTTTATTTTAGGTGCATTGTTATTTTGTGCATGTCTGTGTACCACATATGTGTGCAATACTCATGGTAGCCAGAAGAGGGAACCAGATCCCTTGGAACTGGATGGTTGTTACTATGTGGGTGCTGGGAACTGAACCTGAACCCTCTAGAAGGGCAGCCAGTGCTCTCAATCACTGAGCTATCTCTCCAGCTCCTTGAATTGCTTTGCCTTGTGAGCAAATTTGATACTGCAACAAACTGTAGTTTATACGTCTTGGCACAAATACCTGGTTATGTCTTCAGGATAGATCCTAGGCATGAAAATTGTGTATCAACGGGTGTGAATACCCCAGGGTGAATTGTTGCTTTTTTTTTTTTTAAACACTGGGGATTAGAACAAGCTAGACAAGTATTCTACCATTGAAATAAATCAGTGTTTTATGTGATATTTTGTTTTTTTTGTTTTGAGATGGCATCTAAGTTCTTACAGATTGACCTTGAACACATGATAGTTCTGCCTCTGTCTTTCAAGCAGGGACCAGAGAGAGGCACCGCCACATTGAGCACATCTGACCCGTATTTGGTGTCAATGTTAGGCACCTTCTAAATATAAAACAGGATTAAATGCCAGATGGGGACCACCCAGACATGAATAATTAGCAGAAGGCAAAGTGAGTACCCAAGATCTCTTTGCTGGCATTTCTCAAAGGTGTGCCTGAATTTTTTTCTGAGTGTCACGGCATCCTCGAAGACTCACACACTGTACAGAAAGCCACTTCAAAATCTCTTATTTCTAGAAGGGATAGAAGCCACCTTCACGTGAAGCATCAGCCATCACCGGAGCTCCAGCAACCAGCCCTAGGACTCATCCTGAAGCAAAGGAACCTTTTTGTTTCCAGCAGGCAAACCCAACTGTCTGGTAGGATTGAATTAACTGGAAAACAAGCACGGGAAGGCTGACAGCTTTAATTGCTATTTAATAGACCCATTTCCTAAACTCCCCGATATCTTGTGTTGATTGTGATTGCAGAGGGTCCCATGAGTAAATCTCATTTAAATTGATGCTCAATTTGGCCGGGATTGAAGAACTTGTGGGTGGTAATTGTAGAACAAAACCGGGTAAAATTTCTTTCATCTTTTGGTGGAACAAATATGAGAACTTTAGTACTTAAACGCAGCCCATCTGGAATCCTCCAATGAAAAGCTTTTGCTCCCAGAGAAAGGGCTGGGGAGTCCCTTTGTCCTCCACTGAAGGCTTTAAAGGCACTCAGCAATTAATAAATGAGATCATCAGCAAATCGTTCCCCCCCCCACTGTTTTAATAGGCTAATTTCTCAAGCCCAGCTTGATCCTGTTTGGGATGAAAGAACGGTCGCTATTGCAAAGACATCCAGACCTGTTATGACCAGGTGGAAAGAATGATAACCTTTCAGCCCTCCATGCCCCATGCTCAGAAGATTACTTTCAATAGGCACATAAATTATCCATGTGGTATCTTTCTTTGGGGAAACATTCAGAAATTGCTCGAAGAAGTATAGTGAATCAATATTTACCATATGGCTTTTCTTTTAAAAATATTTTCCCACTTTCTCCCCAGTTTTTTTACCCAGGTCATCTTTGTCAGTTATTAAGTCCATACCTATCTGGTCCACAGGCATCCCTCTGCTGTCTCGGAAGCAGAGGGCACTTTATCCTTTATGCCGTTCTCATTAAACCTTCACCCTAGATTGAGTCCTGCTACATCAATCAGAGGCATGCCTGTGCGACCTTCGTAAGGATTATGTCTTTTTTTTTTATTGCTGAAATCCAAAGGCAGCTTTAGTACAAATGTGATTCAGACTAAAGGCAGTGCTCTCATCAATAGCCCGGCGGCCATTTCTCTGGCCTTTAAGGAAACTCGGTGCTTTGTGTCTGCCAGAGGGTGAGAAGTGATGTCCTCAAATCCCCAACACACATGTTTGCAGCAGTGAAGTTATTGCAGACGCTAGCTATGGTGAAAAAAGCCATCAGATGGAACCCTTTTAGAGGAAAGGTATTGCCCACGACCTAAAGAAGCTGCCTGGAGTTGTAAACAGGGAGGAAGATTGTGAGAGGACAGTGAAAAGCCACTAATATTCTCGATGAAAGTAAAACAAGGAGCTCACAGGTTTTGATACCCGCACATGTTTTCCTAGCAGCTTGTGATCTTTAGCACAAGGTTGCTGTTGTTATTTTTTTTAGCTAGCGCGGCGGTCGTGACTTACAGAGAAAAACCAACAGGAATTGCTGAGATGAAATTTCCTGCCCTCACATTTGCTGAGTCAATAAGAGACTAACATAAAGAGATACTTTACCCTTCCTGCTTATGTAAATAGAAGCTGTGGAAAATAGTATGGGAAGTCTGCAATAATTAAATATATTTAAACCTGAAAACAGCAGCAGCCTCTTTACACGATCTCCATGTAGAGATAGATGCTCTAGTTTTCTGAGATTCAGAAGCAGACTGCGAGCTGAAGCTCTTTGCTCATTTGAAGTAAATTGCCTTGACAGTGCATGAGAGGGAGTAGATCTCTGAGATAATTGGGTTCAAAACAAGTGTTTGCTGAATGGAGACAAGAAGCCTTTTGTACAGATTAAATGCTGTGTGAATGAGTGATTGCGGTAAAGGCTCTCTCTCTCTCTGGGAAACATGTACATAATTCAGTTGCAGCATATGTGATGAGGGGATCTTTGGATATTAACTTAATAAGTATAACTGCTTACTGTCTGCACAGTTGAGCACTTGGGGGTTCAGCCATAGAGTGTAGCACTGCTGCAGAAGCCTGACTGTGTCTCTAGGCCTTCTTTGAAGTTAGTGGGGCTTTGGTGGGTGTGAAGGCTTGAGTATGTGTTAAACACTTAGTTTCCTGCTATATTAAATGGTGTTAAAACTTTAGGAGGCAAGAATAGGTCTCAGGAGCATGTCTTTGAAGGCATCCTCCACCACACACACACATATACACACCCCTACACACACACTTCTCCTGCTTCTGGGCTACCAAGAAGTAAAGAAATCCTCTGAGTATATACTCTATAATATTCTACCAGAGCTCATGAAAAGCTTTGGAAGGAACTTTTGGAATTAAGAAGCCCTTTCCCCTTTCTGGTATTTCTATAAGGGACTTGGATGCCATGGTAATAGTAGGAAATTCTCAGTCACATCAAGGATGCTCTGTCAGACAACTGGGTCTTTCTGAAAACTTATATCCAGCTATAGGCCATAGGTATGTCTCCTCTGTGCATACCCGACCAGGCAGAAAGCAGTGGAGATCAAGAAAAATCTCAGAAGTAACTGAGACACTGAAAGATATTGTTCAAAACTGAGCAATTTATAGGGGATAAGGTTTTATTGGGTTCATGGTTCTAAAGACTGGAGAGTTCAAAGCTGGACAATTTTGAATCCTTCTAATTGGTAGGGACCACAGAAGTCTTGAAGCAGTGCAGGATAGTGCACAGCAAGACAGTATTCTAGCTCGGTTCTCAGTTCTTTTTCTAAAGGCATGGCATGAATAGATTAGGAATTCATGGTGACAGCCTCATTAACTCTAAGTGTCTCCCAAAAGTCCCACCTGCAGACACCACAGCTGAATTAAAGTTTCCACTTTCTGGAATCCTTGTCAATTGAGACAGAAATTTGGGGGGAAACGTTCAGACTACAGCACTGTGGTGGACATTGATGGTGCAGTTCTGAGTGATGGGGTACTCTTAAGGCATCTTTAGTCATTGTCCTCCATCATGGTTTGGATTCTACAGAGATGGACTCTGCCTTCTGAGCTTACTTGAACCCAAATCCTTTCTCAAGCTTTTCTTTGGAGGGGCTCCATGTCAGAAACTGAATAATACTTGACTGAGAAATCTTGAAAAAAGTTTTAGCCAGAAAATATTGATTTTGTTTGCTGTGCACTCATAGGAAGAGGACTAAGAGGAGACATGGATATTTTAGGAACGTGAGGATGTCATAAAGAGAGATGTTTGAGAAAAATGGAAAGTCTTTCTCCCAAAGCAGTGGTGGAGTTGTATTTCATGAAGATTTCAGAATGCACGTTGGGTTCCTAGTTTGGAACATGCTCCTTGTGGTGGCTAATCGTGGTTGTCAACTTGACTCATTTGGGAAGAGGGGACCTCAATTGAGGTCTTGCCTCCATCAGATTGGCCTGTGAACCATTTTCTTCACTGTTAATTGATATCCAGATGGCAGTGCCATCTGAAGGCAGATGGGCCTGGGCTGTATAAGAAGGGGTAGCTGAGTGGCCCTGAATATGTAAGCCCAGGAGCAGTGTTCATTCTTAGGTGTCTCTGCTTCAGTTCTTGCCTCCAAGTTCCTGTTTTGGGTTCCTGCCTTGGTTTCCTTGCACAATGGACTGTGGTAAATAAGCCAAATAAACCCTTCCCTCCCCTAAATTGCTTTTGGTGGGTGATTTGCCACAGCAAGAACACCCATAAAACTTACTATATCTATAATAACCACAATGGAAATATGGAAATAAGGGGAGTGGATTTGAGGGAACACAGACAATCAGCTTTTAGGAGCAAGTACTTTGACTGGCTGAGCCATCCCACTGGCCCTCATATCGTTGTATTTTTCTCCATACGATTGTCAAAAATACTCACACACACTTGTGAAGGTTCACTTTCTCCTTCTTTTTAGAAGATCCAGGTGGGGAAGTGGGACAAAGAAATCACAGTGTTCTGAGGGACTCAGCGACCCTAGGGTGTGTGTGTAACACGTGTCTGTTTCCTGTCTTCTTCAAACATCTCCTGAGAATAAATAAAAAGCCTCATTACTGAGTGACACCCACTATGCATTTCCAATTGACAAGGACACATTAGCGCTGCTAGGTTGCTCTTAGAAGTAACTCAGTGTAATTGGACCTCCTTGGCATCCAGTGTCCAGTAGCTTTGCTGTTCCGGAAGCTGATGCTGCCTGTTTTGAGAACACGTTTTAAATCTCTTCTCTTAGGATCTGAAGTTCTATTTTGGATGAATCTTGAGTCTACCCTTTCTGGGCTACCTTAATGAATTTCTAAGCACAAGGGCTCAGGTCTTCTTTCAAGGTTGCGGGCTGAGCTGGGCTATGAGAGGATAACAACAGTAAAATGGAAGTGATTTTCCTAGCCAGCTCTGTAACCATCTGATGTGTGGCTCCCTTCCAGCTTTCACAGCTGAGGCATTGCTAATTGTTGAATTTACATTAAGATTGTAAGCTCTGGCAAGCCTGAAATTCATGTTGGCTCATCCTCAGCCTCATTCCACAAATAGCACCTCCAACCCCAGAAGCTGAGGTGGAGGTAGAAGGATCAAAAGCCGAGGGAGACAACTGTGGTCTTCTCTTTCAGTGAGGGGTGTTTGTGACGGAGGGAAAAAGAATTCTAAAACCGAG
>JAQHUG010000162.1:1767898-1783497 GCA_028555095.1 Dicrostonyx torquatus
ATGGATCCAGAAAGTGTGGAATATATACACACTAGAATACTACTCAGCAGAAAAAAACAATGACATCTTGAATTTTGCATGCAAATGGATGGAAATAGAAAACTCTATCCTTAGTGAGATATCCCAAACTAAAGAATGATTTTATATCCCCTCATAGTGTTGAGAAGGGGGGATGGAGGTAGAGTTATGGAGGGAGGTAGAAAGAAAGGAAGAACAGAAATAGAGACCGAGGGGAAAGGAAGGGAGACAGCCAGTCAGCTACACACATACACACATACACACACACACACACACACACACACTGACACACATACACACACACACACACACTGACACACATACACACACACACACACACACAGAGAGAGAGAGAGAGAGAGAGAGAGAGAGAGAGAGAGAGAGAGAGAGACTGAGAGAGAATGAATTCTTTCTTATCTTCTAAGGATGCTATCCATACTCAGATATCCATACTTATGGTCCCTGAATCATCTCCTAACAGCACCATCTCCAAATGCCATTAAACAGGAGTTAGGAATGTTATACATAAACTGAGAGGACACAAACACTCACCTCATGACATTGGGTGACACTGAAAGTATAGCCAGTGTACAATATGATATCTGCCCTCTGCTGGTTTGCTGGGTGTCTGGGATTGCCAAGGCCACCCCTCAGCAGCAACTTCCCACAGCAATCCCACAAGAAACCCAGATGGCCTATAGGTTTTTCACACATGTGATTTTAGCTCATGTCAAATATAGGCTGACTGAATTGATCCACAGAACAGTGTGACTGGCAGAATAAGGCTTTAAGGCAATGGTGTTGGGCTGGGTGGGACCCGAGGGGTCACTTAAGCTTCCATGGGTGGTATCTTGAGCACATATGAGACCTTAAAACCCACCTCCATGGTGACATACTTCCTTCAACAAGGCCACATCTCCTAATAGTACCCCTCCCTTTGTGGACCATTTTCTTTTAAGCCGCCATACATTCCAAAAGCTAGCCTCCAAGGTCTATTACCTTAGTTGGGTACTTCCTTATGCCTAACCCACTAAAATTTGTTATTTGGCTACACTGGCTAACCTGTCAATCAAGACTCACCAGATCACCTTAGCACAGACATCCCCTTTCCCTTTTTAAAAACCACTGCTGCAAAAAACACATGCTGTTGTCTTTGTCTGATCCAAAGGCAGCCCTCCCACCCCTTCCCCTAACGTCCCTCAGGGTGCAGAGAGTTTGGTGTCTGGGTGTGTTCTGTGCTGACTCTGAGGCCCCTTCAGTGGTCATGTGAGTGGGGCCAGCTCCGAGTTACAGTTCTGGTGCCTGGATCCAGTCTTTAGTTTAGTGCAGTTCCGGCTAATTTTAGACTATAGTTCTGAACAATTACTCCAAGCCCAACTGTCAAGCTATGCTGCTCTCAAATTCCTGAACCAAAGTCACTGTCAAAGACAATAAATATTCATTGCTTTATGAGAGAGAAATTTATTATGGGCAGCTAATTAATTTGTACCTGTTCTTTATTAAGGCAGGACAGGGTACACATTGCTGGTGTCCAGTAACCACGCGTGATGGCCATTCAATGTGACTCAACTGCAGAGGAAATGGCCAGGGGATTCCGTAGACTTCCATTCTGTTAAAAAGGGAAAGAATGAAGCATTTAAAAATAAAAGATGCATGTTTTACCTAGTTTGCTAGTATCTCTGGAACACTGGGGATAGGGATATCACAGCACAGCACACAGAAGGGGGTAAAAGTCTTAAAAGGCTTCAGAATGTCTGAGTTTTCAGGCAACTCATAATTAAGTCATTAAACTTTTCTGCTCCAACCTCCCCGGGTTGATTGCAGATCACATGAGATAATGAAGATGAGAGGGCTTGTTCATAAAAATTTTCACACGTACCTCATCCATGTGTCATTACAATCATAGAGCCAAGGGGTGTGAATGGGGGTCAGGATTAGAGACTTGATGAGAAGAGGAAATATAAGAAAAACAACTCATTTTTCTCTGTAAAGAAAAAAAATATTTTTTGTAACCATAAAAATATTTTAATTGATTTTGAATGTGACTTTAATGTCATGGAATAGTTTTGTATGGGGGAAAAGCTGGGGAATCGGGTCTCCACAACGCTTATAAGTTACTGAGTGGGCCATAAGCTGATTCTAGTAAGTCTGTCTCTGACATGCCACTGGCTTTCCCAGCAGACCCAGTGACTGGATAGGATGGTCTGGTGGCCATGCTAAATGTGCCTCACCCTTCTGAAGCTGATCTCAGTGTCTGCCCCACCATAGAGACCTTGCCACACAATGGGTCTATCTCACAAAGCTGACAAAACCACGTATTCTGAAGTAGGATGGTGAGTGCTCCGTGGAGTACAACATCCACATTTCTGGTCCCCATCTAATGTGGAGAAAAGAAATTTGTTCTTCCTTTAATACGTCACACTGTCCAATGTGTGTTGCCTAAGATCGTGACGAGCTGAAGTGCGGCTCTCACCAGTGTGAAGGAGTTGATGCTGTGGGCAAGGCCTTACTGCAAACGGAGCTACCAAAGGTACCACATTGTCTTTTCAGCTGTTCGTTTCTGAAAGGCAAGAGAAATCTAGTCCTAGTTTAATAACAAAATTATCTTCAAATTAAATTTTTTTCAGACACGTGTTTGCTTATCAATTCTACCTTAAATTCATGTTATCAAGAGAGCCAACCACACCCACAATGTTTCAGAAATATGACACAATGAACAAGGCATTTTTTACTGTAGCCCTAATGATGTGGTCATCCTATGACCAGGTGTCATGGTCAGTTTCAGTTTTCAACTTGACACCAACTAGAGTCACTGGGAAGAGAGAGCCTTACATGGGAACTGTCTTCATTGCATTGGATTGGCATGTGGGCAGATCTATGAGGCACTTTCCTGACTGTTTATGCAAGAGGGCCCAGCCTACTGTGAACACTCCACAGCCTCTGTTCAAGTTCTTGGTTCCAGGTTTCTGCCCCGAGTTCCTGCCTTGGCTTCCCTCAATGAGGGAATAAGCCAAAGAAAGCCACCCCTTCCCCAACCTGGGTATGGTTGTGGTGTTTATCACAGCAACAGAAAGCAGAACAGCTTCTTGTAGATTTCAGTGGAGCGGGACCAAACTTCTCTCCTGATGCTAGAATTCAAGTACTCTCTGCACAGACAGGGGCTGTACTTTCTAACTCCCCAGATACCAGGGAAAGAACCTTGCCTTGTGCATATTTTATATTTAGCATCCTCTCATTAAGGTGTCATTTCACTTATGGGAGAACAATTAGGCATTCATCTCTCCACAATAGAGGAGATACATAAAAATATGAGAGTTACAAAGGAAATAAAAGGGGAAAAATGAAAGAAAAAGGATGTGTCTGTGCTATTCAAAACTCTGACATGCACTTTAGCCTTTATGGAAGACCTGAGAAAAGTGGGTGAAAGGCAATGAAAAGTGAATTCATGAAATAAATTTGGGAAGGAATGATAACTGATTAACCACATAAATATTGAACAAGGAATTGACTTTATCGTGTGTGTGTGTGTGTGTGTGTGTGTGTGTGTGTGTGTGTGAAAACCACAGCTATGCTCTTGGGTGTATATGTGTGTGCATTTTTGATAAGTAATATTCATTATAGAATGAGATGGGGTAATTTGTTTCCTAATTACATTAAGAATCTGTTTCTCCGAATGTTGCTGTGGGTTCATTATTTTCAACCAAAAATATCTACTTACTCCTTGTGAGATAGTTTTGGAAGCTCTCAAAGCAATTTTAGAAACAATAACAAATCTGTGGCAGAGTTGCATTGCTGTGCTGGTTAATGTTTTGTCAAATGCACACAACCCATGGTTATCTGGGAAGAAGACACTTGAATTAAGAAAGAAAATGCCTCTATCCGATTGACTGTAGGCAAGCCTTTAGGATATTTACATTAATTAATAATGGTGTGGAAGGACCCAGCTTATTGTGGGTGGTACCACCCATGGGCAGCTTGTCCCTGATTGCATAAGAAAGAAGACTGAGAAAGCCATGGGGAGCAAGCCAGCTAGCAGCATCCCTCCATGGCTTCCACTTTAGTGATGAACTCTGATCAGGACATGTGAACCAAATAAACTCTTTCCTCTCTAAGCTGTTTTTGGTCACAGTGTTTCTCATGATCACAAAAAGTGAACTAAGACAGTATTAGAGAAAGACAAGGAATATTAATTGTGATGGGCAGCTATTCCTTACTTTGAGCCAGGTATATTCATGAATATTTGTTTTCTTATCTCACATAAATACTCTCCACCATTCATATGGGATTTCTCTGTAAGAGATATTTGTGGTGATTAAAAGCTTCATGGGTTTTAAGGAAATCAGCTGGGTGAGACGGTTGTGATTTCAGAAATTAAGGAAGGTTAATTTCTGAAGGTTTTTTTCAGGGAAGGTTTCTTCAGGGCATCGATACTTGGAGAGAGTAACAGCGGGGAGGCTGGCACGAGAGGAGTGGGTTGGACATGTGTGGGTGTGCAGTCTTTCTTGTCCCCAGATGGTGACATTTTTTCCATGCTATAAGCAGGACTACACACCATTCTACTGGCAGCATAATATTCTACCTTAGAGATGTGACATCATTTTCTGTCTTATTTTTGAACTTATCATGTTTCTGTTCCTGTGAACAGTTGCCTCAGGGAACTTCCTTGTCCAAGCATTCGGAGATGATTCCCCTCTGATAAACCCCAATGTGTAATCTTGTTTTTGTCTATATTTAGTGCTGAGAATTGGACCTGGGGCCTCACATCTGCTATACGCAGGCATCCCACCACTGTGCTGTAATGTCCGGCCCAACATTTGGTTCCTTATCCCACAATCCTGCACTTCCCTGTGTGACTCCATGTGGCAGCAGCAGTCTCTGCTGCTGGGCGATCCTCCTGTCATGAGGGCTTCCTTGGTGACTTTATTATTAACAATGAAATATTTGCCAAACTGGAAATTAAGAAATTCGGAAAGTCATGTGTGTGTTTTCTCAATATTCCCAGTGCTAAAATTGTTAAGTTTATAAGCTAAGACAATCCTGTTTGCGTGAGTTCTTGCTTTTTGTGTTCTTTCCCTTCTACCCAGCTGCTTGTACCTAGAATCTTGCTGCTGCCTCTGCTCCAGTTCACAGGTAATACCACATCAGCCCCACACTCACTCATTCCAGTTCCTCCTTCTGGAATGTGTAATTTCTTAATAGCTCCACTATCACTAATTATTTGCAAGTCATTGTTACCCTCACACAATCTATCTCATTTCTCTTGGAGATCAGCTTTGCTAAGTTCCCCGTGGTATCAGAGGGACCTTTGTAGTACACTAGCCAGGGGAAGAACCACATCAAATCACAGCTCAAATCTTTCCATTGTTCCCGACTGCTCTCAACCCTACATCAAGAACAACAAACACCTCAGCAGGGTGTGCTTAGCTTTCCACTGTTCGACCATTGCTGTTCCCTTCCTTGTGAGCCTGCTCTTCTGCCCTCCCTCAGCAGCAGCCTCTGTACTAATTCCTTCCCTAGAGGGTGGATGTTGCCCCTCTTCTCTCTGCTGTCTCTGTGCTTGAAACATCTCATCCTTTCAGACACAGCTCCTGCTTTTCTGCAGAGTGACACCTTGGCTGGCCTCCGCAGTCACTGCCTGGCGCTGCCTCCTTCCGCCATCTGTCTACCTTGTGTGTACCATCATCAGAGCAAAATAGGAGGAACACATTTTCTTAGCGACGATGAAGAAAATGCTAGTGTGGACAGCAGATTAAAGAAATAAACTGGAAATCTCTTAGTGGGTTTGTCAGGCAAGGATAAGGAAAGTTGGGAAGCATGAAGGGGTAGAAAGTCAGCAGGTACATCCTTCCCCATCCATCCTGACCACCACAGGCCCTTGGTGTATGTTTGTCTCTGATGTTATTCATTTAAAAGTTACTTTTGATCCAAGGATATTTTAATAAAAGGGACAAGGTGCACCCATCGTGGGTTTATAGATGTGCACAAAAATGATGTTGAGTAGAGAAGGACTATTTCTTTCCCAGATGATTTCAAACAGCAGTTATGTGCTTTCTTATAGAAGTTGTTCTGATAAAAGGCTACAAAATAGCAGCTCATCATTGTTTGCCCTGTCTTCCTTGCCAGGCTCAATTTTATTTAATTTCCAAAAAGAAAAAAAGAAAAAGAAAAAAGAAAAAGAAAACCCAACCCTCTTCAGGTCTTTTGTCTCCCTTTGATACAAAACCTCTCTGAAACGAATAAGCAAAGTTAATTTCATCACCAAGCTTCCAGAGTTGGGAAGGTGTGGGGCCAGCCAGAGTTTGGAGGAAGGGTAACTCAATGGATTCCACCAAGGTCTTGATGCGAGCACGGCCTTGGCTGTGTGCACCTGCTGAGGGTGGCTGAAGACACCCCCGGTTCACACTGCCTCATTACTCCATGCTTGGCTGTTTGAATATTATATTTTGTGAAACAATTGAGAAATGTTTTAAAATGCTGGCTCTTCTTTTACTGTTTTGTAAGTGTTATATAGCTTCTGTTAGATACATGATTGCAAATACCTTCTTGCCTGGGGCTTGGATTTTTGACATCTTATTTGTTTGTTAAGGACAGTGTCTCCCTGAATAGCCCAGGTTACTTTCCTGCCTCAGCTTTCCAGGTAGAGAGACTATAACCATGTGCCACCGCATCCGCTCATTTTCACTAGCTCAGTTTTATGTACAAGGTTCTCAATTCAATGTAATATATCTGGTCATTTCCCTTACATATTAGTAACTTCTGTCTTATATGGAAGAGAAAGGTGGCCAGCTTTCATCTTATAAAAATAATCTATTAATTTTAGTTTTAGAAGTTGGCTTTCTTTCTCTTTTACTTCTTATTTATGTTTAGATTTTCTATTTGCCAGAGATCATTACAGAGAAAATGAAAGAAACAATATATTTTCCATTTTTCACTTTGAAATCTATTTTCTCCAGGAGTAGGGTTTGGAATTGGCACTACCCTCTTCCCTGGGGCTTTAAAATTTCACCTCAAGCTCTCTGGTCCTAGTTTTCTGTGGAAAAGGCAGCCAGAATCTTAGCACCCTGTGTTGGGGAAGAGTCTTTGCTCACTAACTCAAGTTTTCACAAGCTTGACTGGAGAGCCCCAGTGTGGTTTTCTTGGTGCCCACAGTTTTTGACCTTGGTAGACTTCAGAATCTTTATGTCTCTGTGGTCTTGTACCTTTTGTTAGTTTTTCAAGGTCTCTGCTTGGTTTATTATCACATGCCACTTATGACACATTGCTTCTTCCTTCTTCTGAGATGATCAAATTCTTAAAGAAGTGTCATATACTGCATGTGGGTATTTTTCTGATTTTTCAATTCCTTATATCTCTTCATGATTGAATATTTTCAATTGTTCCGTTTCTACTTCACTAGTTCTTTCTTGAAACATGTTTAGTCTGTTATTTAACTCATTAGCCAAGTTATCAATTTAGGTACCTTATTTTTAATTTCTATAAACCTCAATTGATTATTTTCATTTATTTATTTGTACATGTGTTTATGTGTGTGTGCATGTGTAGTGGCATGTAATGGTAGTCAAAGGACGACTTAGAAAAGTCTGTTTTGTCCTACCATGTGGATTCATGGGACTGAACTCAGGTCATTAGGTTTAACAGCACACACTTTTACCTGCTGTGCCAACCTACCAGCCTTACCATTTGATTTTTTTTAAAGATACAGTTACACAGGAAATTTACTCTCCATGTATTTACTCGAATACAAACACAGACAAGCTTAGGCTCATGTCTGATCAGTTTAGTTCCTGCTGCTGTTGTTTAAGTCTTTCTTGAGTTTTGATCATCTGATGTTTTTGCATATCCCTGACGTATTAAGAGTCTCATCTGTTGGGAACATTGGAAATGTTGGTATGTCGTGACAGGCTCTGTTAATTCAATTTATCTCCATTTGTATCTTCCTTGGTCTTAGGTGTAGATTTATGCTGTCCTACAGCACAGAAAGAGATCAGAGATCTTGAACCCTCCTCTGTAGTTCAGAGAGAGAGGAGGTGGGGATGGACCCTCCAGAAATTTCTCTTTGTTGGAGAGAAGAAAAATGCTGCAACACACATTAACCTTTCCCAGTGAGCTTTTTCTTTCTAATCTCAAACTCCCCCTTTAGCCCTAATAAACACCTTTATAAATAGCTTCACACTTCAGAATAGAAGAATCCTGCACATGTTTTCTTGGGGTCTCGGTAGAAACAGATACAGTTTTCTTTTAGTAATCAGTTATACTCTGAGATAGCACCATCCTCTCCAAGGTGTCGAAAAATTACATAATTGATGTTATTTTAAAATGCATGATTTGGGGGTCATCTTATACCAGCCCACATATCTGGTGGAAGCCTGCTAGTCCACCACAGCCAGGTCAGCATTCTGAGCCCCAGGCCAGGCCACCTCCTGAAAGCCAGGTAAGCACACCACACACACATACATGCTCATGCACACACACAACTGCTTCTCTTTTCCTCATGACCATGCCTCAGTCCACATCTCTGGTGTAAGCCTTCTACCCAATCCGAGGCCAGGCCAGCTCCCTGAAAACCAGGCAACTACTACGACATCCCACTCAGCCTTGCCTGAGCCTGCCCAGCATAACCCCAAGGACCCCTCCTCTCTTTCTCACCATATCCTCACCCAACACCCAGCAGAAGCATCCTACTCCATCCAGGTCAGCATCCTGAACACCAGGTAAGACTGCCCCCACATGCTTACTCAACATAACTCTAATTGCCTTTTTTCTCATCATCACAATATCCCACCCAGCCCATACCCCTGGCAGAAGCCTCCTACCACTAGCAGAGACCTAGCCAGCATCCTGAACCCCAGAGACCAGAAGAGCTCCCTGAAAACCAAACAGAAGCCATCTACCCCACCAGAAGCAGAGGCCAGCATCCTGAACCACAGAGGACCCCCAGCTGGATCAGAGGCCACATACATAGCCAGAACTCCAGTCCCAAACTTGGGCAGCAATCCCCTGCTAGATAAGAGGCCATGCTGGCCATTAGAAGTCTACCTCCCAACTCAAGCAGAGATCCTCTACTCAATCATAGGACATGGAAGCCAGAAGAACAGAAAGAAAGTAAAAACCAAGGAAGAAAACATCCATCCAATTAAGTCAAACACAGAAATCTTCACTTAGACCTATAATCACTCCAAATTCAGATGTTAAAATGTAAGTGTAAGAGCATGAGCAACAACAGCCAGGGCAATATGTCACCACCACCAAGCCTGGAATATTTCAGTATAGCTGAAGCACAAGAAAACAACCTTAAAACCAACTTTATGAAGATGACTGTGGTCCTTAGAAAATAAAGAAATCCCTTAAAGAATTTCAAGAAAAACATAAACAACTGAAGGAAATGAATAAAACTGTTCAATATCTGAAAATGGAAATAGAAGCAATAAAGAAAGCACAAGCAGGGGGAATTCCTGAAATGGAAAACCTAGATAAGTGAACAGGAACTACAGATGCAAGCATCACCAGCAGAATACAAGAGATGGAAGAAAGAATCTCAGGCATTGAAGACATGATGGGAAAAATAGATACATCAGTCAAAGAAAATGTTAAATCTAAAAAGTTGCTGAAACAAAACATTCAAGAAATCTAGGACACTATGAAAAGACAAAACCTAAAAATATTAGGAATAGAAGGAGAAGATTCCCAGCTCAAAGGCTCAGAAGTATTTTTAACAAATTCATAGAAGAAAAATTTTTCTAACCTAAAAATGTATGTGCCTATAAAGGTATAAGTAACTTAGAGCACCAAATAGATTGGACCAGAAAATAAAGACCCCTCACCACATAATAATAAAAACACTAAATACACAGAACAAAGAAAGAACATTAAAGGTTGAAAGAGAAAAAAATGCCAATAACATATAAAGGCAGACCTATTAGAATTACACTTGACTTCTCAGTGGAGACTCTGAAAGCCAGAAGGGCCTGGATAAATGTGCTGCAGAATCTAAGAGACCATAGATGCCAGCCCAGACTACTACACTCAGCAAAACTTTCAATCACCATAAATGGAGAAAGGAAGATATTCTATGATAAAGTCAAATTTAAATGACATCAACCCAAAAATCCTTCTACTACAGAAGGAAAACTCCAACCCAAGGAGGTTAACTGCACCTACAAAAACAGGCAATAAATCATCTCACACCAGTGAAACCCAAAGAAAGAAAACCAGACACACACACACACACACACACACACACACACACACACACTGTCAACTACAACAGAAATTAGCAATCATTGGTCACCGACATCTCTCAATATCAATGGACTTAACTCTCCAATTAAAAAAAAACATAGACTCATAGAATGAACACGAAAACAGATCTATCCCTCTGCCGAATACAAGAAACATACCGCAACATCAAAGACAGGCATTAACTCAGAGTAAAGTATTGGAAAAAGATTTTTCCAAGCAAAAGGCCCCAAGAAATAAGCTGATGTAGTTATTCTAATATCTAACAAAATAGACTTCAAACCAAAATTAATTAGAAAGGATGGGAAAAGACATTTCATACTCATCAAGGGAAAAATTCACCAAGATGTCTCAATTCTCAACATCTATTCCCCAAACACAAGGGCACCCACATTTGTAAAGGAAACACTACTAAAGTTTAAATCACAATTGACCCTTACATATTGATAGTAGATTTCAATACCCAACTCTCACTAATGGATAGATCATCCAGACAAAAACTTGTTACAAGTGTGGTGGGGGAGGGCTTTGTTTGTCCTGGCTGCCTGGCTAGCTTACACCTGAAATAACCACACAGAAATTGTATTAATTAAAACACTGCCTGGCCCACTAGCTCTAGCCTCTTATTGGCTAACTTTCACATATTGATTTAACCCATTTCTATTAATCTGTGTATTGCCATATGACAGTGGCTTACTGGGAAAGATTCAGCATGTCTGATTCTAGTGACTCCATGGCGGTTCTCTCTCTCTCTCTGCTTTCTTCCTTCCAGAATTCAGTTCTATCTCCCCACCTACCTAAGTTCTGCCCTATCACTAGGCCCAAAGCAGTTTCTTTATTAACCAATGAAAGCACCACAAATACAGAAGGGCCTCCTACACCATTTCCCCTTTTCTGTTTAAACAAAAAGGAAGGCTTTAGCTTTAACATAGTAAAAGTACATATAATAAAACAGGTATCAAATAAGAACTACAGTTACAATATTTATATCTTCTTTATCTTTTATCATAACTAAGGAAAGCTATATTATTACAATTTTTCAATTCCTCAAAGACTCCAGAAGGATATAATATTACCTAAGTAATCAGAAAGTGCATTGTAAGCAACTTCCAAAACTCTAGAATCGACAGAGACATCTCGCTTCCTGTACGGTCACCCAAAGTTCTTCTGTAGCATAGGGACATCCATCTTCAGTGTACAGGCCTATAGTATCCAGTAGACTTTTCCATGAAGCAAGAAATTCAAAGACAGTTCAGTCACTTTCTTCTGTATCCTGCAGAATGTCTCATAGACTCTTTCATGAATCAGGAACCCCGAAGGATCATTTCACCTTTAGGCAAGTTCAGCAGTCCTTTCTCTGTGGGTTCTTCATGTCCAGTTTATGCAACAGTCCAAGCAAGAATAGTTTTTTTGCCCAAATGGCTAGCCAACTCCGTAAGAAGCCTCTTTGATGCCCATCTTCCTCTTGAAGTAGATTGGTGCTGCCAGGATCAGATGTGTCTCATTGTCATGAAGTGTCCTAAATTATAAAACATTTAAATGCCATATTCTGAAGTTCTCTGAAAGATTTGAAGAATACCTAACTAAGTGAAATATATCTCTATACATCTAGAAAATCTATCTAATATGACTACAACTTTGACTATTATAGATGACTATTTATTAACCTATATTTCTTAATGTGCATTACATTTTTAAATGAATTACACAATCACAATACCTGATTCAAGATCAGAAATACATAAACATATAACAAAATTGACCTTAAATTTGTATCAATAAATCAAGATTTATACCAATGCAAATTATTCATATCTATATCATATCCCCCTTTAAATGTAAACAAATATTTGTAAACAATATTTGGGAATATGGACATAGTTATTTCTCTCTAAACTTCTTCCTGCTGTATGGGGGCACTGTTAATCAGGTCTTTCATGGTGTATCCTGTGTGCTAGGTTATCTCAGATACCAGTTGGTTGAAGTAATTTTTTGAGGGCATTCACGGCAACCTTTCAGGAGGCCTAGGTCCATGAAACCACATTCGCATGGAGGCAATCCCCAGGTTCTCATCTTCTGTGAAAACAAAAGAAGAACCTCTTCCCAAGCAACATGTCCTTAGATCCAAATTCTGAAGTCATGATACTTTTATAATATACATGCTGGTTTAGCTTAGCAGCCCAATCCATAAAATGTCTCTCTGTACTTAGCTCCTTCACAGTCAAAAAATTCAAAGAAAACACAATATACATAATCAAGACTCTCTGTGAATTTTCCATTTTTACGTGGCTTATTTTTCTTTACTTCTTTTAATGACTATCTGTACTCTGTCTCTTTAAAGACTTTACCCTTTTCTTTTAAAGCCTTATTTTATGACTCTCTATACTCTTTTTCTTTTTTCCCCCGCAAGCCTACATTTATCCAACACTGTGGCCCATTTAGAGGTCTTTTATATCTGAATCTGTCCTATTGTGAATCTGCATTTTTTTACTATCCAGGAGCACTTCTTTAAATGCTAAGCACTTCTTAAAAACTAAAGTTGCACCCTTAGTCGGGGTAATATGGTAATACAAGTTTGCCTGCCCACTCTAAAACTTAAGCTGTGCTGTTATTATGATAAATATGGTAGTTTCTGCTAGCTCTGCACAGTGCAGCATGGGTGTCTCTGAGAGCCAAGGACATGACCCCACTTCCAGGCACAAAGGTGGTCCTCATTGCCATCAAGTAAAGCTGGAGAAATCTGCTCACAAATCCATCCAAATTCTCTGCCTCCCACAAGAGACAGAGGTTGCCCTGGCAGCACAGCCCAGAAAACCAGTATTTTAAAACCGCTACTTTTTTCCTGCTGTGGCTGCTGAGTCAGGAAATTCTCTCTGTGGCATACCACCAACAAATAGCATAAAGCTGTGTTAAACTCTCTATTTTTCTTTAATAGAATTCTTTTTTCAAGCCCTCTCAGGTTTTACATGGATTTAGTTGACCATGTTGGAGCATCAGTTGTTACAAGGAGGGAGCAACCCCTTGTTTGTCCCAGCTGCCCAGCTAGCTTACACCCGAAATAACCACACAGAAATTGTATTAATGAAATCACTGCCTGGCTCATTAGCTCTACCCTCTTATTGGCTAACTCTCACATCTTTATTTAACTCATTTCTATTAATCTGTGTTTTGCCATGTGACAGTGCTTACCAGGAAAGATTTAGCATGTCTCATATCTGACTCTGGCAGCTCCATGGCGGTTCTCTCTCTCTCTCTCTGCTTTCTTCCTCCCAGAATTCAGTTCTGTCTTCCTGCCTACCTAAGTTCCGGTCTATTACCAGGTCCAAAGCAGTTTCTTTATTAAATCAATGAAAGCAACACAAATACAGAAGGACCTCCTACATCAAAACTAAACAGCTAAATACTGGAGCTAACAGATGTTATGAACCAAATGGGTCAGTCAGGTATCTATAGAAACATGGAGCCCAAACACAAAAGAAAACACTTTCTTCTCATCACCTCATGGTACATTCTCCAAAGTTTACTACATACTTGTTCACAAAGTAAGTCTCAACAGATACAAGGAAATTGAAATAATTCCCTGTATCATCTCAGACCACCATGGATTAAAGTTGGATTTCAACAATAAAAGAAATAACAGAAAGACTACAAACTCATAGAAACTGAATAACTCTCTACTGAATGACTTATGTGTCAAGGAAGAAATAAAGAAAGAAATTAAAGATGTTCTAGAAATTATTTGAAAATGAGTGCACAACATATCTGTACTTATGGGACTTGATGACAGTGGTGCTAAGAGGAAAGTTCACAGCACTACATGTCTTCATAAAGAAATTGCAGAGATCTCATACTAGCATCTTAACAGCACACCTGAAAGTTCTAGAACCTAAAGGGCCCAAGAGAAGTAGAGGACAGAAAATAATCAAGCTGAGGGCTGAAATCAACAAAATAAAAACAGAATCAATGAAGCAAAGATTGGTTCTTTGAGAAAATCAACAAGATAGACAAATCTGTAGGAGTTCCTTCTGTTTGTGTGTTGCTTTCATTGGTTAATGAATAAAGAAACTGCCTTGGCCTAGTTGATAGGGCAGAACTTAGGTAGGCAGGGGAGACAGAACTAAATGCTGGAAGGGAGAAAGGCAAAATAGGAGAGAGACACCATGGATCCACCAGAGACAGACATTCCAAGTCTTTCCCGGTAAGCCACTGCCATGTGGTGATATACAGATTAATAAAAATTGGTTACATTAATGTAAGAGTTAGCCAATAAAAAGTTAGAACTAATGGGCCAAGCAGTGTTTTAATTAAAACAGTTTCTGTATGATTATTTCGGGGCTAAGCCAGCCAGGCAGCCAGGATGAACAAGCAGCCCCCTGCAACATAAATCCTTATACAAACTAACTAAAAGGCTGAGAGAGACTCTCCAAATTAAGAAAATCAGAAACAAAAAGGGAGTATAACAATAGACACTGAAGAAATCCCAAGACTCATTAGGGCATACTTGAAAAACCTATACTCCACAAAACTGGAAAATCTCAAAGAAATGAACAAATTTCTTGATAGATATTACTTACAAAAGTTCAGTTGAGATAAGATAAACAATTTAAATAGACCTATAACCCTAAAGGAAATAGAAACAATCATTAAAAGTCTGCCAATCCAATAAAAGCCCAGAGCCAGACAGTTTAAGTACAGAATTCTACTGTACTTTCAGAGAAGAGCTAATTCCAATACTCAAATTGTTCCACAAATTAGAAAGAGAAGAAGCATTGCCAATTTTATTTTATCAGGCTACAGTCACTCTGACACTCAAACCACATACAAACTCAACAAAGAAAAAGAGATACAGACAAATATTCCACATGAACATTGATGCCAAAATATTCAATAAAATACTTGCAAACTGAATCCAAGAATATCCAAAAGATCATCTACCATGATCAACTAAACTTCATCTAAGAGATATAGGAATGGTTCAATGTACAAAAAACTATCAGTGTAATCCACTGCATAAACAAACTGAAAGAAAAAGAAAACACATGATTATCTCAGTAGATGCTGAAAACGCTTCAGAGAAAATTCAATACCCTTCATAATAAAAGTCTTGAAGAGATTAGGGATCCAAAGGGCATAACTAAACATAATAAAGACAATTTACAACAAGTCTATAGACGACATTAAATTAAATGGAAAAAAAACTCAAAGCAATTCTATTAAAATCAGGAAGAAGATAAGGCTGTCCACTCTCTCCTTATCTGTTCAATATAGTACCTGAAGTTCTACCTAGAGCAATTAGACAACTAAAAAAGATCATGGGGATACAAATTGGAAAGAAAGACGTCAAA
>JAQHUG010000162.1:1790731-1804526 GCA_028555095.1 Dicrostonyx torquatus
ATGCAAAGATTTTAAGGAAGCAGTGCAGACAGTCACGTGGAATAAGAGCATCTTAGAAGGGAAAACGTCATAGGTACAAAGACTTTGAGTCTACAGCATCCTGGTGTGTCTGAGAAAGGTAAAAGAGGCTAGAGTGATGCAAACAGACTGTTGTATGAGAACAGAAGAGTCACTTGAAAAGGGTTGCACTCTAGAGTTATCTTAAACTGATGTCAATGGGGAAGGAGAGATGGCTCAGCAGCTGATAGCATTGGCTGCTCTTGCAGAAGATCTGGGCTCAGGTTCCTTTACCCACGTGGCAGGTTACAACTGTCTGTCACTTCAGTTCTATGAGATCTGATACCCTCTTCTGACCTCTGTGGACACAAGGCACACATGTGCCACACACACACACACACACACACACACACACACACACATACATTCACACACACATGCAGGCAGACAGTCACACATGTAAAATAAATCTAATAGACTTTGAGGAATGAGTCATTGAAATAGGGAAGGACAGGGAAGGTCCAAGAGGGGAACTTGGCAAAGAGCCACTGACAGTCCTCATGCCTGAGAGCTGAGAGAATGAGAGCCCTGGTCTTCAAGGGGGATCTGAGCATGGTGTACATCACAGTTTCTGAACCTTTCAGTGAGATAAATAGAATCATGTTGCTAGCTCATTTGTAGACAAGCACACTGAGGTTTAAGAAGAGTAATGGACTATGTGGATTTCCACGGTTGCATCAAAGCCATAGACTGGTCTTCTGATTTGGTGATGCCCATCCTCAACCATAATAACCCGCTCTCCCATCTGCTTGCCATGAGAGTCTGTGGGACTGTCAGGAGTAGATTGTCCCTGTGATGTTGAAGTGCATGCAAACTCCATGTCCCTGGGTATCGTGTGGTTAACCTCTCATGCATGGTCTTAGGCCACAGATATGATACAGACTGGCATGTCCCTGCATATGTGACAGGAAACAAACTTGGCCTCCTCTTTGATTCCTTCTTCTCTCTTCTCCAAGTCCTCCCATTCCCTCTTCTATCCTTCCTCCATTTCTTTTTTCTCCATACTTCTCCCCTTTCCTTAACTTTCCCTCCATCCCTCTTTCCTCCTCTCTCTTACTCCTCACCCATGACTAGTTTGCAATATGTGCATCCTGTGCCCAGCAAAGTACTAAATATTTTAAAAGCATTCTCTTGTTTTTAAAAGAAATTATTAATTAAACTAGGTGCAGTGGGTACATGCCTTTAACCCCAGCACTCAGAGGTAGAGACAAATCAGCTAAGATTATATAGTAAGGCCTTATATAAAAACACAAACCTTAAAAGCGAAGAATTGTGGAAACTGAATCTAGGACCATGGAGGAAGAGGCTTTGAGGTAGGGACATGCCCTTTTGAACACCTCCACCAGAGACACCTGTGGAACACATAACTAAGCCATGTAAAACTCCAGCTCAGAATGCTTGAATATCACACATTTTCCTTCCCGTGTACTTGAACGACAATTATCTCCTAATTGCCTCCTTCCTGTGGTTTCTAATAACAGGCACAAAGCAGGAGAGTTGAGCAATTGATCAAATCTCAGAGAAGTAAAGTTTATTTTTTAAAAAAGATATGCAATATTTTAATATTTCTTTTTCTCTTTTTTATTGAAAAATATTTTTTCATCACATAATAAATCCCGATTACAGTTTTCGCTCCCTCTACTTTTTCAGTTCTTCTCCATCTCCCCTCCCATCCAGATTCACCACCTTTCTGTATCTTATTAGAAAATAAACAGGAATACATGGAATAATAAGACAGTAAAAGATAATATCATAAGATAAAACAGAAACTAACACATTGGAATAGGACAAAACAAACAAGCAAACAAAGGAAAAGCACAAGAAACATACAGAAGTGATGTGGGATTCCCCTTTGTATGCTGTGAATATGTTTTACTACCATTGATTAATAAAAGATGCTTCAGCCTATAGCAGGGCAGAATATATATATATATATATATATATATATATATATATATATATATATATAGAGAGAGAGAGAGAGAGAGAGAGAGAGAGAGAGAATAGGCGGGGTCAAGGAGACACCATGTAGCCACGGAAGGAGACAGCTGCCTGACAGATCTTTAGGTAGGCCATAGTCACGTTCCTGATACACAGATTAATATAAAGGAGTTAATTTAAGATATGAGAGTTACTTAATAAGAAGTCTCAGCTACTGGCCAAGTAGTGTTGTAATTAATATAGCTTCTGTGTAATTCTGGGCAGCCGGGAAACGAATGAGTGGCCTCTGCTTACATAGAAGCAGAGATCCATTCAGTAATATTATAAAAAACATTACACTTGAAGTTATAATATATACCCAAGGAACCTGTAGGGTAAGAAGAGAAATAGATGCAGATATAGTGATATAATAAAAAATAATATAAAAATCAAAAAATAAAAAATCCCTGACATGACATTATGAAAGAAGGAACCTCCAAAGATGCCTGATGCCTTGAGTTAATTTTCTGTTGGCTCTCTGTTGCTGGGCATTCAGCCTACATTTAAGAGTAGTTTGTTTCCCCAGTAAGACTCCCTTGGAGAAAACTAAAGTTTCATTTGCAACTGGTTCTTAATTTGAGATAGTTTATGAGCTAGGGATGGGGGTATGAGTCCACTTCTTTCAGCTCTAGAACCCTGTGGTGGTTTGAAGGAAAGTGGTCCCCAAAGGGAATGGCACTATTAGGGTATGACCTTGTTGGGGGAAGTGTGTCACTGTGGGGGAGGCTTTGAGGTATCTCTTTTGCTCAAGTTTCTCTCAGTTTGACGTTCAGTCAACTTCCTGTTGCCTGCAAAATGTAGGTCTCTCAGCTCCAGCACCTTCATGTTTGCCTGCATGAAGCCATGCTCCTTGTCATGATGATAATGGACTGAACCTCTGAAAATTTAGTGATCCACCCTAATTTAATGTTTTCATTTATACAAGTTGCCATAGTCATGGTGTCTCTTCACAACAATAAAAACCCAGTTTAAGACAAGCCCCATCTGGTGCAGACCTGTGCAGACCCCGTACATGTTGCCTCAGTCTCTGTGAGTTCATACATGCACCTATCCTGTTGGTTTAGAAGGCCTTGTTTCCTTGGTGTCTTCCATCCCTTCTAGCTTTTATAGTCTTACTGCATCCTCTTCCATGGGTTCTCTGAGCTATGAGAGGAGGGATTTGACGGAGCTATCCTGCCTAGGGATGAATGTCCCAAGGTCTCTCACTCTGCACACCATCTAGCTGTGGGTCTCTGTATTTGTTTCCATGCAGGAGGAAGCTTCTCTGGTAATGTATGAGCAAGGCACTAATCATATTTGTCTTTCTGGATCTGGGCTACCTCACTCAGAATGATTTTTTTTGTTATATCTATTTATCTGAGAATTTTATGGTTTCTTCCTTTTTACTGGCCAAGTAATACTTCATTGTGTAAATGTACTACATTTTCTTTATCCACTCTCCTGTTGAGGGACATCTAGGTTGTTTCCAATTTCTGGCTATTATGAAGAAAGTAACAATGAACATGTTTGAGCAAGTGTTCTTGTGGAAGGATGAAGTATCCTTTGGGTATATGCCCAAGAGTTACATAGCTGGATCTGGAAGTAGATTGATTCCCATCTTCCTGAGGAAGTGCCACACTGATTTTTATAGTGGCCCTGTGAGTTCGAAACCCCACCAGCAATGTATGAGTGTTCCCTTTATTCCTTATTCATCCTTGCCAGAATGAGCTGCCGTTTGTTTTTTGATTTAGCCATTCTAACAAATGAAAGATGAAATCTCAAAGTAGACAAACTTAAATCTTTTCCCTCATTGTCCTCTTCTTTAGCTTCTGGGCAGAGTGTCTGACAGATCCCAAAGCCCTTTTGTTTACGCTGGTAAGATGTAAATATTTATGATGATTTGAGGTTGGACAAGCAGCCTCAATTTTAAACATCTAATGTTCAGAGCAAGGTTTTTTGAGGACATTTGACTTGGTTTAATGTCAAGTCACTTGACCTTCCCTGGAGTAGACCTTTGTGAACAAGGAGGCAGGATAAGAGAAGTAGTATATTAGTCACTTTTCTATTGCTGTAATAAAACACCATGACCAAGGCATCTTACAGAAGGGTGGGTTTATTGAGGCTTATGCTTCCAGGGAGTTAGAGTCACTGAGGGTGGCTAAAGAAGCAAACTCAAAGTTCATACACATCTTGAACTACAAGCAGGAATACCTGGTTAATTCTGTGGAGAATATTTTAGGGTCTTTGTAAGTTCCAAGTTGGGGTTCATCTTTTGAAATTACCATGAGAAAGGACACAACCCCTTCTGGGTGGCTATTTGTAGCTCCTTCAACCCAGAGATGATAATGGAGCCCATCCTAGCACCCCACCAGCCTCTTTTTCTGGATCAGACCTTCCAGGCCCTGACCCAAACAGTACACCCACCTTTGCCTCTTGCATCCAACTCCTAACCTGGCAAGAAATGCGAGCCATGCTGCCCCAGTTACAGCAGTAATGTTTCTTGCTGCCTTCTGCTGGTAAGCTTTCTTGTACTGGAGTCAAGCCACATCCACAGTCTTCTTCATCATGCATATTGAATTAATACACATACATAATGAACTCTAAAAGGTGAGGCAGAAGCTGTTGCTCCTAAGAACTCTCTCCTCTCTTGTACTCTCCAGTGGTAAAGAAATGATGATAATCCTCCATCTTCAGTTATGTGTTTCTTCCCTTACACATATTCTCTATGTAGCCCTGGCTTCCTGCCTTGCTATGATCTATGACAGTGATGAAGAGACTGTTGGATCTGCTCTGAGGTTCTTATTCTTAGAAGATCTGCAGGCCTGTAATTCTTTCTCCCCAATAGCTACACGGTAAAGAAAGTAGGTCATTCTCTTATTTGTCTGTCTATCTATCTATCTATCTATCTATCTATCTATCTATCTATCATCTACCTACCCACTATCTATATATTTATCTATCTATACATACATACATAGATATGTATATGTGTACACACACACACACACATACACACAGACAACCTTGCTTATAAGGTTTCAAGAATTTTGGTTTTCAAGTCAGAAATTTCACACCCTAGATCCAACTGGCAAGAAGCCTAGAACTCACCATTTTCACTTTACATTTTGAAATTCTCACACGAATTTACTGACAGAGTAACCAGAGTATTAAAATGAGCTTTGAGCCTAAGGTTCATTTGCATATGTCCCATCTTATGACATTCATTTGATGCATGATTTCAGAGTCTGTTTTGCTGTTATGAGATGCTCTCCAAATCACACGTGTATTTATGTTTGAGCTTTCCTGTCATCAAAAAGCTTCAGCGTCTGACAAAGGCATATATAATTGACCATCTGCTATCCTACTTTCACGCCTTATGTATTATTTGTACAAATAAAATACTATAGTATTTTTCCATAACCAGATATTCTAGGGTCTTATTAAGTTGGTAACTAAGGTGAATATCTTAATCATCTGCAACTAGATATGCTAATTTAATTATTAATTACACTTTGGTAGAGTATTGCAGACCTCAAAGAGAGGCAGAAATGTTTTTGGCTTCTTGTACTCCAGTCTGCATGTTTTTGGTATCTACAGCCTTCATGTAAGCCATGGTCTCTTATTTTTAATTTAGATTTTTAGGTTAGCACACAAAGTAATGGGCTGTGTCACATCTTCATTCATATGTCCACTGCTGTATCTTCATGCATCCTGCCCCACTGAGTTCCTCTCCTGTCCTATGCCTCTTACCACCCCTACTCCAGCTGTTTCTCTTTTGTCCCCAGTCAGGTCCCCTTCTGATTTCCTATGGCCTATGTCCTACTACACTCTCCACTCCTCACCACCCTTGCCATCTCTTCCTCCCCACTCATGATCCCCTTTCTAGTTTGGTGACCTATGGATATGCAAATGTAAACACGCATGCACTTTGTTTCAAATCCAGGTTCCACATATGAGAGAAAGCATGAAATATTTCTCTTTTTGAGTCTGGCATATTTTGCTTAGCATGGTGATTTCCAGTTGTACCCATTTTCCTACAAATACCATACTTAACTTTTCTTACGGGTACAAAACCTTTCATTTTGTATATATATAGCACTCTTTCTTCATCCATGCCTCTGTTGACCTACATCTGGGTTGGAGCTCTTTCCTAGCTACTGTGAATACGTCAGTCATAAACATGGATGTACACATATCTCTGTGGAATATTGGTTTAGAATCCTAGATGCTATGGTTGCTCAACTGTCAGGGCTTTTTGTTTGCTTGTTTGTTTTTAAAGAAAGATTCATATTGATTTTCATAGTGACTATACAAATTTACAATCCCATCAGCAATCGAGTGAAGGGTCTCCACAAATCTCCCCATCATTTTCATGTCTATTCTTTGCATTTTGTGACCCATTGAGATTACCCAAGGATGCCTTTGAGACAATGGGTGTGGTCCTTTGGAGTCTGGTGGACCCAGCAGTGGGGACACAACTGAAGACAAGGGCTTACCCTCTGCAAGAGTCTATCAATAGCCAACAGTTACAAGGAAAAGAGTTCTTTCCCTGTGAGCTCTTTCCCTTCCCTGACTGACTATTGCTGGGGCTTAATATAGGTAGATAGAGTTCCAGTGAGTGAATGGCTGCAGTGGCTGCGTTGAGTCTAACAGTGGAGTTCCATAGAACTCACCCCTATTGTAAACACTTCCTGCCTTCTTCTGCAATGTCCCCTGAACCTTAGAGGGAGTGGTTTGAATCTCTTTGTAAAGGCTGAGCTCACAGTCTTATTTGTTCTCCATCCTGGGCATCCACAGGTCTGCCTTTACCACAGTTCATTTTAAGGCGAGATTTCTTTGATTACAGCTGGGAGGGATCAGCTTTTGTTTAAGGTTATAAGAATAGATACTTTGAAAGTGGCTTGCTGCCTTGACTGTATCTTAGCTACTATTCTATTGCTGTGAAGAGACACCGTGACCAGGGCAACTTTTAGAAGAAAACAATTAATTGGAGCCTTGCATAATGTTTCAGAGGGTTAATCCATGGCCCTCATGACAGAGAGTGTGGTGACAGACAGGCAATCATGGCTCGGGAACAGTAGCTGAGCGCTTATATTCTGATCACAGGCAGTAGGCAGAAAGAATGTAAGACTGGGCTCTTGGAACCTCAAAGCCCACCACCCGGCGACACACTTCCTTCAATAAGTCCATAACTCCTAATCTGACTGGCAACAAAATATTCAAATATGTATGCCCATGGGGCCATTCTTGTTCAAACCACCACAGACAGGTTAGTTAAACATTGCTAGTGAGTCCCCTGCCTGGTAGTACATCTCCCCAAACCTTGGTTGTTTTCTGAGATTATAATAGCAAGCACAGGCCATCCCATGGCTCTTAACTGCAATTGTAAAACTATTGGTTACCACCACAATGAAACCATTATTATATAGGTAGACATATCTTACCAGGCAGGCTGGACTTCTGGTTAACAGAGTTCATAGCTTGACAACATTCATAATGCTTGTTGACCCAGCAACCTTAAAAAGCTTAACTTGGGTTCTCTTTACATCCTACAAAATATCTAAAGTGGACTCTTCAAAGTAGAAAGGGTGTGTGACTGACCAGTCACATTACGAGCCTACCGCTTGATCATCGCTCAAGATCTGAGGCTTCCAATTCCACTTCCTCTTCTTGTCGCGTTTGTTCAATGACAACACCAGTGGACATGCCAACAGGCACGGGAGAGATCTCCTAAGGCCCCATCCCTGGATGATGAGATACAGGCAATTCAGGGGCTGCTGGGAAAGGATGAATTGGTTTTCTCCAGGGATGAGCTCCCTGTAGGTTATCCAAGCTGAAGAGGTCAGTCCTAGATATATCACCATACAGTCAGTGCTAAATGGACTCAGTAGGATGTCAATGCTGTTTTATGTATATAAAACAATAATAATGAAAGCATAAGAGGTCATGAATTTGGTAAGGAGTATGTGAGGGGACCCAAGAGGAGTTGAAAGTGAGGGAAAGGGGTGGGAGTATAAAGTTCTCAACCAAAATGAGATTTAAGGAAAACCACACAGTACATTTGGAAAATTACATTTATTTCGAATGTAGTCTCGTGAATAGAGAAAGATAAATAGCCTGCATCAAAAAAGATCATTTCTATCCTCCAAATTTACATTTCACTGGGGACAATCTTATTGGTTTTACAAAGAGACAGTTTACATTATGTGTGCCATTGTTGCCTTTAAAATAATTATACATTGAATAATTAAGAAATAGGATACATCTTTTTATAATTAATTTTGAAGTTGATGCTAGGCATGTAAACAGAAAATTGTAAGGGTCTGAATTAAAGGTTTTTTAATGACCTGAAAAAATGCCCCGCTTTAAGCCTTTGGTCTCCCTTTTCTTTCCCCTTTCTTCCTTCTTTGTGTAATCACAAACCAAGATCAGTCCCCTCACCTTTGAGCTTTCAAGAGGTGTTGCTGGTTTTCAAAGGTGGGACACATGTATTTAACACCCGAAATCCCCACTCAGATTAATGTCTGTGCATTCTTACAACCTAAGGATATAAATTTCCCCAGAAATCACATTTCTTGCTATTTTAAAACACAAGTAATTCCAAATTGGCTCAGATATATTGTGTACTTCAGGGCTCCCTGACAGCAGGAAGCCATTCGTCCGCACGGGTATTTCTGAAATAGAACCTTAGAGAATAGTGCGCACAACTTAAACAGAAAATCTTGCAGGAAATGGTGGTATGAAATGGATCACTTAAAAACACCTGTCCTGTCCTGATTTTAAAATCCTGATTTTCAAATAAATCTCACCCAGAGCCTGGCTTTTCCCACAGAAGAAAAACAACATTCTTTGATGGCCAGCTTTATTATCCTAAAAGCTTCTGGGTTTCCTTTTCCAACTTGGATTCAGATCAAACTCCTAAATAAATGACACATCTTTCTCCTCTTCTCTAAGCTGTTCTGACTCTGAAGGTCTCGCTTTCCTCAGGCTGGAGCTGTTTCAACATCTTGCAATGAGGCAACCAATTAAAGTGTTTGTGGTTTGGCTGCAAGACTTTCCTCTTCTCTGACTCGAGTTCTGTCTTCTTCAGCTGAAGCCAGTACAGCATATTCCCATTTCTAGATCTCAGTTCGGAAAACACTATGCTCAGAAAAAAATTTAAAACCCCAGACTACTATGAACGGAGTATTTGACAACAGCTCATCTCCATGACTCCTTCAAATACCAAGTGGGATGTCTACCCAGAAACCATCATAACTTTCTCAGAACTTCTTATACCCCAGGGTCTGTAATGAAATATGTCTTTATTATGAGCATTAGAATCATGTAATATCTTCTGTCTTATGTTTATGAGGACTTGATTTGAGAGAAAAGTCACTTCCTTTGCATTTTTGAGAGTTTCTATTTGCCCCATTTTGATGCAGATTCTTCCTTATGTGTCCACATACTGTGCTAGAACCTCTTTCATGGCAGGACTAAGACTTTTACTGCTTTAATTTTTTTTCTTTGAGAGGCGATCTTACTATGTAGCCCTGGCTTACCTGGAGCTCACTATGTAGACCAGGCTGGTCTTGAACTCACAAAGATCCACCAACCTCTGCTTCCCCAAAGCTGGGATTAAAAGCCTGTGCCACAATGTCCAGCTTCTTGCTCATTTTTGAATCTTTCTCACAGGGCATGTGTCTGGCACATGGTAGAAGATTAAGAAAATGTTTCCTGATTGTGCAAGGATTGGCCGGGGGACTACGGTTTGCATTAAATCAATATAGACAAGGGGGGATAAAACCAATGCATTGTATATCGTTATAAACACTGACTGAAGACCCCTCAAAGGTGTTCTGTGATGGACATTATAGTAGGAATGGTTACGAGTTGCCTGAGCTCACTGAGAAACTCATTTAGAAGCAGGATTGCTCCCCTACTTCAGACTTAAACTTGTTTGTTTCAAAGTGTCCTTTAAGGCTCCTGTGTGGGGATGGGTTGCCACCTTCAACTGGGACAGAGAGGAGAGAAAACAGCAAAAACAGCCCAATAGTAAAAACACTATTCCCTTGACAACAGGTAGAAGGTCAGCCACTTCCAACAGAAGTTACTATTGTTTACCCCATGATATAAAAATGTACAGCAGGCAAGAGAAGCTGGGAGCTGAGATGTGGGGAGCTCATCCATGAGGAGGAAGTTCAACCCAGAATTCTAGCCCCCTGCTTCAACTTTCCCAGATGCTTTCTGCTGGATGTTATGAGCACCTGATTTTATGATGTGATGTCAGCTTGCTGCTGTTTGCTCTTTCATTTGAAATCCTCATTAGAGGGGACCCTCCGCTGTGCTGGACTCTCCACAGGGAATGCCAGCCAACTGCTTCAATGGGGCTTCCTCAGTAGTTTCTGCTGGAAGTTCCAAGGGCCCAATTTGATGATTTTCTTTCTTTCTTCTCTCTCTCTCTCTCTCTCTCTCTCTCTTTTCTCTCTTTCTGTCTCTCCTCTCTCTCCCTTTCTTCTTTCTTCTCTCTCTATCCCTTGCTCTCTCTCTTTCTTTCTCTTTCTCCCTCTCTTTCTTTTTCTCTCTCTTCCTTTCTTTCCTTCATCATATGTCTATTAATCTATCTATCATCTATCTATTTATTATCTATCTATCAATCATCTATTTATCTTATATCTATTATCTATCATTTATCTATCTATCTATCATCAGTTCTTGTTATTTATTACTTTACTTTGATTTTCAATATACTTAATAAGCTCACTCATTCAAAACAAGAAGTATGGCTATCATAGATTATTTTCTGGATCATATAAGATATATACTTAAAAACTATGGGGACAGATTCTTCTGTGTTTGTGTTCAGGAAGCATGCCTGGAAAGTTTCAGAGGACATGTTATCTGAAGAATATCTCGAAGAAGAAATAAGAACTCCTCAGAGGCCCAGAAGAGAGGAAAATGAGAATTCATGACCAAAGGAACCCTTACTGACAAGGCATGCTAAGTTTGGAGTATTTGGGAGACATGAAGTGGGAGATCCTTAGTAGGCCTGGAGTTGAAGATAAAGACTTCCCCTGCAAGCTCAGTACTTAAATATGGGGTTATATTTCAAGTCTTTATTTTGAGCTTGGGGACACTGTGGTCATTAATCAGTAATTGCACTTGTGTAGCAGGAGATGAAATTGTTCAGTTGACTGGACTTGGACTTCCTCTAAGAAAGAAAGTGAGCTTCAGATTGTAGCTATGATCTCAACCCAAAGTCTAGTTTCCCTTTGAGGAAGCATGGTGACCACAAGTCAGCCGTCTCTTTACTGCACACTAGGGGCACCATTACTGGAGCAAAGTCTTTGGTCTGGATCATGTCAGATACGAATGGAAAGGATTTGGGATATTATTACCCTTACAGTATAGTGTGTGCATTTCCATATTCACCCTCAAGGTAAAAGAAGAACAAATACTGAAAGAAGCTACCCAAGCCAGGCTTTAAAATTTCACAGGAAACACAGAGTAGAGAAAGGCCTGATATCCTGTTGTAAATAGGGGAGAGGTGTGGGTTATGTTCCCCAGCCGCCAGCCACTGGCCCGCTCAGTCGCTGGCCACCTGCACCCGAAATAACCACGTGAGAACGGCATTCATTCAAACTCTGCCTGGCCCATTATCTCTAGCCTCTTCATGGCTAGCCCTCACCTCATAAACTAACCCATTATAAAAGTCTGTAAGCCACCATGTGGTGACTTACTGGAAAGGTCTAACCTGCATCCATCTGTGATGGGAGCCTCATGGTGACTGTGTCATTTCCTTTCTCTCTCACTGCCTTCTGCTCTGTCTACTCCGCCCACCGAAGGGCTATGTCCTCTCCTATAGACCAGGCAGTCTTTTATTCAACCAATGAGAGTAACAGAAATAAAGATGGACCCTCCTACATTATCCTGAATCCAGTCCTGACTGATGACCAAAGTGCTTTGAGCATCAGTCTTCTTTGCAAAATGCTTGCCAAAGACATAGGCCAGATAGGTGGGACTGTACTAGCTGCATTTGGAAAAGTTGACAGGCAGGAGATAGGTGGTTAGCTGAATATGTAGGAGGCTGAGATAAGTTGTGACCAAAAGAAACTAAAAAGTCTGTGTCTTTGAAAAAAATGCTTAAAACACAGAGGGAAGGATCTAGATATTATCTTCAGAATGAAGGGGACTGGGAATATTTAGTTTGTATCTCTTTTCCCGGGCAAAGAATTTTGTATTGGTAAAACACCATACAAATTAGGCAGCCAAACTTGAAATTATAAACACAGCTGAACCTGGAAATGCTGTTGCCTTGAAATGTTTTCTGTAGGCAGAGCGGTGACTCTAGGGCTAGGACTTGAAAATACCACACCATAGTTATAGTGATGAAGCAGATGTGTCCTATGGCTGGACATGGGGCATTCTAAAATCCCTTTTCATGGCAACTTTGAAAGTCAGCCTCCTCTGTTTTGTTTTGTTTTCAAGTAATCTAGAAAGTATGAGAACAAAGAATCCTATTCCAGTGACCTGTAAAGCAAGTGTTATGTTTGTTTTCTCTGCTGAGGTAGTCTTCAATTATGTGTGCTCCAAAATGCACACTAATTTTTCTTTTAGCAGAAGGTTCAATGGTGTCAAGAATTTCTTTTTGTACTGTAGCTTATTAAGGAAGATGGAAACTCCCTGGGAAAAAAAGAGAAAAGTAAACAATTTGAGAAGCATTCCAAAATGAATATATACTCTAAAAGGTACTAGTAAGTATTGGGAAAATCAATATTGGGGTTAAGTGGATATAGGAATGAATGGCATTGATATTGAGAAAAAAAGACAAGGAAAAAATGCAACTCCATGTCTGTGCTAGTTATTTTCTTTGCCATGATAACACCATGACCAATGCAACTTAAAGGAAGATAGTTTATTTTGCCTTATGGGGGCGCAAGAGTCTGTCCATTGTGGTAGTGAGGCATGACACTAGGTCATAGGAACAGGAAGCTGAGAGGTCTCATCTTCAACCACAAACATGAAGCTGAGAAAGAAAATTGGAAGTGGGGTGAAGCTATACCAGCTCAAAATTTACTCTAGTAACGTTCCTCTTCCAATTAGCCTGTATCGTCTAAAGGTTCCATGGTGAAGCCCCCAAATGGTGCCACCAACTAGGGACCAAGCATTAAAACTTTGAGCCTATAATGAAATTTTTCTTCCACAACACAATGATTAAACCTTTGCTTGAAGAGAAAACAGTATGCCATTTCTTCTGGAAACATTTGGAACAATTTTTTTCTTTCTTTAAAAGTTTTTATTTTTCCATTTTACATACTGCCCACAGTTTCCCCTTCCTCCTCCCTCATCCACTCTTTAGAGTATAAGACCTCCCATGGGGAGTCAACAAAGTCTGGCATATCAAATTGAGGCAGGACCAAAACAGGACCTCTCCCCTGTATTGAGGCTGAGCAAGGTATCCTTTCATAGAGACACCTTGCTCCAAAAAGTCAGTTCATGCACTAGGGTTAGATCCTCGTCCCACTGGCAGTGGGCCTACAGACTGCCCAAGTCACAGAAGTGTCACCCACATTCAGAGGACCTAGTTTGGGCCTATGCAGATTCCAGAGTTGTCAGTCCAGAGTCAGTGAACTGCCACTAGCTAGGTGAGATGTTTCAGTGGGTTTCCACACCATGATCTTGACCCCTTTGCACATATAATTCCTCAACTCTCTCTTCTATTGGACTCTGGGAGCTTGGCACAGTGCTTGGTTATGGATCTCTGCATTTGCTTCTGTTACTGGATGAAGGTTCCATGATG
>JAQHUG010000162.1:1805066-1831706 GCA_028555095.1 Dicrostonyx torquatus
ACAGAAGGAAGCCTATCAGAGTCTGGTGGCTTTTCATAAATACCTCTATTTCTTCTTCAGAATACAAGCTGCTACATAAAGGAAGCCAAGACACATTTACAGTGATTTTTGAAAATCTGAGCCGGAAGCTGATGGACTTAGAAGCTAGGAATATACTCTTTTTCTTTCTAACTGTGACTGGGAGGAAGGTATGAGAAGTAATTACATGGTAAGATATGTATGAAAATGAAGATTTGGCCCTAAACAGATAACATCTCATGAAGACTAGGAAGAAAAGGTTTAAGAAAGTAGCTGATGGTCTTCTGAAGACGAGGACCATATTTTATTCATCTCTGTATTTGAAGCACCTACTATAGCTCTTTACATATAAGTAGGTTAAAATTGAAAGCTTTTGAAAGAGAAAAAGATGTCAAGCAAATGAAACTATAAATTATAATTGTATCAGTGATAATAGGTGTGGGTAAATAAAAACTAACAACTTGTGAAAGGTGTGTATGGTTAGTCTCACAAGGGAGAGCAAGCAGCTGGTACACAATGATAACTTGTGGCTAAGTATGAAAACACAGAAGTGCAGAGCCAAGGTGTGCAGAATGAAGTGGAGAGGAGCCAGAAATGTTAGCACAAAGATGCAGAACTGGTCTTATAGTTACTGCTATACTCCAATTAACCAACTCGATGGGAGATTATATACTGCTCTAAGGAAATAGGTTTGGTAGGGGTCTCATCGTATAACAATAAACATCAATACTGTTCCAGAAATAGAAAAAGGTAAAGACCAAGACAATATTAGAGCCTTTGTAGTCATAAGTGGAGGTAAATATACAAGCATCTCACTAAAGTTATTCAAATTATAACCAACATGCTCAAAAGATAATAAATGGGCTTCCTGGGCTTCCATAACTAAGTTCTGCAGACTAGATTCCTTAAAAAACAGAAACACCTGCCCTACTGTTCTACAGGATAGAAGATTTGCATCAAGGCTTAGGTAGGGTCAGTTCCTTTGGAGGCTGTGAGGAAGACTCTGTTCCAGTTCTTTCAGCTAGCTCCTCATGGCAAGTTTTGCTAAAAATTGTTTGTGTTCCCTTGTCTTCCCCTTGAAGACAAGTTGGCAGTCTCTGATGTCATCTTCATATGACATTTTTCCTATGTAAGTCTCTGTGTTCACATTTTCCTCTTTAAAAATAAGAATCATATTGGGTTAGAAACAACCATACTGATCTGGTCTTAAATTGATCTTTAGTTCTAAATAAGTTAATAACCACAGGGACTAGGAATGATGTCATGTTATTTTAGAGAATCATACTTTAAACCATTACAGAATATAATAAATACCATGGGAATATGTAGCATGGTTTGACCAGATAGTAACTTAAATATTTTGTTCTAGGAAATTAGTATAAAGTTGAAAAATAAATTTTTGGGAGAAGAGAAATTCCCATTTGCATTAGAAATCATACTTTTAAAAGTATTTGTTTTTTATGAATATGAGTGTTTTGTTCTGTATGTATGCCCTGCCCTTTGTGCATGTACTACCCACAGGGGCCAGAAGAGAGTGGCCCCTCTAAAACTGGTATTACACATGGTTTTGAGTCACTATACAGCAGAGTCTGTTTATAACCTGAGTCCTCTGCAAGAACAATCAGTGTTCTTTACCACTGGCTAAACTTTCAAGCTCCTAGAAATTATTTTATAAGATAGAACTTGGTTTATTGGATCAATGAGGCACTCGTATCTATCATATGATGTTGTATATTATAACAGAGATTAAAATATTTATGAACTAACCATAATCTCCAGAATGACTTATAAATACTTGGTATGTGAGTGTATGTTTGTGTGTAAAATTTATTTCCTACTATGTAGATAAAGTAGTGCAATTTTCAATTGAAAATTAGTTTTAATTGCCTAGACAGAACTAATTCCTGATCATATAGGCCATTATGATGTGGATGTCCTTCTGTATATGTGTTGCTTTATTGGTTGATGAATAAAGCTGCTTTGGTCTATGGCAGGGCAGAACAAAACCAGGTGGAAAATCTGAACAGACATATATAGAGTAAGTGGAGTCAAGCAGATACCATGTAGCTGCCATAGGATGTGCTGAAACATTTATCAGTAGGTCACAGCCTCATGGCAATATACAGATTAATAGAAATGGGTTAATTAAAGATGTAAGAGTTAACCAGGAATATGCCTAAGCTATTGGTCAAGCAGTGTTGTAATTAATATAGTTTGTGTGTGATTATTCAGGTTTGAGTGGTTGGGAAACAACTGAGCACTCTCCTCTTAAAAATGACATGCCAAAAAGGGGCAACTACATCCACATAGAAACTGAGAGAGCTTGGCAAGGAATTCTAGGCACAAAAGAATAGAGTTAAGCACAGCTTCTTGGTAGCCTCTGTTTGCTGGCAGTGAGCAGATGCATAGCTTCTTTAAGAGAAGTCTTCCTGACTCAGTGTTAGCAGCAAAAAATTGATCCAGCTTCCTGGTTTGTGCTGGCAGAATGAACTTAAATGTGTTTTGTGAGCAGTATGTTACAAATCTCTTAATGGAGTGACATAGACTCACTGTATCCCTGGAACTGCGACAGTGTGCATGGCTTGCAGAGGCAATAAACATGCCTCTGCCATGTTGAACTGGGCAAAACAAGCATTGGTCCTAGCCACACCTACTTAGCATTAAGAAAAAAAGCACTCCTTGTCAGAAAATGATTACAGATACACAATAAAGACAGATTCAGATGAAAAATACCTCTGAATGGGTCACAGTGTTGGATAAATGTACAAAGTCTTGGGAGAGAGAAGAAAATTAGTATAGACAGTTAAAAAAACAGTCTTTAAAGAGACAGTAAAAGAAATATAAAAGAATACAGACCGACATAGATTATAGGAGTAAAAGTAATAATTAAAAGTCACATAAAAATACATAGAGATTCCAGGTTATGTATATTATTGTGTTTTCTTTGAATTTTTTGACTTCAGAGAGACATTTGATTGTGGACTGCTAAGCTAAACCAGCATATATATTTTCAAGGTATCTTGACTTCAAAATTTGAGTCTAAGGATATGTTGGTTTGGAAAAGAGGTTAAGTTTTGTTTCCATAGAAGATAAGAACCTGTGGTTTCCTTCCAGGCTAATATGGTTTGATCAAACAATACCCCCTGAAGTGATGGCCAACATCCACAACAGTTTCAGGATTGATGACCAAGATGGACTAATCACACAGGATACCCCATGAAAGACCTGATTAACAGTATCCCTAATCACCAGGAAGTAGTCTAAAATCTTAAGCTCAAATTTGCAAATATTGTTTATAAATAATTGTTTTCATTTAAAGGTGGGTTTATTGTAAGTGGTTAATGGCCACAGTCAGTTTCTATAAAAAAATAGGAGATATGATATAGAAATGAATACTTTACATTGGTATGGATCTTAGTCTATTGGTACAAATTTAAGATCAATGTTGTTACACTGTGTATATGTATTTCTACTCTTGTTTAAGGTATTGTGCTTGTGCAGCTCATTTAAAAATGTAATGTATAGTTAAGAAATACAGGTTAATAGATAGTCATCTATAATAGTCAAACTTGTAGTCATGTTAGTTAGGTTCTCTACATGTACAGAGATATATTTCAGATGGATAGGTATTCTTCAACCCTTTCAAAGACCTACAAAATATGACATATAAAATGTTTTAAGAACTTAGACTTTTTCTCAACAGTGAGACATATCTGCTTCTGACAGCACTAATTACTTCAGAGAGGTTGATGGGAATTGAAGATACTCATTTGGAATTTGCCTTCAATATGACAAAGCTAACCATTTGGGCAAGAAACTGCTCCTGCCAAGACTGCTTTATGGTATGTTTTATGAACTGGACATTCAAGACCCACAGAAAAATGACTGCTGAACTTTCCAAAAGATGGGATAGTCCTTCAGAGTTCCTGCCTCACAAAAGAAACTACCAGACAATCTGCAGGACACAGAAGAAAGCAACTATTGAATTTTGCCATTACAAGGCAGACCAGATCTTCAAATCCTGCTTCATGGAAAATTCTGATGTGTACTATGGGCCTGAAGATGATGCCCCCAAGGTTACAGAATAACTTCAAATGACTGTACAGGCAGTGAGATGCCTCTTTAAATTCTGGAGTTTTGGAATTTGCTTATAATGCACTTCTTGTTTACTTATGTAATATTATATCCTTCTGGGGTCTTTGGCAAGTTGAAGACAGATAATTATAATTTTCCTTAGTTATGATAAAGAATAAATTAGATATAAAACTTTAGACTCACAAAGATAGAATAGATGATAGAGTATTTTCCTTATTTTGTCAAATGTAAATGGGCTAGATATTGTAACTATAATTTCTGCTTGATAACTGACTTTATATGTAATTTTATTCTGTTCACGTTGAAACCTTCCTTTTTAATTAGGCAAAAAAGGGGAAATGATGTAGAATGCCCTTCTGTATATGTGTTGCTTTATTGGTTGATGAATAAAGCTACTTTGGTCTATGGAAGAGCAGAATAAAGCCAGGTGGGAAATCTGGAAAGAGATATAGAAAGAGAGTAAGCAGAGTCGAGGAGTCACCATGTAGCTGCTGAAGAAGAAAGACACACTGGAACCTTATCTGATAAGCCATAGACTCGTGGTGATACTGATGAATGAAAATGGGTTAATTTAAGATGTAAGAGTTAACCAGGAATATGCCTAAGCTAGGGCCAAGCAGTGTTGTAATTAATAAAGCTTCTGTGTGATTATTTGGGTCTCAGTGGCCAGGAAACTAATATACCATTGCTGAAACAAAATTTAGGACAAAGTGATCACATTGTTGAAAGATTATTATAGTGAGGAAATGATTATTAGGTCTATCCACACATACCTATAGACATCAAGAAGGCAGTTTTTATAAGGTGCAGGGGAAAAATCGATTCTGTTGGTTTCTGATGAATATGTAATACTTCTTGACAACGTTAAATATTATATTATACCTCTCTTCTGGTGCCAGAGTAATCTACCCATCTCAAACTTATGAATCTATTAGTCTCTTTCCATATTTCTTCAGTGTCTCTTTGTCCACAAACTAAATGTTACCAAGATTTTCACAATGAATGAGTCCCAGGGCTCAATGCCTGAATAGCCCCTCATTCTCTTGCTTTATTCTTTAGTTAAAAATACTTTATCAAAAATTGGGATGTCTTAATACTGCTGCTGAAGAGACCAAGAGTTGTGAGTTGAGTTGGACAGATGAAGAATTCACAGTTATGTTGCTGTGGTTTTGATATGGAGTATCCCCATGATAGTTCACATGTTCAAGACTTGAGCCTCAATGCAATTCTCAAAGGCAGAGCTTTGGAGAAGGGATTGGAAATGGGGCCTATGACATAATCAATGGGTACAATCACTGTTAGAGTCAAAATCTGATAGCATTTTGGGGAGGTGGTAGAAACTAGATGGTAGAGCCTTGTCAATAGAAGCATGGCCCAGGAAGCTAGTCCTGGAAGAGTGGATATTGTCCCTGGCCCCATCCTCTGACTCTCCTACTTCTACTTTCTGCCAGCCATGATGTGAGCACAGTGCTCCTCTGATGCAACCTTCCAAGGTGGTGTACTGCTTCTCAGCAGATTCAGAAACATTGGGCCAAGTTTCCCTGGACCAAAACCATGATCCATGATAAACCCTTCTTTCCCATTGTTCTCAGTTATTTTGACATATTAATGAAGTGTGGACACATGTATAGTACAATGAGTGTTACAATAACCCTCTTCTGACTATGACATGAGAGTACAGAGGAAGGGGAAGTGAACTTTGTCAGGCAGCAAATAGAAAGCATACAGCTTCTCTGTTTTTCTCTCAAAGTATTTTCTGGCCACGTGTGCTTTGCTCTATACCTCAGAGAGCAATGTTTTCTAGTCTCCTGCATTCCATGAAAGGTACCATGAATAACTTCTTAGGGAATGAACCACAGTATCCCAAACATCTTGGTTTCAGGTGCTATTTTCAACACACCTGCTTCAGTTCCTCCCTGGCCCCAACTTTTGCTTGGCAGCTGCCCTGGGGATATGTTTGTGCACTCTGTTAATAGGACTCCCCTCTATGGATGTAGGAGTTCTGGTACTATCTTACCCTACCCATAACCCTGGCCACTTCTCCATCCTCATGTAATCATGCCCAGAAGTAGTTTGTCAAAATGCCAAAACTACTTTCTCTTTCTTCAGTGAATCCTGTCTGGTTCTGAAGCTAACAGTAAGGGTTTACCCTAGATTCAGATTTCCAATCTAAAATGAAATTGGAAAATTTGGCTATGTTAAAACTTATTCATTGATTTATTCTTGTTATATGTGAGTTGTCTTTCCCTAGAGGAAATGTGAAGAGCATACCCCAGATGAGGACAAATAGGCCTCCTGCTCCAAAAGTTATCATAGCGAATGAAGGATGTTTGCTCAAAAGATATCAACTGGGGCATCAAGGCCACATTTCCTTAAAAAAAGTTCATTAAAGGTGGTGGTGCATGCTTTTAATCCCAGCACTGGGGGTGGGGGTTGGGGAGAGGCATGCAGAATCAGGTGGATCTCTGTGAGTTCAAGGCCAGTATGGTCTACAGGGTGAGTTTCAGGACAGCAAGAGTTATACAGAAAAACCCTGTCTTGAAAAACCAAAAACCAAACAAGCAAACAAATAAAAAAGCAAGTAAAAATGTTTATTGTTTTCTGGGTCTATATTAATAAATGACTATGTAATAATTTTCCACGTAACATATTTTGGAAAGCCTTGGAAATATCCCATCCCTAGATGAAGAGCTATAGATAATCAATGAATGACTGCTGAGAGAGGGAGAATGAGTCATCCCAGCGATGGTCAGCTCTGAACACCCACACATAGGAGCATAGGTTGTATTTGTGCAATGACAATGAAGAAAAGGTCATTAATTTGAGGAGGAGGAGGAGACATGGGAGTAGTTGAAAGGGAGAGAGGAAATAATGTAAATAAATTATTCATGTATGAGATTATCTAATAATGGTAAAATAAATGCAAACTAATTACATGGAGACCAATTTTTTTTAAAAAAGAGTCTAAACAGCAATAAATAGGCATGAATCATAGATTTTGTACCAGCTGATGTGCTGTAGCCTCCCAATCAGTAAATAGGGAAGACACGTTCTCTCTTTGTGAGCTACTCTGTCTGGTAAGAATGTCTTTTCATAGATTGCTTTTGTTTAGAAAACCCTTGATATTTTTTTAGACAGTACTATTGAGTTTTACTCTAAAAATCAATGAATATTTCAAAGAGATGAAGGGTGGAATAACAATTCCTTATTTTGTGGGTAGGAACATATCAAATTAATCATATTTTTATCAAGAAAAATCTTATTTTTGCAGCTTTCAGGCTATCAAATTTAACATTCTTCAGAAATGTATTAGACCTTTTTATATCTTTGTTTTACCTATATCTCCACACTATTAGCAAAGCTAAGAGGTAACAAATGGGCTACCATTCTCTGCAGAATGTAAGACTTCAACTTGTTCATTTAAATTTTGCATTGAGTATCTACTAGTGTGAAAGGCTCCCTGAGATGGAGTCTGATACAATTCAAACCCTCTGAAATCACTTTCAAGATCTAAGAAAATTAAGTTTCCAAACCCTAATTTTTCTTCTTTTCTTGTCTCTCTTATTTGCTGTCAATACCAGGAAGGTCTATGGTTCTCTGTCAGACAGGATTTCTGAATCTGTAAAATGAAGATACTTGTATTTACTAAACAGGCTTGTTTTGAAATTTGAAATAAATCTCAAGTGTTTGGTGAATATTAGATCATACTGTCATTATTTCAATCGTATCTATATAATGGCTCTTTAATTAGTACCATCACTAGCCCCCATGTGAGCATTTATGTTTAATCTAATTAAAATGAAACAAAGTTAGCAATTAGCGGGACTAGCCACAGTTCAGTTCTCAAGAAGAGCTTGAGGCTCATGGCCACCACATTGCACATTGTAGTAGGTATAAAATGTTTTCGTTGTGGCAGAAAGTTCTATTGGACAACACAGTCTCTAGAAACCTTGCATAAAGGGAAGAAACAAAGACAGAAAGAGGGAAAGGATTAGAAGGACAGAGGTCCTCCAAATATTGGTTACTGGAAGAAAATGTTAAAATAGGTCAGACTTGTTTCTGATGGGTTTGCTAACAGTGCCATCTAGGAAAATGGCTGTTCCTCCTTAACCCTTTTAGAAGTGTTATAATCCAAGGTTTACAAAGCATGTAACTATAATGCCTGGTCCAGGATCCATTATTTACTGGCTGTGCCACTTTGGACAAGCTTTTTTAAAAAATATTTTATTCAATATTCATATGTGTATCTAATGTTTGGATCTAAACCACCACTCATTTGCCCCAGCTGCCATTCCTCCTCAATGCCCCTCTACTACTACTTCTGCTCTGCACTTCATGTGCTCTCTCTCTCTCTCTTTTAAGACTGAATACCCACAAAATATATTCAGTGCTGCCTGTATGCGCATGGGTGTGGGACTGTCTGCTGGAGGAACATGTTTTGTAGCCTCTTTGCAACAGTCTTCAGCTTCCACCCAAACCCCAGAAGCATCTGGGCTCCAAATGCCACAGGTCCTACAGCCTGGCTTGTTCAGTTGGTAGAGCATGAGACTCTTAATCTCAGGGTCATGGGTTCAGGCCCCATGTTGGGTGCCAATTGTTGCACGAGTTCTAATTGGTCTTAACAATAAAAACCTAGAGCCAGATATCAGGGTAAACACTGAAAGATCAGAGCGACAAAGAAGCAAACCACAGCCAATTCTTACTTTTCAACTCCTCAACTGAAAAAGGGCTGATCTCTTATCTTCTCCCATCTTATAGTTCTCTTTCTACCCAGCCATATCACTTCCTTTCTGTCTGTAGAGACTTCAAGACCTCTATGGTTAACTAGGGCCTAGCTTCATACTCTGATCTTCAGGCAAGCTGTATTTGTTACAGCACAAATAAATTATCACCACAAACCTGGGGATCCTTTCCAGGCCCACATTCCTGAAGACACCTGACTCTTCCTCCCCAGCAGATATCAGCTGTCAATAGCTCCTCAGATAGGGGTGGGATTATTGAGTCCCTCCCCCATGCATTCTGGGATCTTGGCTGGACTGATCTTAACATGCGTCTTGTGACTTCATATGTGCAAATACACTTTATGTTCAGCACATGTCCTTTCCCTGAAGATTTCCACTTCCTCTGGCTCTTACAGTCTTTCTGCCCCTATTCCATGGTGATCTTTGAGCCTTGGGGAGAGGGAGTATGATGTGGAACAAGTTATTTACCTTCTCTGTACACATCCTCATTGTAAAACGTAGGCCAGAGCTGGTTTATGTCCTCTGCAAACCACCATCAAACATCGAGAACACTCAGTGAAGTCATGCCACGGGTGCTTTAGCAAGCACACGTGACCTGAACAGTAGCCACAGAGCACTGACAACTTGACCTTTTCTTGGACTGCTTTAGGAAGATTTCCCGAGTTTCTGTTTTAAAAATAATGCAACATTTTAAATATAGTATTTCAAAAGTAGAAATAATATAAACTTCTCAAGTGGGAGTTGTGTATGAAGTGCGTGTGTGTGACATTTGATGGAAACATTCCCTTCCTTCCCCCTATTTCCTTACTAAAACCACTGCAAAGCACAAGTCAGCATGGATATGATGGCTGCTTGTCCTTCAGCATAATCTCACCTTGTGTGCAATCAAAAACCACAGATCACCCTGGAAGAAAATGCACAGATTTTGTGGAGCAGATAATGCATTTTCCTTCCTCACACTTTGATCCCCATTTTGTGAGCTTTCAGTGCAACTTGGTTTACTGTACATTTTCAATTACCTAAGCAAGGGAAGAGAGAAATAGCAAGAATAATTTAATGAGACAGGTAACCTAAATAGTAGATGGGTGCCGGAATCATTAATATTCATTAATTTTAAAATGTTAGTGGATTCAGTCCCCATTTGTCAAGTTTTTCATACAAAGCATTACACTGGCACTATTTATGCCCTCGAATAATTCTCATGGTGGATTTATCCCAACAATTGCTTAGTTTGGGCTTATATTTAAATTGGTTTATTTTCTCTAATATAGACAGACTGACTTTAGAAGATGAAATGGCTCAGGGAATCAGGAAAGAATCAGACTGAGATTAGAATCCTTTATGTCAACAATCAGTATGTAATTTCATCTGTAAATGACTAAAAGAGTTAAGGTCCTTATTAATTTGTATATTTAGTATTCAAGGTGGGGGTTGTCCCAGTCTCAGAGAACCTAAAGTGCTCCCTCACACCTGCATAGATGTCTGATGTTTCCAACAGACCTGAGTGGTGAGCGCAGGGATGTCACATTAACTCAGTGTGAGCACATAGGTAGCATCTGTCACTGAAATCACAGCACAATGACTTCAACAAATTATCCCTTTCTTCCTTTGAGTCTCTTCTGGAATACGGGATGGCATGGTCCTCCCACTCCACAGAGGGAAGCCAAATGACAAACACCAGCTCCCCTTGCTCTCTGACTTCAACAACTTGGCCCCAGGAACAAGCAGCACACTGACTAAGGTTTTATCTGTTGGTGCCCAGGGGAGATTTTTGGAAAAGAAAAGACAGACTCACGCAGTGAACCGTGACACATACTCTGGTCTCAGCAGGCAGCCTTTCATAACCCAAGCTGTTGTAGACTATTGGTTGCTCTCCACAAGCCAACTGCAAAGCCCTGTTCCAACTGCAAAGCCCTGTTGCTGAAGGCAACACCTACACAACTCATCATTGAACAAGGAAAAGTCGAGCTGATGCCTACAAATATCCTTCTCTCTACATGATAGTTTTTTTTTATGTTGTTTTGCATTTGGGTACAGGAAGGTACCCTGCATGCTACCAAAGGAAAAACATGAATACCATCCCAACTACAAACTCTTTGATCTGAAGTGATCTACTGGCCTGCAAAAGATGCCAGTGCTATGGTGGCAGAAAGCTTGTGGAGTAAACAAATAATATTTGATTTTACTTATGGCCCATTTCACAAAATGGAATCTGTATCTGACACTGGTTGGGTGACCAAGAACCTGAGATTGAGTTGGGGACCTAGGATAAAGCCTAATACTACTGTTTCACTAAAAGAGTGTAGCAGTGAAGTGTCTCTTAACGACATTCTGCTCAACTCATAGATCAAGGCCTAGTTCATTTATCATCAGAGAAGCTTCCTCCAGAACAAATGCAAAACCACACAGTCAGACAATACGGGGAGAGAGAGAGAGAGAGAGAGAGAGAGAGAGAGAGAGAGAGAGAGAGAGAGAGAGAGAGAGAGAGAGAGAGAGAGAGAGAGAGAGAGAGAGACTTTTGAACACTCAGCCCTAAACAGTATGTCTCCATCAAATCCCTCCCCTGAGGGCTCAGGGAACCCTGTAGAAGAGGAGATGGAAAGAGAATTAGAGTCAAAGAGAATGGAGGAGACCAAGGAAGGAAGGCCCTCTAAATCAACAGGATCTATGCATATATGAACTCATAGAGACTGAGTCAGCATATACAGGGTCTTCACCAGATGGGGTCTTAGAGATGAAAGGACAAGAGGACACATGCCCCCATCCCTAATCCAGAAGCTATTTCTAGTTGATGACCACTTACAGATGAAAATTTAATTTTCTCCTAGAGAGTCTCAGTGGATAAACAAACTGCTCTTAAGGGTAGGCTGAATGCCCAGCAGTAGATGACCAATGGAAACGAATTCAATGGTATCTTTGGGGGTTCCTTGTCTCATAATAATGCATCAGGGATTTTTAATTTAATTTAATTTCTCTTCTTCCCCAACCTGTTCTTTGTGTATGTAATATGGCTTCCAGTTTAGTGTTTCTATGGGATTCCTGAGTGTGTGAGTGTGTGGGTCTCTATGTCTATATCTGTTTCTTCTGCCATTTTATGGGCTCTTTTTCTTCTGTTTGTCCCATTTGAGTGTGTTAGTTTTTTTTTAATCATATTTTGTTTAATTTTTATCCCTTAGAAGCCTGTTTGTTTTCTGATGTGAGAGAAAAAGAGGTTGGACCCAGACAAGAGGGAAGCAGGGGAGGAACTGGGAGGGGTGAAAGGAGGGAAACCATAATCAAGATATATTATGTGGAAAAAAACCCACAATTGTCCACAAAAAAGGATAAAAATGATATCTGAAAATGAAATTTCGGTGTCACAGTGTTTGGAGAGTTGGGGTGGGCAAGTCCTCAGTTAACCAGATTGAATTTAGGACTTAACCTACTATGCTGTTTTTGTTTGTTTGTTTTTTCCCTAATTGACACAAACTGGAACCATTTGGGAAGCAAGAACCTTAACTCAAAAGATGCCGCCATCAGATTGGCCTGTAGGCAAGCACGTGGGGGCATTTTCTTGGTTAATGATTCATGTGGGATGGCTCAACCCACTGAAGGCAGTGCCACCCTGGGCACAAAGCAGACTGAAGAAGCCACGAGGAGCAAGGCAGTAAGCTTTTGGTATTACAACAACAGAAAGCTAAGGCATCCACTCCAGTTGCCATTTGTATTGACTGGCACATGGGAGCACTTAGTTTCTTATGTATGGCGTAAGCAACCGAATAATGAAGAGTTTGAGGCAGTTAGCATTCATTGACTTAGCCTTTACATAGCCGAGACTTGAGTAGAGACTTCATTTGCAATTTAGTGTAATTATTGACAAAGTTAAAGATGAGGGCATGAATACTTTAGGTGAGTATTTACATTCAGCTGGGCGCTTAACAAAAGCCTTGTAATGAGGATGCCTGGAACATTGTTCTATGTCACTGGTTTAGTCCACAGGACAGAATGGATACAGAGCCAGCGTGCACACAGCATGGCCAGAAGACAAAGGGGATGTGCACATCTGTCACTTATGCTAGCTAATCACACATGCTTTTTTTGTCCTCTTAGAAATAACCAGTATATCAGGAAACACCCACATTTCTCTCCATGGTTGGTCTGGAAGGATAAATTGAAACAAGTTATCTTTTTTTTTTTTTTAACCCTACTGCGAACTAAATGTTTATCCCTGGAAAAAGCAAAGGAGCTCAGAGGAGATCTAGTTGTCCACATTAGTCATGCCTACACAAAATTCCTGGCTGAGGGACAGTCAGGCAGTACAGTGGAATTCTGACAAAAAAATTAAAATTAAAAGGGATAGAAATTTCTCCAATGAGAGCTGAAAGATGAAGACAGCTGTTGCCTTTTCTCCAGCCGTTATCTCTTTCAACCAGACCCAAAGACCATTCAGCTCTAGGCTTAATTAATCATTTGCTGGTTTGGATAATGGAAGAAATGTGGGCTTTTTAAAGGAGGGGCTAAGTTCCCAGATGGGAGGGGAATGTAAATAAGAAGAGAGAAAGTGCCTACTTCTAAAGAGATCAAAACGTGGCTTCTTCGTTATCCCAGAGCGACCGACTTTTGCTGCACAGAGCATTGCCTCTCCATCTTGCTTGCATAAACCTGTCGGCCTGACAGTTACATCCCAATCGTTCTTTAAAGTTTCCATCCAATTAGAACAGAAGTTTCAATATGGCTTGTTACCACCAAAACTCAGCCTGAAACTTAATTCCCAAAAGAAAGGCGTTGAGAGGTGCTAGGTCCTTGGTGCCATAGTATTTGCTTTAGGAGGGAGTCATGTTTTTCTCTTGGGAGTGACTTCTGTCCTCATAGGCCTGGTTACTGTCAGAGTGGTTTATTGTGATGGGAACCTGGCACCTGCCTTCTCCTTCACAGATGCTCTGCCTCTAGGCCTCCTACTCTTCTGCTCTCTTTGTGAACAGAACCTCTGTGAGGACCCAGGCAGAACCAAAGTCGATGCTAGCACCATGCCTTTGGATTTCCCTATTTCCAGGGTATGGTCCCAAATAAAACCCTTTCTTTTACAAATTATGTAACCTTGTATGTTTTGTTACAAGCGTGGGAAATAGACTAAGACTGACAGATTGTGAGTTCCCCCTTCACTAAACCTTCCTGGATCAGGGAGAATTTGTATGTTGTCCAAATTATGTAACAAGACATCTCTGGGACAAAGTGACTTGTACCTGAAGGAGAAACCCAAGACATCATTTAGACCCAACTCCCAAGGTTGCAAGCAGAAGGATGACAGCCACTCTGAGGGAAGAGATGCCAGAAGACAGTTTTGGCATGAAGCTCCTGGATTTGAGAAGTCAGCTTTGGCATGAAGCTCCTGGATTTGAAGGCAATGTAAAAGCAGTAACGAGGAAAGAAGAGGGACCATGGACACAGAGTTGCACAGGAAAATGGAACTTTTTTTTCCTCTTTACAGAGGATCTGTTGAGGATGCTGGCTTTAGATGAGCTGTGATCTACCAGTGGTATCACTGTCATTGTGTTGAGGAGTGATGTTTGGGAGTTTCTTTTCTTTGAACCACACTTAATAAGATACAGCTTATAAGATTATAAAATAAGATTTTGCTGAGAAGGAAAAAGTACACTCTTCTTTCCCAAGCGTGTCACCATCTGGAACATGAATGTTGAATAAGGTGTGATTTGTGTTCAATATTCTCAGGCCACAGAAACACAGACTGAAAGTAAGAAAGTTGGTGGATATAAACAAGATTAGAATGATCTCAAAGGACAAATGAACACTTTAAGAATGAAGAACAGGGGACAAGACTGTTTTTCTGGGCACTATGAAAGAGCCAAACACGGTTATAGTTAGCTAATTAAGTACTTGAGGTAGGAAACAGGGATGGATTGAAGTAAAGAATGTGGAATGAAGATTGTTTGGGACACTGTTGGCAAATAGATAAATATATGTCTTGCTTGTGTTCATGAAAAAAAACCATATAAATGGTATCTCTATGTCAGGAAGGACAGACTGACACAGAGATTTTGTTTACTAATCAGGCCTATCTGGCTAACTGGGGAACAAACTGAGTATCAGTGATGAAGCCACTGACATGTGTTGCACTTCGTATATAAGATTTCTCACAGAGACTTGTGACAGAGGTTTAGTTGCCAGCTTATAGGCTTTTGGGAAGTGACTAAATCATGAGTGCTAGACATTATCAATGGACTCACACATCACTGGGCTCACAATCTGATGGACAATTGAAAGTAACAGAAACTTAAGGAGTGGATCTAGCTGAAGGTAATGAATGGATTTGGGGCACATGCCCTTTAGAGGATGTGTCGTCTTTGATCTCTTCCCAGGGCCCCCTCTTCCCTTGGCTTCCTGGCTCAAATATTGTAAGTAGCCTCCTCACCAACATGTTTCCACCACCACAACACCCTGCTTTGTCTCAGTCCCAGAGCTGTGGCGTCATCAGACTATGGAAAGCCTGTGAAGGTGCGTACCTAAACAAATCTCTCCTACTTCAAGTAGGTTTTCTCAGGTACTTTGTTCTCATGATAAAAATGTAACAAGCAGGACAACTGATGGTATCAGCATTGTAATTTAGAGCTTGAAATAAATAAGAATAGCTGGAGAATAGCAATGGTGGGTAGCAACACCAACAGCTGAGAAATACTAGCAATGGCACACATGGCAGAGCGCCTCTAGGACACTGAGGGAAGGCGGAAGGTTTCTGTCAGAACAGGAGCAGGTTAAGGAGAGAAACAGAGAAAGGGCAGCACTGCAGACACGTTTCAGATGCTCAGATCCCTCCTTTCAGATCTGCTTTTGGGGCACATTTGCATTTTGTTGTTTTCCATACCTATGTCCAACCTGGCATCCAGCCTGCTTGTTCTATTATCCTAGTGCCTGCTTGTTTTCCGTTTAATCACAGAGTTACAGTCGTGCCAAGGATCTGGTTCTCCCCAGCCTTGCCCACGGAAACCTTCATTTCTACTTGTGGTTTTCAAGCCCCTGCAGCATCCATATCTGCAGTATTTCCCTCCTTCCCTGTATCTTGGTATCTTGTATCTGGTATCTTGGCTGATGATGTCTAACAGTGAGCTTTCCCAGTGACAACTCTTCCCTTGCTTTATCCAAAAGCACAACTGAGTTCCTTGTGCTGCCAACTCTTTCTTTTCTTATAGTTCTGCTTCTTTTCAGCCAAATCTGCTCCCCACATCGCTGCGTTTGTCATATCACCTCCCTCTAAGCTACTCGCTGGCTAAACTACTGTAACTATTAAGTCTGTAGTTATATGAAGAGTGAATGTGACCTCAGTCTTGCAAATCCCCACAAAATGGAACATGTGGTTGATACTGTCAGCGCGCTCTGTCTCATAGGGTGGAGCAAAAATGGAACACTACCTTCTGAGAGGTAGGAAATGCTCAGTAAAACTTAATATTATTGTTCCCATTATGGTTATCACCCTCGGCAACACCATCATCACCACCACCACCCGGCACTACCTCCATCATCATCATTTTATTACAACTCAGCTTGAATTAGTTTATAGATTCTTCTTTGTTTATTGGCATCTATCAGTACATCAGTATAGCATGTGTTTGAATGTGAGTTCGGGAATCCAGTGATCTTTATATCTTTAATCTCGTTTGGTATGACATTAAGCCCTGAAAGACATTTACAAAATGTCAAACAACAATGATAATTGTCTCATAAGAAAGAACCTCTGGGTACCTCATAATGCCTTCCTCCCATGATAGAAGAGTGACTTTAACTTTGTGTGGCAGTTTGAAGAGAATAGCCCCAAAGGCTCATAGAGAGTGGCACTATTAGGAAGTACAGCCTTGTCAGAGTGGGTGTGGCCTTGTTGGAAGAAGTGTGTCACTAGGGGTGGGCTGTGAGGTTTCAAATGCTCAAACTCAGGGCCAGTCTCTCTCTTTCTCTCCCTCCCTCCTTCCCTCCCTCCCTCCCTCCCTCTCTCCCTCCCTCCCTCCCTCCCTCTCTGCTGCCTATTGATCTACATGTAGGACTCTAGGCTCCTTCTCCACACCATGTCTACATGTGCACCAACATGCTTCCTGCCATGATGATAGTGGACTAAAATTTTGAACCTGTAAGCTACTCCTAATTAAATGTTTTCCTTTATAAGAGTTGCCGTGGTCATGGTGTCTCTTCACAGGAATAGAAACCCTAACTATGTCATCAGAATAGAAAGAATACAGAAAGAAGCTTTATTAGTAAGACCATCTGATGGTAAACAGGACCAAAAGTATTCTGAATTGATTGCTTATTCTCTTAAACCACGTGTACATGCACAAACCAAACAAATACAAACCTCTGAAAAATGAAAGAATTTTTCTTATGAGCAATATAAATTAAAAGAATTTCATGTCTCTTTGTCATCTGATGTATGAATTTATCGTGTGAACAATAAAAATAAAATCTCTTCAAGACCAAGGCAGAAATGAGAACTCTTTATAGTTGAGCTGTGCCTTCTCCTGATCCAAACCTCCTGATACACTGGTGATTTCTGCTTCTTTGTTCATCGCTGCCTTGGGGAGTGGGATGTGGACCTCCAAAAAGACTCCTCGCATCAGCATCTGTACAGGATGGCTGGGCATATCCAAAGTGAAGACAGACAGGAAGCAAACAAGAAGCTAGTCTACCTTACTCACAGAACCATGACTTGAAAAACAACACAGAGGAGACAGAGTCACTGCTGGCCATTGGACAGATGCCTGACTGACAGAGCTCATGTCTAAGTGGCCACAGCAATGCAGCTTTTTTTCCTTTAAATATTGAGCCTGGTTCCACCTTGTCTGGTCTCTGCTAATGCCAGGAAGGCTAAACACTCTTCCCGAGTCCAGAGTACCCTCTCTGTGGATGTCTGTTGCATGCAGAAGGAGTCCCTCTATGGCTCCATCCTCTCTCCTCAGTTTCCATCAAGACCAGGTCATTTTATATCAGTTTATTAAAGCCTCCATTGCAGGCTTTATGCTTTTGCTTTTCCCCTAATGTGTGTTATATATCTCAGAATGTGAAAGTCGTTCTTTTTTCTTTCTCTTTCCAAAAGCTTCCATACAATGTGTCTTTATAACATTACTCAGAAATACACTGAAAATATTAAAAAATACAAAATTTACATTAATCCTATATATACTTTGTTTAGTATGGTCAATATCTATTATTTTTAATGCCAAAAAGTTCTTTCTGATTTTAAAGAGCAGCTTTAGACACTGGCTAGGTTTAAAGTTGTACCTGAAGTGGACCTTTATTTGAATTGGTTATGTATTATTCATCTTTCATTCCTATGTCTGAAGAATCTTACAGAAGATTAAGATAGGAAAATTTTCCTTTCTGGATCCTCATCTGCTACATGTCAGGCACCTGAGCACATCTGGATCACCAGATGTTCTCCCTAGGATACCAAACTCAAATCCCACAGTGACAATGGGCACAATGGCTGGGTTCTCCCAAGGACATTAGAATCACATCCTGAGATTAGAATGTGCAGAAGAAATGGGAGATGCTGCTGCAGTAATGACTGTGGTACCCTGCCTTAATTTGCAGATGCCATGGTTACAGCATCTCATATCAGTACTTGCTCTGATATCAGTTCTAGTATTGGTGGTGTGAAGACTGGGAACAATGACAGTAGTAGCACCCTGGCCAGACACTGTATGGAGGATCTGGGCTCCATTTATAATGATCAGGGCTTACATAGTTCTTATCTTTCCATACCTGGTTCCACGGTCTTCACAGTAATCCTATAAAAATAGTGTGGTACAAAGCACTTTAGTGAACATCCAAGGACATTAGTCATTAGCACTCCGAAGGAGGCGGGCTCTCTCTGAGGATGCAGGAGATGATCTGGAGAGGTTGAGATTATAGCCACCTTTAGAAACACCTTTCTTGGTTTGCTTTTCATGCTGTTTGCATCTTGTTTTCCTCTGAAAAACACGTACTGATGATGTTTTGCTGTAATCAAGCAACTAAAAATAACTCCTAAATGGGCTTCATCTTTTCCCTCCAAGTGTGGGTTCTTCTTGTACTCTGGCCGTGGAGTGGAAATCTTTCTAGTTGTTTGGATTTCTGATACAGTATCTAGGGGCTTTATGTATCTGTTTCCTGCACCCACCCTGTCAATCTTAATTTTAAAGGTATTTTGAAAAGTCTTTAAAGAGAATCATTGCGGGGGGGAGGGGGTTGGAAAGAAACGCTTCAGTGGTTAAGAGCTCCCGCTGCTCTTGCAGAGGACTTCAGGTTCCATTGCCAGCACCCTGGGCATGACTCACAACCATCTGCTCCAGTTCCAGATGCGCCCTCTTCTGGCCTCTGTTAGAACTGCATATGCGTGCTCTACAAGCAAAAATCACAAAACTCATAGCACATACAAGGGAATAGTCTTTAAAATATCATTTTTCATGCAAATGGGCAGGCATTCTCCCACTAAACATTTTATTTCTCAACCTTATACCAATGTTCTGATCGTGTATTGTTTGCTGACCTTTTATCTCCTTTTCTCCTTAAAATGTTTTAAACTTGTCATGTTTGGCAACAAATTTGCTTTCCTCTCCCTAGTGACCTTAAGAACAAATGGAGACTCACCCTAGATAGCTTTCTCTCATGCATCTAACATTGATTTCCATTTGATTTCTAGCCAGCACTCAGGATCACCGTCTGTCTTGGAAGAGACCCTTTTTACAGCACTCTTGCATCCTGTTGCTGCTTCCTCCCTTTTAGTTTTAGGCTTGTCTGTCTGTCTGTCTGTCCCCACTTGCTGAAGCTCTTTACTGAAGCCAGGGTGCTTTTGCTGCTTTTTATTTTCTTATCACAGACCTGATCCTATGATCTTCTTATCACTAGTGTCCAGATTCTCCTGAGTTTTCAGGTTAAAGAGCCCATTCATTAGGTCACTAAATAAGCCTTCATTTTCTAGACTCATCCCATTTTTCTGTTCACTATTTTTCAAGTACGCTTCTAGGAATATTGAGGAAAAGTTAGAAAGAGCAGCTCTCCCGCAGGCCTTAACTTGTGATGTGCATTCTGACGCTGTAAGAAGTAGATTATAATGTGCATCAGGGAGTTAAGAGAGGGGAAGTTCTCTGCAGTGCTTCCAATAATAATGTGCTCAACTCTGAGGATAATTTCAGGTTTCTGCTAGTCCACAAACCCAATTTGGAGCATTTTCTTTCAAGCTTATCTACAGACACTAGCCCTTGACAATGCATTTTACCCCAGTCAAGCTCTTTGAAGGTCCCAGAATACAGAAAGATCTTCTCAGCCTGTATTTTGTGCATGGACATTCCTTTAGGTACAGTGTCCATCCTAGGATCTTACATCTAAGCACCTCCTTCTTTTTCAGGATGTCAGAGCCTTTGAGCGTCCTTCATTTCCCCAAGTCTTTTTTTTAGATGCCTTCTTTTTTGGCTCCATAAACTTTTTTGAGAGACACACAGTCTGTTCAAGACTGACTCTGAAACTGACCTTTTTTTCTCCTTGTCTTTTACATATGTGTTTGGTTTTGGGGGAGTACAAGTGCCTGTCTGGGATTGCATTGTGGAGGCCAGAGAAGAAACTCTGGTATTGTTTGTTCTCAGATGCCATTCACCTTGCTTTTTGAGACATGGTCTCTCTCTCTGGCTTGGAGCTCACCTGATTCAAGTAGCCTGCTTGTCCAGCAAGCCTTGGAGAACTGCCTGTCTTCATCTCCCCAGCACTGGGGTTGCAAGTGTGTTGCAATAGATAATAACCCAGCGTTGTTATCTAGGTTCATGGGATCCAGTCAGGTCTTCATGCTCATATGGCAAGCGTTTTGTGGACTCAGCTATCCTCACACCCCTGATCCACCTTATCTCTGTGTTGTTGGCATCTAGGGTATTGTCTGGCACAAAGCAGGTGTTTAATAATCACTGAAGTTACAAGTGAATGAAATAGTTGGATTGAAGAAGGTGAAAAAGCATGACTCACAAGAAGGGAGCTCACGAAATTGTGATCAGAGCCATAAGGAGAACCAGCTGGGTCACTTGGGAAAGCAGAGCTTAGGTTTACAGTGGTTTGTGGGGACTGAAGCTTCTCTGGAACAAAGGATACAGTGAAAAAAATATCCTGTTAGAAGACCTGGTTGGATACATGCAACCTCTGAAAAATGAAGAATGGATAACTTAACAGAATTATGCTTTGTTCTCAGTTCTGAAGACTGAACTGCGGCCTTGCAAATTCTAGACAAAAACCGGCTGGAAAAGCCCTCCCCACCCCGCTTCACTTTGTATTTCAATATAGGATAGCTAAGCTGCTAAGACTTCCTTGTACTCGTTCTATGTCCCAGGAGGCTAGAATTTATGATCATCCTGTTTTAGCCTCTGGAGCAAATGAGATCACAGTCCTACACCTCTAGGCATGGTTTAGAATTAACTTTTTTAATTTGACTTTTTGTGATAATAAAAGAAATATGTGCCATTTGTTTTCATTACAGCAAATTTAGAAGTCACAAGAAAGTACACAAAAGACAATATAATCTATTATCCAAAAAGAGTACTGATATTTGAAGCAGGGTTTCATCTTACATTCCAGGAAATATAATTATAGGATAATGTTATTTTGAGACAATCTTTTCTTTATTTAATAATATGCTATAGTCATTTCTCCAGTTATTTCATGCTCTTATGCAATGTGATACTTTAAGTAACTACAGGATATTCTAATGCATGCTACTTCTAATTTTTTGAGTCCTTATTTATTGTTGTTCATTAGACTCTCGGAAGAGTCTTGCTTCTTTAAATAACATTGTGATGGATACCATGGCACACTGGACATTTCTGAGAGCTATTATCTCCCGAAGATTTTGATTTACAGCAACATATTGTTCCCTAGAAAGAGGATATAAATTTATGACTTAGTCAACAGAATACAAAAGATATTTTTCTCTCATTCTCATCTATTAGGTTCTAAAACATATTTCTGTCTATTTTGGTAGGTGAAAAAATGGTATCTATGTTAATTTCAGTTTTGTAGCTATTAATGGACTGAGATTTTTTTCCCCATTTAGTTTTTGGCTATTTTTTACTTATTCCTTTATAACTTTCCTTTGTCCATTTGTGTTGGTGTGTGTGTGTGTGTGTGTGTGTGTGTGTGTGTGTGTGTGCGTGTGTAGATGTGCTGCAATGAATACAGGAATGTGTATAATGTAGATGTTCTAAATCTAAACAATTAATAGGAATAAATGCCTAGTCATAGAGGCTGGCCACCCAACAACATTTCAGTTCTCAGGAATGAGAAATAGTAGAGCTTTCAGCCAGATAATTTGTATGTTTTTTTCTTTGTGTACAGACAATGCTTATTATTTCTTCATAGCACTGAGAGTTGAACTTATCACTAAACTCTATTCTCAATTTATTTTCTTCCTTTTGATTTTGAGGTAAGGTCTCACTAACTTCCACTGGGCTGCCTTGAACCTGTGATCTTCCTGCCTCAGACTCTCTAAGTGTCAGGATTTTATAAGCCTGCACCATCAGACCCGGCTTTAGTGTACATTTTAACGGACACCATGCCCTCATTTCTTTTGTGTTTTAACAGAAAGTCTCCATTGGTGGGTTTAAGCAAAAGAGTATAAACTCTTGAACCAAAGAAAAATGAGATAGAATTCTCATTCTTCTTTTACAAGTTTTGTGAATTTGAAATTTAATCTCTTTGGGGCTTAGTTTTGTTGAGTTAATAAAAGACCTTGTACTATTGTTCATATTAAATGAGGATTGATGGAGAAAGACAATGTGAAGCTGACAGTTTTAAGAGTGGATGCATGCCTCTAACCCCAGCACTTGTGAGGAAGAGGCAGGCAGATCTCTATGAGTTTGAGGCCAGCCTGGTCTACAGAGCGAGTTCCAGGATGGGCTCCTTAGCTACTGAGAAACCCTGTCTTGAAAAATGAACAAACAAAAAGAAGTAATGATACAATGGGAAATATTACTCAATTGTCTACTACATGGTATTGGGAAAAGAACAATGAAGAAACTCTTGCAGGGGACCTCCACTGGAGCAGGCCCTGAATCAACCACCTCCATGGGACCAGGCCTGAGCCCCTGACTTTCACAGAAGCAGGTCCAAGCCAGTGACCTCTGTGGGAGCAGGCACAAATGACCTCTGGGATTGCAGAGTTACCTCTGAGAGCACAGCATGACTTCTGGGAACACCGAGTTACTTCTGGGTATGCCAAGTGACTTCCAGGAATTCTGAGTGACCTCCACGGTGACTAGAACCATGGCCGTGACTCTACCACCAGCAGCAACCATATGAGCCTTGAATCCACTGGAACCTGGAAGAGTGATCACCAGAGACATGGCTCCAACTACATCAATCAAAGGAAAAATGGATAGACAAGTTAAGAACACACTTAACACACAGAGAATAACATGATACCAACAAAAACTAGTGGATCTAAAACAGGAAGACTTGAACACCCCAATGCAGATGAAGCAGAAGAAAATGACCTAAGAAATCACTTTAGGAGAATGTTTGAGGCCCTTAAAAAGGAAATGAAAAATTCTCTCAAAGAAATTGAGAAAAAGACAAACAAAAAATTGGAAAAAAAATCAACAAATCCCTTAAAGAAAACCAAGAAAAAGCAATCAAACAGATGAAAAAAACTATTCAAGACTTGAAAACTGAAATAGAGGCAAGAAGGAAAACACAAACTGAGTGAATTTTGGAAATGGAAAATAAAGGAAAATGATCAGGAACCATAAATACAAGCATAAACAGCAGAATACAAGAGATGGAAGAGAGAATCTCAAGCACTCAAGGTTCAATAGAGGAAATAGACTCGTCAGTCAAAGAAAACATCAAATCTAACATAAACTTAACACAAAATATCTAGGAAATATGGAATGCCATGAAAAGGCCAAACCTAAGAACAATAGAGATAGAAGAAGAGGAAGTCCAACTCAAAAGCTCAGAAAATATATTCAACAAAATCATAGACGAAAACTTTCCTAACCTAAAGAAAGATATGTGTATGAAGATACAAGAAGCTTACAGAACACCTAATAGACTGGGTAAAAAAAAAGTCCCCTTGTCACATAATAATGAAAACACTAAACATACAGAATGAAGAAAGAATACTAAGAGCTGTAAAGAAATAGGCCAAGTAACACATAAAGGCAGACCTATCAGAATTACACCTGACTTCTCAATGGAAACAATGAAATCTAGAGTCCTGGTCAAGCATTATGCAGACATTAACAGACCATAGATGTCAGTCCAGGCTACTATACCTAGCAAAGCAATCAATCACCATAGACAGAAAAAACAAGATAGTCCATGACAGAACCAGATCTAACCAATACCTAGTCACAAACCAAGCCCTACACTAGAAGGAAAACTCCACCCCAAGGAAGTTGGCTGTACCAACAAAAACACAAACAATTGATGGTCTCAAAACAGCAAATCCCAAAGAAGGGAAAAACACAAAATATCACCAACAACAAAAACTAAAATAACAGGAATTATCAATAACTGGTCATTGACATCCCTTAATATAAATGGACTTGATTCACCTCTAGAAAGATACAGGCTAATAGATTGGATATGAAAACAGAATCCATCCTTCTGCTGCATACAAAAAGCACACCTCAACTTCAAAGACAGACATTGGCTCAGAGTAAAGGGTTGGGAAAAACATTTCCCTATCAAATGGACCTAAGAAACAAGCTGGTGCTGGGCGGTGGTGGCGCACGCCTTTAATCCCAGCACTCAGGAGGCAGAGGCAGGCAGATCTCTGTGAGTTCGAGACCAGCCTGGTCTACTAGAGCTAGTTCCGGCACAGGCTCCAAAGCCACAGAGAAACCCTGTCTCGAAAAACCAAAAAAAAAAAAAAAACCAACAAAACAAAACAAAACAAGCTGGTATAGCTATCCTAATATCTAACAAAATGGACTTCAAACTAAAATCAATCAAAAGAGACAAAGAAGGACATTTCATATTAATCACAGGAAAAAATCCATCAAGAGGAAATCTTAATACTGAACATCTATGCTCTGAATACAAGGGCACCCTCATATGCAAAAGAAACACTTCTAAAGCTTAAATCACACATTAAACCCCACACACTAATAGTGGGAGACTTCAGCACCCCACTCTCACCACTGGACAGGTCTGTCAGACTGAAACTTAACAGAGAAATAAGGGAACTAACAGATATAAACCATCCACACCCAGAAAGAGTCTGTCTACACACGAGTTGTTCCTAGTTCCCCACACACACCTGAGGAGTTGATGGAAAAGCACTGGAATCACAGGAGGACTTGCTAAGTTCCTGCAGCGAGATGCTAAGACTCTGATCTTGAGGCTGCCAGGCTCCTGAGCTCCAGAGATGGACACAGGCAGGATCTTCCCTCCTTGGGAACTAGGCCTTTGCCAGAATCAATGTATTTTAAACCAAACGGACACGTTTTCTAGACCACATTCCCTTCTCAATAACCCAGTTTCTCTGACTGGTATTACTTTCAATTTGTCTGTATCAATCTTCTTAGTTAATTGACTTTCTGAAATGTCATTTAGCATTGCACTTTCTCCATATTCTTTTCTTCTTCCAAGCCCCAGCCTCTAAAGTTTTGGAGACTATATAAATACACATTATTGCCAGAGGATGGTTCTGTCTTTAGTTTCTCCCAGACTCCAGGTAATTTTCCATCACTCCTGCATCAGTCTGAGTCTTTTGGAGCTCCCTGTGGTTTGCCCCTTATGCTTACATATTATTGTCACAATTCTTCACATAGTCAACCATGTCCTTTCTGTCCTGCAGAATCAACCAGTCATGTTTTGTTCTGATGTCAGTATGCCCGTCCTTCTGCCTGCTCCCCCCAACCTGTAAAAATCATAAACAACTTTTCAGGCTTACCATGAAGTCTTTTTTTCATATGACTTCCCAGATCCACACTCATCTCTTACTTATTATTGGAATTTCTATTCTCAGGAAGTCGATGATAGCTAAGGTTACTAGCTTCACGTGTGTTAGTTTTGTTTTGTTTTGTTTTTTTTTTTTAATAGCTTCGCTGGGAAAGTTCTAAAGGAATTAAACATCTGCAGCTTTCTCAGTGCCAACTCAGATGTAGGCTAGCCAAACCCATAGCAGTTTCTGTTAATCACCCTATATGTGACTGTCACAGGGCTGCCTTGGAGCCAGGCCTTCCCACCTCATAGATAATCTTGCATTCTGTGTTCTGGGAATGTTTTCTCTCTACCACGTAAGTACAGTTCTTAATAATTTTCCTTTCAAGCCACAGATCTATTTTCAAACTCCCAAGATTTCCACAGCAAGACTTATCAACCCTAAGTCTGTGACACTCAGCCATTAATATCAGTCATCCCCTTCAGTTCTTCATTTACAGTGAGCTTTTAGAATCTCCTTTTCTCTTTTCTCCTTTTCTCTCTTTGGTCTCATAAAGCCTAGCCTAGCCTTAAACATGTACAGGCTGTCCTTGAACTTACGATTGACTTCAACTGTAAATAAAATGATATCAGATCCAGAAGTTAGAATCTTTGGCATTTGAAAATGCTAATTCAGAATGAAAAAGAGTGATTAGGCCTTTAAATGCAAGATCAGCACCCACAGATGAATGGATCTGAATTATAGCTGATATTGGACCTCACACTTACAATGTTACTTGAATAGGAGAAGTGATTTCTAAAAATCTCAAGAAAAATCAAAATGTCTGATGTGTTAATTGTAGTAAAAGGTCATTTGAAAAGAGACTGTAAGTAAGGCTGTTCCTGGAAACAATATTATTTT